>JBBMJZ010000082.1:1245423-1257234 GCA_037833815.1 Zingiber zerumbet | reverse complement strand
CCTTTGCATTAGTTCCTGTACCTTTGCATTAGTTCCTGTACCTTTGCATTAGTTCCTGTACCTTTGCATTAGTTCCTCTACTTGTACCCTTCCTTAATGGGGCCTCTGGTCGTAGTTCCTGTACTTCTTCCCCTCCTCTACTTCGTTCCTGTCTTTCGTACCCTTCATATGGCATTGCACCAATTCTTCCCCTCCTCTACTTCCTGGCTTTCGTACCCTTCATAGGGGATTGCACCAAGCACGTCTGGAACTCCTCTACTTCGTTCCTGTCTTTCGTACCCTTCCTTCCATAGGTCATTGCACCAAGCACGTCTGTAACTCCTCTACTTCGTTCGTCGCTTTCGTACCCTTCATAGGTCATTGCACCAAGTTTGGAACTCCTCTATTGCCCGCATCACTGGCGTTTGCTCCTAATACCCCCTTCTAGCACTAGGAAAGAAGCACATAGTCTTCGCACTTCTTTGTCCCAGTGAATGACACTTCTTTGTGCCAGTCAATGCTATTCCTACGAGCAATGCTAAAACTACGAGTGCCAGTCAATGCTATTCCTACGAGCAATGCTAAAACTACGAGCAATGCTAAAACTACGAGTGCCAGTCAATGCTAAAACTACGAGTGCCAGTCAATGACACTTCTTTGTCCCATCCCAGTGAATGCTAAAACTACGAGTGCCAGTCAATGCTAAAACTACGAGTCCCACCCAGTCAGTCAATGCTAAAACTTCTTTGTCCCACCCAGTCACTGCTAGTCTTTTCGAGAATAATATAGTTCATTCTACGTAGTCTCCGGTTATCGCACCCTAATTATCTATCGCTCTGTTCTCCCTGCAGCTATGGTCTCCACGTATACCTATCTCTTCTTGGCCTAACCTAAGGGTCTCTACGTATACCTATCTCTTCTTGGCCTAAGGGTCTCTACGTATACCTATCTCTTCTTCGCCTAGCTCTCTGTCTCTGTGGGTGTGTCTGCTATGCCCCCTTCTTAGACCCCGACGTAATCTGACTTAACCTTTGGTTGTGTCGTCCGAAGCAGTTGCACTCGTTGTAGTCTATCGCTCTTCTGCGGAGACATACTATTCTACTAGCTGCTACGCTGACTTGTAGGCTATCACTATCAAACCCTTCTTCCGTACGACCTGGGCACTCTTCTTCCAAGAAAGATGTAAGACCTACACCTGGGCACCCTTCTTCCAACAAGCATGTAACACCTGGGCACCCTTCTTCCAACAAGCATGTAACACCTGGGCACCCTTCTTCCAAGAAAGATGTAAGACCTGTCACGTATGGCCCGATCTATAAGATATTGAATTGGTAAGCTGCTCGTAGAAGTGGATTCATTCCTAGTGTTCATTCCTAGTGAGGGGAGCTATGAATATATATCTAATTGAGCTGTCTAGGCCTGAAATAAGTTGCACCAGCGTATCGCCGTCAAGCCTAATTATACTGCTAGGGAGCGCCCCTAAGCATAAGATTAACTCTACGTCACGGGCCAACAGCATAAGATTAACTCTACGTCACGGGCCAACAGCATAAGATTAACTCTACGTCACGGGCCAACATTTCGATGTCTGAGCCCTGGTCCCCTTCCCTTGTTGATGACTTAAAAGGTGGGTCACCCGCAGCTACTGACTTAAAAGGTGGTTTACCTGCCGCTACTGACTTAAAACGTGTGTCACTACATTACTAAAATCAGAAAGCTTCTCACTTCATTAGCTCCTATATACTGTACTTCACTGGTTTCACTTCCCAGCCTTCACTGTTTTCACTTCCCAGCTTCTCTTCTCTTCTCCTCGCATTCCCTTTCTTTCTTGCACCTGCCTCTCCTGCTGACTCGCTATCAGATGTCTCTTCTCTTCTCCTCGCATTCCCTTTCTTGCACCTGCCTCTACTTGGTACCTCTCTTTCTATTTGTAACCCTTTCTTTTCTTGCACCTGCCTCTACTTCGTACCTCGCTTTCCTATTTGGAACTAGCCTGTTGCTCCCCGCATAAGAGTTTACCTTGGAGACGTCTTCTCCTCTACACCCTCACACTAGCCTGGTATTAGTTCCCTGCTCTACTTTACCTGGTATTAGTTCCCTCCTCTACTGTCTCTCTTTCCTGTCTTCCCGGATCTACTGTACTTTACATCTTTCGTGGCTTCCCGGATCTACTGTACTTTACATCTTTCGTGGCTTCCCGTATCTACTGTACTTTATATCTTTCCTGTCTTCCCGTATCTACTGTACTTTATATCTTTCCTGTCTTCCCGTATCTACTGTACTTTATATCTTTCCTACAACTGGTGTACCTGGTCTTTTCTCTATCACTGCATCGAGCACTGCCTTTAGTCGCCTTGATGTCTTCCTTTACTCTTTTGTAGCTTTAGTCGCCTTGATGGTCGCTCTTCCTTTCCTTTACTTTATTCGCTATCGTAATCTCTGCCTTTATGGTCGCTCTTCGTTTACTTTATTCGCTTTAGTGGCCGTGGCTCTTCCTTTACTTTATTCGCTATCGTAATCTCTGCCTTTATGGTCGCTCCTCTCTGGCTTTAGTAGCTATGTTAATCTCTGCCTTGATGGTGAGATCTGCCTCTGCTATCTGTGCCTTGGTCGTTCAAGAGGAATGCTTCCAATATAGGTGATTTGAGCATCCTATACTGAATCCGAGCTTTAAATCCTATTCTTTCATCTGCTTCTAGCTAACCGTCTTTCATCTGCTTCCAGCTAACCGTCTTTCATCTGCTTCCAGCTAACCGTCCAAGCCAAGCTAAGAGCCCTCCTATGCAGCAAGCCAAGCTAAGAGCCCTCCTATACAGCAAGCCAAGCTAATAGCCCTCGTATACAGGTGGATGGATACTAATAGCCCTCCTATACAGGTGGATGGATACTAATAGCCCTCCTATACAGCAAGCCAAGCTAAGAGCTAAGAGCCCTCAGGTGGATGGATATAAATATAATAAGATAAATAAAAGGCAAAGGAAGTCAAGATCAAACGAGGAAAGCTAAACAGGCTTCTTTCCCTATGAGCCTTCCCTATGAACTAGTTATGTATCTTAATAGGGGTTCAACCTTATCTTATGGTCGTAGCATAAGTCTCGATGCGTGGATCTTCAGTAGCTTGTATGCTGTTGTAAGCGCATGGCTTATTCGTCTGCGAAGTGTATGTGCGTAAGCATCTGTGTCGGTATAGTATAAATGGTCGTAAGTCGTTTGTTGCGGATCGCTACTTTAGCCTCGTTGAGAGTGGTTTAACTTGAGTGATCATTTCCTTGTATAACGGAGTGATTCTTTCTTTCTGTGTGTTGGTATGCGTTGGGGTTTCCCATAATATGATCTCTCATATTCTCTCGCCCTGATTTCTCGTCTCGTTGCTCATTCGATTCTCTCGCCCTGATTTCTTTTCTCGTCTCGTTGCTCATTCGATTCTTCGTATTTGATCTATCTAAAGATGGGATCTCCTACCCTTCCCTGACGTTCAGCTCTTCGCCCCTTGACTCTGATGCTTCAACCCTCTCTTTCTTTTTTCCCTCTCCCTTCCACGGTAGCCTGACGCACGTGCCATCTGTTTAACGCACAAAGCTGCTATCTATCTGTTTAACGCAGAAAGCTGCTATCTATCTATCTATCTGTTTAACGCACTTTTAGAGTGACCAAGGTAGCCGACTGCATTCCCCGTCGTCCCCTGCATAGCTATTGTACTTAGGACTGAGAGTGGCACTGACTACTGTCGTGCTGCTTTCTTTCATTCTCTGGTTGCATGCCGCTCCGCACCTCTACGAACTGTTCGTCTAGACTATCTGTCCTGTACGCGAAAGCATTTCTATCCTCCCGGTCTTGTTGCTATTCTATTGGGCTGCTTAGCTGAGTTGGGTCTAGTATCCTTCTTGCACTGCTTTTAGTTGTATCTCCTACGGAATTTGCACTCATGATTTGATTTACTGTTCTTTTGTTCGGTTTCTCTACGCGCACAAGTGTTTTCTGGATTTCCGGTTGTTTGAGCGAGGATTATCAATAGGTAAGGTGAGACGATAGTCGATTGGCGAAGAGCTGAGCCGACAGGCGAAGGGGTTGCCTAGTGGGTGACCCCGAAGTGAGGTCCGGAAGGTTAAATCTTAAAGAGAAGAGAAGGGAAATATAAACATTAACAATCGACTAGCTACATCCCCAACTGCCAATCCCAAGGAAATAGAAATACCTATACTCAACTCAAACCCAAGGAATACCATCAACTCAAAGGTCAATACCTATACTCAACTCAAAGGTCACCCTACAATAGAAGGGTACTCAACTCAAAGGTCACCCTACAATAGACGGGTACTCAATGAAAAGAAGGGTACTCCATGAAACGAAGCCTACTATCAATCGACAAACAGTAAGACACCAATCGAGGACTGCCAATCGACTAACGACAACTGCCAATCCCTTTGAAATAGAATACCTATACTCATACTGTACAATACCTATACTCAATGAAAAGAGGTTACTTACTGTACAATACCTATACTCAATGAAAAGAGGTTACTCAAACGAAAGCACTAGAAATCGACATGATCAAAGGTCAATACAAGCTACAAGGAAGCACACTCAACTCAAACCCTTTGCAGCTGAATTCAGCACAATATAAGGGTACTCTCTTCCAGGGTCCCCCTCCTGCACAACTGAAGGGTACTCAAGGGTAACCATACTTAGCTACATCCCCAACCCCAGATCAATACACTGCACTTACATCGAAGTGAAATACAATGCACTTACATCGACAAACACTTTTCAAAGGTCATCTCAGACACCAATCGACGACAGCAAAGGTCATCAACTCAATTGAAGCAATAGAGGTTACTCAAGGCCATACCCCAACCCCAGATCAATATAAATACAATACTCAAGAGCTTACTCAAATCAATAGAATCTCTCTACTCAATCCTTACAATGGAGGTTACTCAACTCAATCCTTACAATGTAGGGTACTGAACTCCTACCCTTCCCAATATTACTTTAGTTTAGGCAGCTCTTCGCCCCTAAGAAGCTGAATTAAGTCTTTCTGCTCTCTATACTCAACGAGCTATCCCCAATCCTTGAATACAAGAAGCTCCAGGAATACCAAAAGCTAACCCGTCCGGCTATGCCATAGACTGGTATTGCTAAATAATTGAATCTCCAATCCTAGATCACTTCCCAGATCAACGTATCTTTGTTGAACTCAACTTAAACCCTAAGCAGCTGAATTAAGTAACTGTCAAAGACCCTTGAACTCAACTTAAACCCTAAGCAGCTGAATTAAGTAACTGTCAAAGACCCAATCTCTATACTCAACTCAATAGCGGACTTAAATACAATACTCAATTCAAGCTAAACTCCTGGAAAGGGTCACCCCTCTCTACTCAATTCAAAGAGGGTACGAAACTCAACCAATCGACACATGGCAAATAGAATACTGAACTCCTACCCTTCCCAATATTACTTTAGTTTAGGCAGCTCTTCGCCCCTTTGAAGCTTCATTCCGCGAAATATCAATACAATTACTCCCCAATCCATAAACCCTAAACTCCAATACATCAATCCTTGAATACTAAAAGCGAACCCCTCCGGGTATGCCATTTACTGGTATTACCAAAGAATTGAATCTCGGAATTGATTTAACTGTACACGTCCGGGAACATCAATTGCATTTATAGCTAAAATCTTTCTTTCTTTCCTGGCACTACCTGCGCATCTGTCTTTCCGGCCATCATTCAACTCTGTACCTTCGCCAATCGACTATCGTCTCACCGTGGGTACCCTTCGCCAACTTAAAAGTTCAAAGAATTGAACTTTTGGCTCAGCTCTTCGCCAATCGACTATCGTCTCACCTATCCAGTGGGTACCCTTCGCTTTGGATTTCTTATCCTTTGGGAACAAAAGTATAATAGAAACAAATCACACCTTTAGAGGAACAAAGTATAATAGAAACAAATCACACCTTTAGAGGAACAAACCCTCCATCTACCACCCCGACTCAGGGGACACAGATCCACAACCACAAAGCCAACCAAGAGTAGCAGATGCTAGACCTGTAGACCCAGTACCCCCTCCAGTTCAGAATCCGCCCGCACTTGACTCTATTCGTCAGTGGACGGACCAGCCAGGCCTTTTGAAAGCAACTATGATGCTTCGATTGACCATTCCTTCCCGCTGATGAAGATACGAAGTAGACTAACCCACTCACAAGCCAATAGCGCACATTCTACAGTGTGAATAGGAGATCCTCCCTCTTGTGGGCACGGGTGATAGCATGCGTCGGTCTTTCTCTCGTCCCTTCCCATGTCCCATGGTAGGCTAAAGCGGAAAGTGTCCCATGGTAGGCTAAAGCTGAAAGAGAGGGGTCAGCGGTCAATAAGTCAAGCAGCAAAGACCGCGTATATAAGTCAAGCAGCAACGCGTATAATAGAAAATAGAAAATATCAAAGAGCTACCTCCTCTCCCGTACTCCTATCTCTAACTTGCTTTCCCTCTTTCCTTTCTTTCAGAAACCAGCATGCTCTTCACGGTGATTCTAGCTTCCTCCGTTTGCTGGGAGGAAGAACTGGAAAGACGTTGGTTGATCAGCGAACAAGCACGAGCCAGGCAATAAGAAAGCAATAGCCGACTTGCATGTGTTAAGCAAAACGCTAACTAGCACTTGAGTGAACGAAAGAGCTTTCATTCGACGATCTTAGGCTCCGTTTTACCGGCTTCACGGGACCGCAGCCCACAAAGTTATATATAAGGGAAGCGCTACTGGGTAGAGCTTTCTCGATCGTATTGAATGAAATTTCTTCACATTCGACTCTTATAACCACTTATTATGAAATTCAATTCTTTTAGTGAATTCAAACAGTAAAGAATTTCATTCAAAAGATTCAGATTAAGCAAAAAAAAATCAATATCGAAAATGTGCTTAAACAGCCGTGTGACCTCAGCGGAGTTTGACTTTGCCGCGTCACCACTTTAGTCGCCACGTCGCGGTCAGTCTTAAGTATCGCATAAGATCGTCCCTCTCTCTCACCCAGAGGATTACAGAAGAAAAACAACACCAAAAGATTACATCAGTAGTAAGTTAAGTGAATGGCGCCCAAAGCCATTCACAACTTACTTAGGGGGGGGGATCGACCAAGAAGTACGATTGTATAAAAGATAGGCTTGACTACGCCCTTAATTTATGGTAGGGCCCGGCATATTAAGTAATTTTGTTGCTGGGGCCCGCGTGAATGGAGCTCAGCCATGAACTTACTAGTAAGCTGCAAACTTTCTACGTGTTTTTTTGAATTGCAGCTGAGCTATAAAGGGCATTTTTCTCTGTGACCTCAAAAGATGATTAAAAAGCGGATCGGAAAAGAATCATATAATAGCAAGGGCCGAAGTGCAATGCCCTATATATTAAGTTAAGTCGTGAATGGCTTTGAATTGGGCCCGTCATTATTGAACTCCCACGTCGTTACCCTTGCATCTCGCTGTTGTTGCTGTCCTCTGCAGTTGAGGTCTGTCTTTGCTCTTTATGCTGCGGGTGGATCCGGATCTCGATCTAAGATTTCATCTTCAACGGGTGGAACTACAATGGGATCCGCTTCCTTGGGCTAAACGGATGCTGGGTTTCGAACGGGCGAGGATGCTTCCTTTGAGACTTCCTCCTATGCCTCTGTACCGACCCTTGTCTCTGCGGGTTTCGTATCTAGATTTGCAGGATCTGAATCTACTACTGAAGAAACCTGCTGGTAAATTGGCATGGGATCTCTAACAGGAAGGTACGCTAGGCGAGGGGATTCAAGTGCAGCCCTTATCAATGCCTTTCATTTTCATTGTCAGGTACTTGCTCCAGCTTTAGAACTTTTTGACTGTTCTGGTACGTGGTCAACACTTATCCGAGGAAGTGGTTTAAAAAACTTATTAGCTTAGGGGCTTTCAAAGTTGGGGATAAAGTCGCTACTAATGCTTCTGTTTTTAATCCTATTGGTAATGCTTTTGATGCAGCTGATGATGATGCTCTATATGTTCCTGGTGCTACTCCACTTACTGGTGCCTTTGGAGTTCCTATTGGGGCTGCCTTTGGAGTTGCTCTCGGTGATGCTTTAGTTGCTACTGGTGCTGCTTTTGAGTTTGAATCCTATGTTGCTTTTGGTGTTGCTGCTTTTTAAACTGTAACTTCGGGAGTCGCTTTTGAAGCTGGCACTGGGGCTCCAGTTGCAGTTCCTAGTGTTGATGCCTTTCGAGTTTGAATCCTGTGTTGATGCGCTTTTGAGTCTAGTGTTGCTGTTGCAGTTCCTAAAGGAGAATCTGATGTTGCTGGTGCAGTTCCTGGGTCTTCGGCTGTTGCAGTTCCTATTGATGCTGCTGCTTAAAACCTCCTGGTGCTAAAGTACCTCTTGGGGCTGTAGCTTCTGGTGCTAAAGTAGATGATGCTTCTGTAGCTGTAGCTTCTGGTGCTAAAGTAGATGATGCTTCTGTAGCTGTAGCTTCTGGTGATGCAGTAGATGCTGATGTAGCTGTAGCTTCTGTTGCTTTAGCTGCTAAAGTAGATCAATTCGTTGCTTCAACAACAGTAGAATCCAAAGTAGAAGCCGTTGTTGCTTTAGCTTCAAAAGTATATCAATTCGTTGCTTGAAAAGTAGTGTTGTTGCTAGGGTTGCTACTGTTCCTGCCCTTGGTAGAGCTGTCACCGCAGACTCTGGAGCTGTAACTGGTGCTGCTGTTAGAGTTCCTCATTTAGAGTTCCTCATAAAGTAGAAGACTACCTTGTTGCTTTCAAAGTTGGTGCTTTTGCAGTTGCTAAAGTAGACTCCTCTGTTGCTCCTTGACTTTCAAAGGAAAGGATAGTGCTGCTGTTGATCCTTTCGAGTAAAGGATGTAAATCCTTAGTAGCCTACGCAGTACGGATAAAGAAAGCTCCTTAGGGATGCGGCTTCGGCACACCTTCGGCTTTTGAGTTGCGAGCAACCATCTTGCGAGCAATACAGACAGGAAGAATACATTACGGAACTAAGGAAAGACTTCCACCATCAGAATTAGACCTAACACAAAGTACTTCAAATCTGGCTTTACAAAGTAGCAGCTTTCGAAGCTGTTTTAGGTGCTGCTAGGGCTGCTGATAGGGCTGCTCTGTTGAGCTTGGAGTTGCTGCTTTTGAGTTGTTGGACACTGAAACCCTTAAGTAGGCTGTTGAGTAGGGGTAAAGAAAGAAAGCACCTTAGGCTTCGGCTCTTGAAGTCAGCACCTGCGGCTTCGGCTTTTGAGTCGGGCACAAGTGGGTCTTCGGCTTTTGGAGTTCCTATTGGAGTGGCTGTTGCAGTTGCTCTTGAACTGTCACTTAGGATGTTGCTCCTGTTGATTAGGATGTTGCTCCTGTTGATGCTTTTGAAGTTCCTTCTGTTGCTGCTTTGGAGTACACTAGTGTTGCTGTTTTAAAAGTAGCTTTTGCAGTTGCCTTTGGAGTTACCGTTCCTAGGGTTGATGCCTTTGCAGTTACTGTTCCTGGGTACTCGGATGTTAGAGTTCCTAGGGATGCAGCTGCTGCTGGGGCAGTTGCTCCTCTTGATGGGTCTTCCACTTTTGGAGTTCCTAGTGTTGCTGCCTTAAAAGAGTTCCTACTGTTCCTGCCTTCGGAGCTGTCAATAGAGATGGCACTTCAGACCAAGGGGCTGCCTTTGCAGTTCCTAGTGCTGCTGTTGTTGGTGAGGACACTGTTCCTAGGGATGCAGCTAGTGCAGTTGCTTACTAGTCTAGTCCAGTAGTGAGGCTGTTCGAGTTGATGCTTTAGTTGCTAGTGTTGCTGTTGCAGTTCCCACTGTTCCTGGGTCTTCGACTTTTGGAGTTCCTAGTGTTGATGCCTTTAGAGCTGTCACTGGAGCTGTCACTTCAGACTACGGTGATGCCTTGGCAGTTCCCGTTCCTTTAGTTGATGCCTTTGCAGTTCCTGGGTCTTCGGATGGTGGAGTTCCTTTAGTTGATGCCTTTGCAGTTCCTCTTCCTGGGTCTTCGACTTGACTTTAGGAGTGCCTAGGGATGCAGCTGCTGCAGTTCCTACTGGTGATGCCTTTAGAGCTCCCACTTCGGATGTTGAGTTAGTTACTTCTTACACTTAACAGATACCTTATCTAGGATAGACCTTAGGTACTGATACGTCCTTATGTTCCGCGCCGGGTAAGTCCCACCCGAGGGGGATAGGCAGGTAACACGGGCCTTAAACAAAAGCAAGGATAGAATTTACCAAAGTACAAATGTAAAAGGAAAACACAAAAACGAACGCAGAGGCCTAGGGCGCGCCATAAAACTTAGGTTGAAGGGCCCGTTGGGTCTTTGCACTTTTTATATCACTTTGGAGCTCTCACTTCAGTAGTCACTGTTCCTAGGGTTGCTATTGCAGTTACCGGTCCTAGGGATGCAGCTGCTGCTGGGGCAGTTGCTCCTGGTGCGAGGGTTCCTGATGTTTTACTTCCTTCTGGTGATGCTCCTTTAGTTGCAGCTTTTTAAACTGTAACTTCGGGAAAAGTAGCTTTTGAAGCTGGCACTTCGGGCTCTGCAGTCAAGTCAGTTGCTCTTTCTTTTGGAGTAGTTGCTCCTGTTGATGCCTTGGCTGTTCCCGGTCCTAGGGGTGACACTACTGCTGGGGCAGTTGCTCCTCGTAATAGGTCTTCGGCTGTTGGAGTTCCTAGTGTTCCTACTGTTCCTGGGTCTTCGGATGTTAGAGTTGATCCTGGGGTCTCAGTTGCTCCTGAGTAGGGCTTCTTAGGTACTTCCTATATCTCGAACAGCGAAGCGAAGGGTACCCACTGGATAGGTGAGACGATAGTCGCCTAAAAAACCATCAGCAGTATTTGAAGAGCTGAGCCAAAAGTTCAATTCTTTGAACTTTTTAAAAGGCGAAGGGTACCCACTGGATATGGATAGGTGAGACGATAGTCGATTGGCGAAGAGCTGAGCCGACAGGCGAAGGGGCGGACCTTCGAAAGGCATTTCCACTCTCTTCTGCCGCTAATGTCTTCTCTGCCGCATTCTAATGGTCGGCTCGCTTCTACCGCTACTTATTCCTTTCATGTTGGCTCGCTCATGGGCCTGAGACCAATACTCAATCTTAAAATCTGATCTTCGGCGGGACAGAATCATCATCAAATATGAGAGCCCGGCCCATTCCTCTAGAGCCAGCACCAGATAGCTTCACGTCCGTACCGCTCCGTGGGTCCCGTTGGAAGACTCCGAGACTTCCTTTTTCACTGTAGTTCTCCCGTGCACCATCCATGAACTACTGATTAGGTCAGCTATACTGGAATCTTTCCCGCACCGCTCTTTAGTCTCATAAACTCTCTTCCCCATTCTTCGTTCATTGGTCTCTCGCGTCACATCGAAAGCACGCACCTTTCTTGCTGAATTGGTCGATCGCTGAGCACCTTTAAGAAGGGAGAAACTCCGGTTTATAGTAAAGCGCCTCCTCTAGCTGCCCACCTCTCTACTGCATGCGCTAAGTCCTCTAACAAGGGTTCCCGCACTAGCTTCATAGGGCTTCCGAGGCTTCGAGCACTACAATAGAAGACTGATAGCTATACCATTCATACTTGCTTGGATAAGATTGGCTCATTATAACTCAACACAATTCGATCAAGCGAAGTCGACTTCACTCTTCATTTCAGGACGACTGAATTCAGTCCATGAATGACATTTGCTGTTCTTTCGTTCGGTGCCGCTATCTCGGAGTTTCAGTCGTGCCGCAGCAGATTACAGTAATTGCGTGAATGGCTATTCAAAACTACTCAAGATCTGACCCTGAGAGTGAATGGCTAGAGCCATTCACGACTGTTGCTATGTTTGACTCGACTTTTTTAATCAATC
>JBBMJZ010000082.1:1228394-1245323 GCA_037833815.1 Zingiber zerumbet | reverse complement strand
ATACGGGTGCAGGCGATCCAGTGGGAAAGCTAAGGGTTGCAATCCTGAGGCAAACCATTCATCTACTTTCTGTGGCAGTGGAAGTCTGTGTCCCAGAAGTACTTCTAGCTGTCGAAGTAGAAGTCCCAAAGAGTGTACCAGCTTTCGTGGAAGTAATGGCATTCCTAAGGGTTTCAATGATTGGAGAAAAAAGGTAAGACTCTCCAGTGGAAATGGGAGTTTGCTGGGGTTTCACTTGTACTGGCATCCAGTCCATCTAGCTCTATTCTTTCTTTTCCAGGCTTAGCCTTCCTCTCCCGCCTTCTTCCTCTAATAAGAAAATGACGGTTCTTACCTTGATCAGACCTTAATGACTAGTCCGATTTACTGATGTTATAATACGAGAAATCCCAAAAAGGTTGTGAGACGGATGTCCTCGCAAGAGAGCATCTTTTAACGAGCAATAGATCACTTCTTAATACGAAATTAATTCCTTGTAGCTGATGATCGAAGGAATAGATCACAGGTAAGAGGACATAGAACGATTAAGCATATAACGGATAGCCTAGCTAGTAGATAGCCGAATGGTGCTGCCTGTTTGGTCGGACCACTCCCCTTCATCCTTCTTTACCGGTATCCTTCTTTACCGGTACCTCGTCGAGGAGTTGAACGACTTCCTTCGACGGACAATCCAGACATTCATCTTTCCATCGGATGCCTTCTCCTGAATCAAGCTCCGAACCAAGGCTAGTAGCCGGAATCCAATCCTCAGCTCCCTCTCTTCTAGGAGAACTCAAAATATCCATCCCTATGAAAGATGTTCTTCCAGTGCGCCAGGGAACCTTCTTTTCTTTCATTACTCGGAAAAGTCTTCATATCCAAAACTAGTACCTCGGTTTGGTAACCATGCTAACTCTCCTATATGAGCATGTCAGGCTTCCTTCGCTTGAATAAGGCATCTCAGGTACTGGCTTGGTTCTTCCATCTCTTCTCCTGTGAACGGGTTGAGCAGGCCATCTGTCCGTTCTAGGCGAAGTGCCATAGGGTTCAGGATAAACTTATACTGAAGTAGATCTCTTTGTGGATCAATCAATCTATAGAGTTCATAGAGAAGAGTCTATTGAAGTGCTTGTAGGGAGTCCAACTCAAGAAGCTTGAGCTGGGAAATTTTTTCAAGGAAATTCAATTCATACATATTTAGTGCTCACTCTGACAACAGACTTCGTATTCATTGATGTGCTAACTTACAAACAAGTGCCGATGGGGGAGTCTATATCAGCAAGTTTAGAAAGCCGGCAACCAGCAGAGATAGTGAAGTTTCTGGAGGTAGTGAATTTACTTCGTCCACATTGAGCTCCCCTACGAGCCCATCTTCCTGTTGGAAAGAGTGAGAGTGCGTGGGATCGTGTGATCTATTCTCATAAATACAATCTCCGTTCTGGTCAGCAGGAAGGCGGCAGAGTCTTGTATTCATAGCTCTAGTTGGCTACTTGTCCTCAAGCCGAAACGCTACCAATTAGCAAACCAACTCATTCCAAAGGTTTTTCCTTGCAAAAGGAGGAGAGTCGGTGGGTAGAACTAGGGTCACGTACTTCATCTTCCTGTAGGCAGGTCCATAGCCCTTTCTCGAAGATCCATATTTAGTTGATGCCAGGCACAGCTTATTGAAGAGCCACTTTTCCGAGTTTTTATCCAGTAGTGGAAGCATCGCCCGGAAGGTTGATCCAGCAAAAAAAAGAATAAGTCACGTAGGTGGGTCTCCCTCCGATTAGATAGCCTGTCTCCTTACCAGGTTGGTATGGGCGCACGCGCGTATCCACATCTATTTTCCCAGCCCTGAGTTCAGCCTTCTAGGCGAGAAGGTTGGCACAAAAGTTTTCAACCCATCGGGCTTTACTCAACTCGTAAAGACAAAGCAAATCTCGATGAAACCACAAGGAAGGCTACTACATCAACAAAAAGAAGTTTCCCGGCTAACAAATTCTATATTCAATTCTATGATTTTCCGTCTCTTGATTTATTAGTGGGTTATTGTCTACGAGGGTGTGAAGTAAGCCATTAACCGTCCCTTTTTGTTAGAGCGGATAAGCGACTTTAAACCCTCCTTAGAATCCACCGCCTCGCCTTCTTTCGTTTGAGTGTGTTGTTCCCACATTTTTGAATAGAAGGTCAAAATTCCCAACGTGCATTGCTAGTTATCACTTCGCGCATCCGCGCTCCATCCGTTCCCTACGCTTCTGCATGAGTAATCTTTCTATATAATGTGGATCGACTAATTCATTCGGGTCGATAGGAAAAATTCGAAGGAGCTTAGTTTGATGCAATACCGCACAATAGAATAGGGTCGAGGGGGTGTTTTCAGCATCTCAGTCGTCGATGTTTGGCATTCGACTTTTTGAAGGCCGAATGTTGATTTATGAACTCTATTCCGAATCAAGTCTAAGAAAACGAGTTTCCTCCCGTATGAGAGTAACCAAAAGAGAAGATCTAAGAGAACTTGTCTAGCTTGACTTGAATTGCTCCCATCCAATCCTTCTACTGAGGAAGAAAAACGACTATTAATCCGACTGGAAGCGAGAGAGACTGCGGCAGTTGAGGGAAGAGAAGTGTAGGAAGGCCCAACTACTTTGACTGCAGCGGAAGATACCTTTGATACGGAATACCATAGATTGACACACAGAGAAGATCTCGGCCACTGATATCTCTTCGGGACCCTGGCTGAAGCTAACCCTTCAAATGCCACTGAGATCACCAATGCCTGAAACAGCTACAGAAAGAACGTATGATTGGGATCGCTGCAGCTCCTTTGGAAGATAGACCAACTCACAGAGAATCTTTCGGCAGAGATAGCTACCCACCGGAAGATACTACTCGGTAAGACTCACTAGATATACTCGGACCCCAGGGCCACCTTTTTCTACTACCCCACCGCGAATTAGACCGTTGGCGAGACCGGGAGGCCAGAACACTATCTGATGAGCGGTCTCAAATGAGCTTAGTTACGCTTAGTTCATGTTGGGCTCGACTAGCTACGGTGAAATAGGTCCCCTTTAAGAGAGGGAGAACGAAGGAGAAGGGATATCTTTCTGGTTGTACAGTGGGAGCCCGCCATGGTCGTGGTATTGGCAAGGTCCAACCTTTCTTCCTTCCTAGCCAGCCTATCTTAAGGCGAAGATTTGACCTCCATGCTCCTATTTCAGTAGTTTACAGTGTTATTCCCGCCCTACTCATCTATCGTTGAAGGTATGGAAAGGTACGAGCAGAGCGACGTGGAGAGGTGCTCGCTCTTCTACTTATCTGTACCAGAACCAAAACAAGGTCTTTCTCCTTCAGAAAGAAGGTCCTAGAACCCGCCCGTAGTATAGTCGAGCGTGTACCAAAGTGCATGGCCTATCTAATCAGTCTTGCTTTCAAAAGAGCTTACCTCGCCCAACCGCAGATTACAGCGTGAATGGCTATAGCTATTCAAAACTACGAAAGATCTTACATATCTTAAAAATGGTCGATCCCAATACTGCTGATGGGTTTTTAGGCTCACTCGGCCCTAATGGTCGAGCTATTACATACCCTCAGCAGATTATTACCAGTATAGTTGCGAGATTACTTAGGGTGGGGCTTTGGTACGAAACTACGAAAGATCCACCCCTTCCCAATATTACTTTAGTTTAGGCAGCTCTTCGCCCCTAACTTTAAATTCGAGCTATTCAACACGTCGTTCTCACTCGTCCCTGATATTGTCGATCCCAGCTACTTACTTAAAGGGTAGAAATTACGAAATATCTTCTTAAGGAAGTCATTTCTTTGGGCCAACAGATATTCAAAACGTAGAAAGAACTACTCTCAGCGGATTATTACCAGTATAGTTGCGCTCATGGTATTTCATTCAAAACGTATATTGATCTTGAAAGATTGACGGCCTTCGAGCCATCTAAAGAAGCCCTTATCAGTCGTCCCATCCTTTAGTCACACGTCGCTTTGCTCGTCCCTAACGGTCGTAACGTCGCTCTGCTCGTCCCTCCGATACAATCTCCCTGGACTTGACTTTAGATTTAGAGCGATCCCTCCGGCCCTCGTTCCTCTAACGCACTGAGTTAATAAATCCGATGATCCGGTTCGCCAGCCAGCTCATAAAGAGAAGTAAAGTATATATTTAAACCATTCACTCTACCCAACTAGTCGGATCTATCCCTAACTTAATTAAAGCGAGCTATAGCTATCTGACGATACAATCAGCAGATTACCCGATCCCCATCATATGTATTTTATGGCTATTCAAAACTACGAAAGATCTTAAATACTGCTGATGGGGAAAGGAGCGAGCTCGTCCAAATAGCCCGTTCAACCCTCTCCCTAACTTTAAAGCGATCCCGGGATTTTCTACTTTTGAGAAATGAACTCCGGTCGAGCCATCGTCAGATGCCCTGTATGAACTCTCCCCCTCACTTTAAAAGGAGCCATCGTCAGATGCCCTAGGAGAAAGAGGTCAGAGCCAGAGTGTGATCCTGGCTTTTATAAGCCTTTGAGCAACTTTTCGTTCCGAACGAAGCTACATTTCTATACGATAGGCGAAGGAAAGACCCCCATTGTTACCGAATGCAAGCAAGGTACGCAACTCGGGTGGAAAGGCAACTTACTTTTTTCAGGGGCCCTACCCTCGGCCCATGAGTTGATGGAGCCTGAAGGAAAGCACTCGTACGGACAGCGAACATAAGGATAGGTGCCATTCACTCCAGCTTAATACGTTAATGGGGGATAAGGGAGGCCTCTTGTTGGCCAAGCAGCTGGGTCTAACCTCTGTCATCGTGGAGCTGGATGCCTCGGTGGTGGTTGCTTTCTTGCGGGCTGGCGTGGAAATCTCACACCCACATGCTACCTTGGTTTTCGATTGCTTAGCTTTGTTGCAGGAGGGCAAAAAGTCCCTCAGTCCCTCAGACCCCAGCCACCATCCTCGTCTCGCCTAGCCACGCATGCAGACCCCGGATTGAATCAGCCAGAGTGAGATTCGTGTGCAGCTGACTGAATTGCTTGATTGGAGGGTTGATGATAGAACAGCGGTTTTCTTCGAAACCTCGGTGAAAGAAGGGAAGAGGGCTCGGAAGGAGCACCATCATGGTTTGACTTTTCTTCCTCTCTCAATACGGAAACTAGGGGTCTACCAGCATTCAACGCAAATGCTTTTCCAAATCGCCCGACCTAGCCTACTTCCGAAAGCCAAAGTGCTTTTTTCTATAAACTCAATATTACGTGTCTTAAACATGACATACATAATCCGAAAGGAAAACCGCTTAAACATGACATAATATTTTTAAATTACCCGTAGAAATGAAATAGAAAACTAAAATTCTTTTTTATAGACAGATTTAGAACATCCCTCCGCTTAACAATGGAGTTATAAGATCCCTCGCCTTTTTTGAAATCCGAGTTATTTCATCCAAAAATAAGTCAGCAAGCCATCAGCAGTATTTTCAAGTAAGAAAGCAGATAAGCTATTTCAACAAGAGAATTCTCTAACGTAAGGTAATCTATTTGATCTTTCTTTTACAGCAATCTTTAGGTCTTTTCCAAGACAAGCAATTGAATGAAAAAGGTCAAGCTCACTCAACTTTTGAGCCTTGAAAGCAGAAGCAGTCCCTTTACTTTACAGTGCAGCTAGTAGGAGCCTCCTTCACAGAGGGTAATATCTATAGTATCGGTATAACTCTAAGCCCCATATAGTGGGAGTGCCTAATCCAAGGAAAGAGCTCTTGGTTAGGTTGAGAGCTTAGCCTACTCTTTCTTTCCAGTCTTTCCGCTTTGTTGCTAATGGTTGCATACTTCCTCCGTTCAGACAGCCCGGAGAAGAGGAAGGCTGAGTGAAGTCGTCAGAAGGTAGCCGTACGTACAGTACGAGTTCTGGAGGAGATAAAGCATTCGATTCGACTTGAGTTCTCAATTAGAAATCCGGAGGGGACTCTCGGGCGAAAGGCCCAAACGGCACCTTGTTAGCAGTCCTATCCTCAGTGAACGTTGTTAGCTGTAGTTACCGCTTTCGAGTTCTAGTAGTTACAGCGCTCCATCAATCATAGAAAAAGTCGATGTTGAAGCCGGAACACCTTTAGAAAGCCCTTTTGTGTTCAGTGAAAGAAAGCGGCAGGAATCCCCTCAATGAGCTGGAGTAGCGAACGGGAACAACGGCCCTAGTGATTCCATCTCTTTACGGGACTCCTCTAGAGGAACTGGTTTGGCTTGAGCTTCAAAAATCATTCTGACTCTGGAATGAAGATATCCTTATTAAATTAAGGTTTCGTCTCGGCCTCGCCCTAACGAGTGAACTTCCTCACCCGAATGAACTACTTTACCTTAGCCGAGTCTTCTTTCTTATCTTTCTTCTTCGAAGGGCGAGGGGGATTGTAGACTAAGATAGAGCTCGAGCGAATATTATGCGAGAGGGTATCCCTCGGATATGCTCGACTGATAAGGAGAGGGCCGACGGAAAGGGGCAGGGATTTCTTTAGGTGGCTCGACCTTAGATCTTTCTACGTTTTGAATTGCCATTTAGACAAAATACTGCTGATGGTGAGTTGTTCATGGCTATCCGAACAGTCTAACATGGTGAGAGTGACAAGGAAAAAAGATTCTTTTCTTATAAAAAAAATACGTGCCTCATCGTTCTGTTCTCACTCGGTGCTTCTCCTTTAGGAGCTCCAAGAACTATTCCATCAAAGAGCCTACTCGTCGTAAGAAATTCAAAGTGAAAAGTTATCGAACCCATGCATGCTACAAGAAAGCTTGTATTTTTCCGTCTGGTACAATAGATGTAACTGGAATTCAGGTATAGATGTAACTGGGTAACTGGAACCTTTCAGGTCGAGTCTGAAGTGCCCCTGGAAAAAAGTAGAAAGACTTTCAAACTACGCATCCACTCACACTAGGATCTCAAAGTGAAGAAAGCTTCGAAGAACTTTTCTGCTTTGTTCTCTGTTTCGTGGTCAAAGTTCGGAGCAGCGGAAATCTTGCCTCCTGCTCATAGGGAGGATCTTTGTGTGCTGGTCCGAGAAAGATCAGAATCGAGCTTGACCCTCTTGATCCTAGGAGCTAGAAACCGCATTGAAGTGAGCTCTTCATTCAGACAATGTTCTACAAGCTGCTAAAGCTTTCGTTCTTTCACTGATATGATATTATAGCATAACAGTTCTTTCACTGATATTCTATATCCGGGCCGATAGCCATGAACGACCTGCGATAGCGAACTAATATAATGAGAGCAATAGCTATGTGGAGTTCTTCTGCATTCCAAGATGGGCTCTAGCGACATACCCAAGGGACTGAGAACTTTGATGACTTTGCTGTTGAACTGATTTTCTGACTTTGCTGTTGATGCAAGTAACTGAACTTGAACTTTCTTATACTTATACAAGTCACTTCACTTTCTTACTTTCTTATAAGATACGAATAGTATATGAGGAATATTCGAGAAGTATACGTTAACATAATGAATGAAAGCTCAAAAGTGCACTCCTTCACGGGATGCTTAACACATGTGCAAATCCGTATCTCTCTCATGTACGAGAGTGAACTTAGTTCCTGAATTGCTTTTGCCATTCATGGGAAAGCTTCGATATAATATAGTCGGCCACCCCAAGAGTCATTTAATTAGCTTCGCAGGCCATATTAATAAAATAAGTAAGTTGGTCCCGCCAAGTCAAATATTTCCGGGGCCGGCGATCTTGAATGACTGAATTGAGGGTCACTCAGGAAAAGTGAGAATCAGATGCGTGATGCGTAGGGGTTAGGTTGAGTCTAGGAGGAAGATTTTTGAGTCTAGGAGGATGAGTACTGTATTTTCACAAAAAAGAGTCTGACTTGTTTTTTTCGCAAGATGTTATTCCTGCTTTCGCAAGATATTCCTATTATTAGTCTCATTCCTTGAGTTTGAGTCTTTGTTGATTAAATTCCTAGTATGGGAGGAATCAAATAGTATGACTTTAGTTTTCGCATTGCTTTAGTTATAAAACGGAAATGTGATTCAATGCCCATTAGTCGAATTCCTTTCGCAAGATTCAATTACAGTGACGAGGACGAGCTTACAGTGACGAGCAAGATTCAATTACTTTAGATGCAAGATTCAATTACTTTAGCTAGTTCCTTGACCTTGAGTTCAATTCCTTTAGTCCTCTTTCTTTAGTATGGGAGGAATCAAATAGTATTCTTTGTATTTTCTAATGGCTTTCGCGAAAGAAAGATTCAATTAAGCGGAAGCGACGTGCTCCGCGGCAGCTACGTGTAAATTAATATAATATAGGGGTATCGCAAGATAGCTCGTGTTAGTGTCCCCCCAGTCTAACATGACTAGATCAAGTCCAGCACCAGTCTAACATGACTAGATCAAGAGTCGTTTTTGTTTTTCATAGCTGAGTTTCTAGTTTCTCTTTCTAGAGAGTGCGACTGTGCGGAAGGAAAAGAGAAGTGAAAGAAAGAATGAGCCCCGGGTCGAAAGAATGACCCCGGGTCGAAAGACACGGAGGCTTAATGGGTCAGAGTGATTCAAAAGCCTTGCGCCTTGACTTATTCATATGAATTTTGTTCCGGTCGGAGGCAGCCTAAGATCAGGAATTCGAAGTTCACTTTTCACTCTACCGTCGCATCTATGTTAGCATTTAGCATTTGTTATGCACATTGAAGATACTGAGAAGGACCCGATAGTGGAATAGTTCGAGTAGCATTTGCAAATCTCCAACTGATCTACTCTCTGAACTCAAAGAACTAAAAAACTCTAGTGTACTTTCCAGCTTTCATGAACTGTCTTAGGCAACCCGGAGACCGGCAAGGCCGCAGTTCTAAGTCCCATTCTCTCGAAGCCTACTCTGAATGAGTTGAGTTCCGGTCAGAGAGTGCTCCCGTAGCCGGATCCTTCTTTTTTTCACTACTTGCTCATCCATAGCCGGATCGAGATCCTTCTTTTTCAGTACTTCTACTTGCTCACCCGTAGCCGGATCATCCTTCTTTTTCAGTACTTCTACTTGCTCACCCGCGATTCTTTTTATCAATTTCTCGTGGAGCTCCACTCCCTGCAGAACGACTTGAGTTTAGCTACCATATGTACTGATGGATCTGGAGACCCCCTCTTTTCTAGTTCTAGCCTTTCGCTCGTCCCTCCTCTGACACCCGTGATCATTCGAATCTATTCTCCTCTACGGATAGGTCTGCTCTCCTCTCTATTCTATATGTATATGCTTGATGCTTACTTCACTTCGGTGTAGCTATGCGCACTGGGTCAAGTCAAGAATCAAGAAGAAGGGCACTCTGGTTCGGGTTCCTGAACGCTTTTTATAACTCCTATTAGAATCTAACTCAAACCCTTTTTATAACTCCTATTAAGTCCGCACTTGAATCTATTTAATCTAATAATTAGATACCCTAACCCAAGTCTGCACTTGAATCTAAGTCCATTGCATTGGACGAGCAACCGCATCAAAAGGAAGGAAGTGAACCTAGTCGAATTGCTTTCACAAGATTCAATATGAAATTACTTGAGTCCTCTCATTCATAATAGGACAAGACGCACTTGAGTCCTCTCTTATTCATAATAGGACAAGACGCAGATAACTGCCTCCCCTAGCAATAGCTATTCTTCCTTTCCCGGGCGCCCCCCCCTAGCTATTCTTCCTTTCCCGGGCAGGGGTAGACGAACTAGAATGAGAATCAATGGATGACTCGCGCTATCACTGGGACGGGACGAACTAGAATCAATGGATGACTCGCGCTATCACTTGCCTCTGAGACCGGTGCGGAAGAGAGTAGGTCGACCCCCGCAATAAAGGAAAGGATCAATGCAGACCCCTTTCCGTGCTGTGCTCTCCTGTCTCTTTTTTGTGGAGTTGACAGAATCTCTATACAATACATAATCTATACTCTCGATATCTAGACTCTATATAGTATAGTCAAATCCAAGCCAAGAGCAGCTAGAGAACCGGACGGGAACCATTAAGCAGCTGGCCCGCGCTGGACCGAGGAAGAGATTCAGAGGTGCGAACGCGAGACTCTTTTGCTTAAGAAGAAGCAAGGAGGCACGGAGAAGGTAAATAAAAGACAAAGAGAATTGTTGCTATTGATGCGTTCCTACTGGTATCTTTATGCGCTCCTACTGGTATCTTTATCTTGACTTTCTTATTACTTCTTTATATATATCTTGTTATCTTGACTTTCTTATTACTTCTTTATATATATGAGGTTCCTACATTCCTCTAGATGGTAGTTTCCTACTTCCTTCGCTTTCGCTTCTTTTTCTTTTCTTCCTGGTTAGGCGCGTAACGTAATAGGACGAGGGTCGAGCTATCTTACCTGCACTGCTGAGAGTTTCAGATCCAATCCAGATGCTGGGCAAAGAGTTTCAGATTAGAGGATTCCAGTACAATTCATTAGCTGCAATGTGAGTCTAAATGGATCTGCCTAGCTCTGCGTCACTCTCGTTCGCTGACTTTAGTAAATGAATTTCTTGCAGCTATAGCTAATAGAATGAGATTTGAGCTCCTTCCTCACCGAGCTATACTAATAGAATGAGATTGGTAAAGAACCGATCTAGACCGGCCAATTCACGTAGATATTTCAACCCCCTATCGCTATCGGAGTCACGGCACCCAGATCTGAATCGTATGCCCTATAATTCTTGGAGGATCTCATCGTATGCCTCTACTGCTTGGAGGATCTCATCGTATGTTGGTGGTCTTCCCTTGAAGTTGAAGTCAGTATCTTCCCAATTGAGTTAAGTAAGTATCTGAGAAGTTAAGTATCTTTCCAATTGAGTAGTCCCTTTCTCTTCTTTCTCTCCTCTTGAATTGAGTAGTCCCTTCCTCTTGAGTAGTCCCTTTCTCTCCTTTCTCTCCTCTAATCTAATTCTAATCTGTGGACTAGTCTGAGTTCAGTTCCATCTTATTATTGTTTGTTTCAGACCCTATATCCTCAGTAGCATGGTCGGTCTATGGTATGGTAACTGTCGAATAAAGGGCGATGGTCCACATATCGAATAATCTACTGAGCGCGGTCTTTATATTGTATGAAGTTGCGAGCTGAGCGCGGTCTTTATATTGTATGAAGTTGCTTTCGACTCTTCCTTTTGGTCTTATAGGTTCGACTCTTCCTTTTGTGATCATAGGATCTACTCCTCCAAGGTTTTGGGGTGCTATTGGGGAATGGATCAAAAGAATCATCCTCTGCCCAGCTGCTTTGAAAAAAGGGAATCGGGAATCTATGAGCCCCGTTCTATCACTCTTTCTAAAAGCTAGAAGTCACTCTGATTCTAAAAGCTAGAAGTCACTGTCACTCTGACTCTTGGTGGATTCAAGACCGAAGCAAGCGGGATTCCAAGACGAACACAGCTAATGCAAGACGAGCACAATGCATAGCAGCTAACGACAGCTAACGCAAGACGAGCACAATGCATAGCAGCTAACGCAAGACGAACACAATGCAGCGGGCCCTCCCCAAAGCGGAGACTCTCCATGGGGCATGACTGAATCGATTCCCAACTATCGAATCAAATCAATCCATTCCTCTCCCCTCCCTAAATCAGATCCTCGAGCCCAGTCTGCCCTCGCTACGCACTTTGACTTATCCAGGTGTCGCTCCCGTGGACTAAAATAGTAATATAGTCATAGTCATATAATGAGCTCTAAGCTCTCGCTCGAAATACCACTCCTCTGAGCCTCTATCCAACTCTATCACATAGATTGCTACTTCTCTATCACATCGATTGCTTAGTGAGATTGCTACCACTACTTCTCTATCACTGCTACCACTACTTCTCTATCACATCGATTGAAACCACTTTTTAGTGAGATTGCTACCTCTGAAAGGAATATCCACTCCTTTGATCCCTGATCCCTAGTGAAAGGAATATCCACTCCTTTGATCCCTAGCATTCCAAGCCCTGGGAAGTGCCCTAGCTACAAGACAGACTGACCGCCGCCCATAGCTTGATCTGTGGTTCTGATCTTACATAGCAATTCCCATTGCATTTCCGGGGAGTGGCACAAACAAATAGATGAGATAACTAAGAGATCTGGAATAATATAGGAAAGGCAAACCTCAAATATTATAGATTACTTTTTACCTAAAATATTACTTAGGAAAGGCAAACCTCAAATATTACTTATTAATAGAATTGATCCTCACTTTATCGATCCTAACTGGATAAGAATTGATCCTCAATCATACCAGAGGCAACGCAAACCTATTACTTATTAATAGAATTGATCCTGATCCTGACTTTCTCATACCAGACATCTACTCTACTGAGAGCTCTATCTAACGAATTGATCCTCATACCAGACATCTACTGAGAGCTCTATCTATCTATAAATGACTGAACTACCTTTCCTCACTGACTAGACTGACTAGCCCTCCCTTAACTCAGAGTATACTTCCTTCCACCTCACGACCGCCTCGTTTCTGGTTGGACATGTATGTTCTCACTGCATTCATCTATTTCTGTCCTCTACTGAGAGGTCCTCTCTCCCAGGTCCGCCTTTCCACACATGTCTCGCTCAGTTTCGCTATGCTACCATAGTGTTTGGATTCTGATTATTGTAATAGTGCTACCCATTCCTCGTGTATCATTGCTACCCATTCCTCGCATTTCTTGCTCAGTTGTGCTCTGCTGTGCAAATATATTTGGTAAACTTTGTTCAAGTAATTGTTCCTACCAGCCTCTACAAGTAATTGTTCCTACCAGCCTCTAACTGTCTCTATTCAAGTGCATCCATCGTTCGTTCCTAACTTCTATATGCGAACCATCCCGGAAGTCCGAAGGATCAGCAGTGGACTCAGGTCACAGAGCAGACGCATACTCAAGTAGTAGGTGTAGTAGGTCAAGTAGGTGAGATAGATTCTCATAGCAATTGTATGCTAGAGGGTCTTAGTGATTGGTTCTACCATTCTACCAAGGGAACGGAACTTTGATAGGTGAGAGCAGCGGACTCTAATCCGACTGAAGCAGGTCCAGGAGTCATAATCCACTTCGGTCCACTGACGGCTATGTGGGCGGTGCCAGTTCGGTGCTCAAAACATGAATGAAAGCAAGCAAGCTTGTTGTCATTTTCTAGAAAATACAAAAGAGAAGCACACTTGTTCATATACTTTCTATTTAGTTCAGCTTTCTTTCTTTTGCTTAGACTTAGTTGGGGTCATTTGTAATTTTTCTTTGGTGGCTCATTCTTTTTTGATCATTTCAGCTTTCTTTCTTTCTCCTAAAGGGTGGGAGGTATGTTTATGTAATTTGATATCTGATTTAAGTGGTTTTATGCCCAAGGGAAGTTCAACTTATTCTTTTTTGATAACTTAGAGCGGTCGAGCCATCTAAAGAAATCCCTGCCCTTGTAGTCGGAAATACCCTTATATTGACGGTCGAGCCATCTAAAGAAGCCCTTCATTCACGACTGCGAATGATAGTTGCTACGGGTAAACATTCCCTACCTTCAGTGCACCTCTTGGAATTGAATCTTAATCTCCCCAGCAAAATTACAGCGTGAATGGACATTCAAAACGTTGATACATTTCTAGAAAGATTGACGGCTTGGTCGAGCTATTTTATACCCTCTACCCCAGGTCTCGTACTTCCTCTTTGGAAAGAAAAGACTCATGAAAGCGTAGGGTATGACTGAAAGGAATAGGCTCAAAAAGCAACCGGAACAGAAAAGACTCTAAAACCTACTCGGACTGAAGCAAAGAGTGGAGCTCCCATTCTCAGTTCTACAGAGTCGGGAGGCACTCATTCATCATATCATCCCTACCTCAGAAGCGGGCCTCCAATGAAAGGAATAACTCCAACACTCAAACAAGAGGCGCCAACTACTGGAGCATAAGACTCTACCGGGACAGAACTGGATTCAACCCTTCCAACGTCTAACATTCCTTCAAGGGAGCGTTCTGGACAAGAGACTTTAATAAACTGGTATTAACCAGTAGAGGAATATATGCTAAAAGAGTGAAAAAGACGTGAGCAACCGGAAAGCACATATTGAATTTAGTTTAAGGTCCCCCGTAGGGTTCAGGAGATGGAGAGGAAAGAAAAGAAGGCAACGCGTAAAAGATATATGAGGCTGCTGCGGATGTTTGGTTCAATTCGTGAATGGGACTGATTTTCCTACTTATGTTGCTCGACCTGCGTACGAGGGACGAACGATAGTGACGTGCTGTTAATTCCTTAAGGTGCACAGAAGAGAGTTAACACGTTTACGCCGGCAGCAGCTCTTTTCTGAACCGAACCTGGGCAAATAATGAAGTAAGTAGCTGCTTTGATTTCAGCTCTCGTTTACCCGTAGAGTTCATGGAAAGATCTTTCGTAGTTTCGTTGAACTCTTGGAATGAACTCTTACCATTCACGACTGTTGTTTGGGACAGCCAAAGCAGGAACAACGAGACTACTATACATACATCATACCCACTAAATCAGTCTATTGGGCCCATAGGTGTTCTAGACTCTTCCTAGTGTAAGAGCTAGGCACTATTTAATCTAGTGAATCACTCAAGACCTACTCACTAACCTACACTAACCAACCAACCTTCTATGCTCAATGGTCCCCTGATGTCTAATTGGCTACTCTTCCTAGTGCTAATCTAATGTAAGAAGGTCAGAAGTGCAATCAGCTAATCGAGCAAGTAATCCACATAGATGCATTCCTGCCCGTTTTCTCCCCCGGCATTGGGATTTTAGGAGAAGGATTTGCTGCTTTCACAAGAATTAGCCAGAAAACCAAAACTCTGTCTTGAATCATCGATTTCTTTTGGAGTTCCCAGTTCAAGGCCCATCTCTTCCCCTGTAAGCAAAAAGCAAAAAAGACCGACTTCCCCCTAAGTAAGTGGCACGTTCCAGGATATCCTCGTAGAAGGGAATCTGACTTGCTGCCAAAGGGGTTGGATTCTTTCTGTCTTTAAAGGAAAGTGAACCGAGGGCCGACTAGTTGGGCTTCTTTAGATGGCTCGGTTTTAAAGTCAAGTAAGGGTAGGGGCGAAGAGCTGAACGTAAGGGAAGGGTTAGAAATGTATCGTAGTTTTGAATGAAATACCATGAGCGCAACTATACTGGTAATTATCCGCTGAGAGTAGTTCTTTCGTAGTTTTGAATATCTGTTGGCCCAAAGCCATAAATGCTGATGGGGATTGGGGATCGACCAATAATATATGGGAGATGGAGATATATATTTCTGATAGGCTCGACTAATATTGCTAAGGGCAGAAATCGTATCGTAGTTTTGAAGCCATTCACGCTGTAATCTGCTTGGGCCGACTACAATCATAGTTGGCTTCTGACGATGGCTCGACCATTATTTATTTCTCCTGGGTGAGCTCCTACTCTTATAACAGTATCCGGTGCGTAAAGTAAATCATCTCTCAAAAGTGGTGGAAGTGTTGACCGATCCACTGCCCTTCTTTCTAGCACCGTGCTTTGCTTTATAGTGAAAAGCGAGCTTTAAGCTCTAGACCTCGTCGGCAATCCCAATCACTTGCTGAGACAAGCTCTTTAAAAATATAGCTTTTCTGCAGTTAGCTCCTAATTCCTCTTAGGCGGAATAGATGCGCGTCTTGCTTTGTTTTCACTTGATCCCTGGATTCCGTCTTCACCTAAATCGCTGCGTACACACCTGCGCCTATCCCACGGTCTTTATCACCTGGGTATTGTTCTTTGAAGAAAATTGGCTATGCATTTGAATTTATAGGAGAAAAGAGCAGGTAGCGCATGATCTCAAACAATGAAATCTTCCTTTGTCGACCTGAAGCTGAAGTGAAGGAGGGAATGGAGAGGCGATAGAAGCAGTGAGTTGACCTGACCCTTTGAGTATCGTTGTTAGGGTTCCAAACCTGCGCACCAGCTGAAGGAAGGGCTTCATAGCTCCAACCTAGTAAAGGGGCTTGAATGCTTACCTTGCTCCAACCTAGTAAAGGGGCTTGAATGCTTACCTTATTCTTATGAAAATGGTAAAGTCTATCCTGCGCTAAGAAAGGGGAGTGCCCTATCTACCAAGAGGCTGCAGGAGTTGAGGAAAGGTTAAGCTCTGCCTTTGAAAAAGAAAAAGTAACTGAGTGTGGGTTTTCGAACTCTCCCTCCAACTACTAGCAATCGAGCATACATTGAACTATCCGCCATCAAGACTGAACGAGGTGAGAAGATAGAAGTTGAGATTGGCACTTTAGATTGTTCTTCGTAATATGCCTATTGGTGAATCAGATGTTCGTCCATTCCCGGTACCAAGCCAAGACAAGGAAGAGCATTAGGCAAGCGAAGTGACCCCCCTAGTCTAGTGCCAGAGAGTAAGAATAAGTAAGGAAAGTGACTAGGGAAGTGGCAGTATGGCCAGGAAGTCTTCCGCTTCTCCCTGTCCAATCCAACAATCAAATTGGCATACGGTAACCTAGTCCTGTCATCGATTGGGCCATAGGACCACTACCGTGGCAGGAAGACTGTGACTCTGGTCTGGAGATGCTCCAGGAGCTGCAAGAGCAAGTCCATGATGTTGATCTTATCATCTCGAAAGTCCTAATTAAATAAATAAAGAAGTAGAGGCGTAAGAGAGATATCCAATTTCGGTTATCGATTTAGACCTTAGTACCACTGGCGTCATACTTCTTGCCTAATCTTCTAAAAGACCAATTGAGGATCTACAAGAAGGCACCGCAGAAACTCTGACTTGAAGACTTGAAAGCGGGAAGACGGAGAAGGGAACGGACTTTCTTTTGTAATACAATCCACCAATGCGGAATCCAACAACAAGGAGGAAACGACTGTGGAATCTACTTCTGCTTCAACTTATCGGGAGAAAAGGGAGGGTATTTCCGATAGGCTCGACTGATAAGGAGAGGGCCGACACAAGGAGGCAGCGACCGATAGGTCGATTGTAGAGTCAGATAGAGCTCGAGCGTATGCGAGAGGGTATCCTCAAGATAGAGCTCGACTGATAAGGTAAGAGTAAATGGCCT
>JBBMJZ010000082.1:1178437-1228294 GCA_037833815.1 Zingiber zerumbet | reverse complement strand
CCCTCTCGCATACGCTCGAGCTCTATCTTAGGATACCCTCTCCTTAAATTACAGTATTGCGAGCTCTATCTGACGATACCCTTCATTTCATTCCAGCTTCACTAAAACTGGGCTATGCCTCGAACTCTCAACACCGGCCAGGGGGTTTAAGATCTTCTCCGCATCAAGGAAAAGAGCAGAAGACAGCACGGCAATGCGCAATCTCTAAACAAGACCATAAAAGCTATATCACAAAGATCAGTCTAACTAATCGGCCTAAGGAGCGTGCTAGCACTATCAGTATTAAAGACTCAAAAGTCGGGCGGGCTAAGGACTCTTTCTTTACCCTCGATTCTTAGCATCTCAAAGAGAATATCCTCTGGCAAAGAGTTCCACATCTGAAACTCTATCTCTTGAAATGAATGCTATCTTTCTAAATACCATCTTGCCTTTCCTAATCCTCATGGAATGAATTACCCTAAGCAGTTGGAGTGTCCTTTGATTAAGAGGCATTTAAAAACCAGTTTTCAATCCAGCTGGTAAGTAAAATAGACAAGGAGAAGAACGACAAATACAATAGCACCAAAATAGTTGCTCTGTCATCCTTCCGTAATATCAATCTTCTATGGAAAGATGGGATGATACGAGGCGCTCCTAGTGAGAGACACTGGCACTGGTAGCAATTCGGGTTTCACCTTATCGCCAGCATAGGCCTTCTGCAAAGAGGCCGCACACTGCTTAAAATACAAAGCAAGTGCAACCACCCTGATTTCCGACCTAGCCCCTCCGGTCTTGCCAATGAGCTTGTCAACCGAGTCTCAGTGCTATCACTTGGATATTGAACGAATCTACTCTCTTTAAAGAGATTCAGTACTTGCTTCCGGGGAACAAGACCCTACTTCGTCCTAAGGCTCTTCCATCTATCCTAAACTATTGCCCCTGTCCTGTCTCTGTAATCGATCGAAGGCATTCTTCTAAAGATCTACGTTGGACCCGGGATTCATTCTTATTCTCCCGTTCTGATGCATACCGCGGTAACAAAGAAAGGTCCCTCTTGGACAGTTGCAAAGAAAGGTAACCGAAAATCCTTCTGCCGTATCCCGGCTGTGATGGTCTTTTCCTTTAAAAGAGAAGGCCGGTTAGAAAGCCATGCTAGCCGGGCCGGCTAAAACTAAAAAAGGTGGGCAAGGAATTTCACCTCTTCCTTCCCCAGGTTACTGGACTGGGATTTCTCATAGCGGTGCTGTAGACGAAGCTATGCTATGGGGGTTCGTAGTTATGGTTTCCAAAAGAAAAAGAGCCACGGACTTGTAAAGGTGAAGCTTTCTGAGTTCTATTTCCAGTCTGGAAAAACAACAGACTGAACACAAAGCAGCCAATCGAAACCATCATTAAAATTATACCAGTTTCGTAGTTTGGCAGCTAGCTGTTCTCTTCGTTCTCTTAACTCGATCAGAGGCTGCTGATGCTTCCCTGTAATTCTTAAAGAATGAAATTATACAACCAGGAAGGTAAAAGCTGGGAAAAAAGAAAGTATCTGAAAAAAAGATTGAAGGAGTAGGCTGGATGAAATGAAGGGTTTAGCAGCACTTTTGTCTTGTTGGCTTTGCAAATTAGTTCTGCCACATAAAGTCAATCGCATCCGGCCGTTTTGTCTTCAAAGTTGCAAGCGGCCTCGGCCTGCGGGCAGAGATTTTCTTTGGCCGGTCCTTGCCAGCATCTATAATATAATGGTTTGAGACAGCTTGTTTCCTCTTCAAACCTAAAGGAGCGCAAAGCTGTGTTTCCAATTCATTATGTCTATGTATGGCTCGGGCAGTACTTTGAGACTCACCACCATAGCCGGCTTCGTTCTGGTGCCCCAATGATCAAACTTGCTGGTGAGAGAATGGCCAAGTATTTTAATGCTTTAGAAGCCCACAACATTTTTCAAGACGTCAACCAATCAGATTTGCCGAATTCTTGCATGTGCAAAGACAAACAATTGATTGTAGTTGACGATGGAAATCTGTCCATTTATTGGAGTGATTACTTTATCAACCTTCGTTCAAGCTTCTTGACCTTCCTGTGCGACAACGAGCATGTCATTGAAACTTCTAGTCCCTGCAGGCAATTGTCAAGATATTCCTGGTAATCTAAAAAAAGAGCTTCACACCGGCACCCTGAAGGAAGTTATCCAGCTATGGTTTTCTTGTACTCGCTTAGGCACTGGTTCTAAAGTAGTGATACCCGCCCGCTTGTCCAAAGAAAGCCCCCTAGTTACAAAAGAGTATTTAGACTGGTGGTCAAGAAGATTCAGGAACTTTTCGAGGAAGAGCACCAAGGTGACTATTAAGAATAGAAGGCGTGACGAGCCGGCAGCGACTCCCAAAATATCCAAGACAATAGAGAGAAAGATGCTTCCAAAATTTCAGCAGTGAAATCCAAAGAACATGGGCGCGCTTCTTCTTCTCCAAAATTGGGGATAGGCGAAAAAGACGCTGCAAAGGCCACAACCAACAAGAAGGCTCGAAAGACCTTGATCAAGTCCTAACTAGAAATATCTTAAGAGAAGGGTACCCACTGGATAGGTGAGACGATAGTCGATTGGCGAAAGAGCTGCCTAAACTAAAGTAATATTGGGAAGGGTACCCACTGGATAGGTGAGACGTTAGTCGAATTGGCGGAGAGCTGAGCCTAAAGAGGTAGGCGAAGGGTACCCACTGGATATAGATAGGTGAGACGATAGTCGATTGGCGAAAGAGCTGAACGAAGGGAAGGGTACACCCGCCTCAGGCGTCATAGCTATAATACAGTAAGCCCAGCAGCCATTGGGAGAGATTGAAAGGGCACTTTTGTAGCTGTACCATCACCGTCGGCACCACATAATTTATGACTGGAAGACTGAATATGGATTGTTGATAACCTAATTTATGTAGAGTTAGATAAGAGGCTTGACAACTGATGATGACATGGGGCCACTGAGCCTTGGGTTCGGGTTTAGACTTGGGTTGTATAATCACATTAGAATAAAGATCTTATATAAAACGGTATCTGCATTTAGGTATCCGTCCTGGATTGGGGATTCCTGCATTGGGGATTCCTGGCTGTGCCGTATCCTTTTTTACCGTATTGTGGGATTCCCGTATTCCTAGATTTAGTATACCCGGACGTGCTCAATGGTTCTTGAAGGTCAGATCGAACCCTTTAATTGAGTTGATTTGAGTATAGAGATGGGGGATTGCAGTCTTTGGCAGAGAGTTTAACTTGAATTGAGTTGAGTTGGGGTTGGGGTAGTTGAGAGAGTCTAAATGGTATACCCTGTAGTGCTCAATTGTTGGTGTTAGGCGAGTCTCGTGTTCAATTTATCTTGAAGGTGTTATGCGAGTATAGAGGGGTAACCCTTGTTCAAGACTTGTTTGATTGCTTGAATTGATTGGGGAAGGCAGTCTTTGGGAGAGAGTTTAGCTTGAATTGGTATACCCGTCAGTGTTCAAGGGATTAATGCAAAACATCAAATCCAATCTCAATTCCTATCCGTTATAGGTTACTCAACCCCAGATCAAATACAATGCACTAACATCGAATGAAAGCAAATCAATCACTCACATCGAATGAAAGCCAATGAATTTCGTACACAACCCGGATAAGTTACTGGTTCCGTCACATCGAATGAAAGCCAATCACTCACATCGAATGAAAGCAAATCTCTCTACTCAACTCAACTGAACTCAAACCCTGATCAAAGAAGCTGAATCAAAGAAGCTGAATTATGTTTTAGATCCATTTTGACGACTGAGAAATGTCCTACTCTTCTGTGTCTTCTGCATTGTTACGACTGAGAAATTCCCTCCTCTTCTGTGCCTTCTTCCAATGCTTACTCTTCATCTTGATTTGGGCTACCTATTCTTATCTTATGTTTACCCCTCGTTCTAAGACTGAATTCACCATACAATAGAGTATATGAAATATACGACAACTCAATTCAATTTAAGTTACTTCCAAATAGGTTACTCAACTGAATCAACTCATATAAAGCTCTCTTCTCTGTTGTACCCCCCGTTCCATCTAAGACTGAATTCCGATTCAATAGGTTTGTCCAATCCCAGATGAATATAATCTCTATATTCAATTCAATATAAGTTCTTACTGCCAGTGAAATCTAAATACAATCAGTCACATCGACTGCAATATAATCTCTCTACTCATCAAAAGCGGATCAACATGCATATCTTTCTCTACTCAACTCAATTCAATTCTCTACTCCACTCAATTGAAGGGTCACCCAATCGACAATCCAGGAATACGGGAATACCCTCTTTGAAGCTTAACTCAAACCCCAAAGCTATGGAATTCAATACTCAACTCAACCCCAGTGATCTAGAAGTAACTGGCAAACACCCTTTTCTCTATACTGCATTCAATCTATAAATCTACATCCCCAGATGAATCGAATCTCTCTACTCAAACCCAAAGCAGCGGAATTAAGTAACTGCCAACCCCGGAAACTCAAAACATGAACAATCGACAACCAGGAATACCCTAAGAAGCTGAATTCGTTCTTTCTCTTCTTCCTCACATCGACAACCCAAAGGCAATACCTATACTATACGAAATTCAATCTCTAAATCGACATCCCGCAATCGACAACCCAAATTCAAGCTATCAATCGACAAACACTGATCAAAGGTCAATCCTGCAATCGACGTCCTGCAATCCCCAATCTATGAATCCTTCAATACAGGAATAGAAAAAGCGAACCCCTCAGGGTATGCCATAGACCGGCCAATAAATGCAATAACTTCCCAGATCAACGGTGAATACGAAAGCTAAAGAAGGGTACTCAATGAAAGCTATCAATCGAGAATCAAGGACGGGTTTGAAGCTTAACTCACGAGGTTACTCTACTCTCTTCAAGGGTCAGCTCTCTAATCGACAATCCTGGAATCTTTGAATACCCTCTATGAAGCCCACTGACGAGGTTACTCAATGAAATCTAGAAATCGACAAACACATGCCAAAAGGCCGAAGCCCATAACAATCGACAAACACTGATCAAAGGTCAATACAAGCTACATCCCCAGTCAAAGGTCAATACAAGCTACATCCCCAGCAGTGAAATAGAAATACAATACGAAATGCAAGAGAAGGAAATTAAAAACATTTACAATCGAGGAAAGCACTATCAATCTACACATGTCAGGTGGTTCCATAAATCCTAAACTCAACTCAACTGAATTCAAGGTAAAGAGGGTACTTCAACTCAACTCCAACCCCTCTACAACTCATAGTGCACCCCTCTATACTTCCTTAAATACTAAACTCAAACCCCTCTTAATGCCTCTCAACTGAACTCAAATCCCTGAAATACCCTATGGTGTCTCTCCTATGCTATGCTATGCTATGCTTGGTCTCCCCTATCTTCTATAAGTGACTTCCATTCCGGTTCACTCTACAAATCAATTCAATGGTCACTCCTCCTAAGACCCTCTCTCTATCTGCTATAAGTGACTGCCATTCTGCTCAAATCAACTGAATTGAATCTAAGTGACTGCTATTCTGCTTCACTATCCTGATGCCCTATTGTATTCTATTCTATTGAAGGGTCACTACTCTACAACTGACTTGAAGCTCAACTCTCCGACTCAACTCAAATCAACTGAATTGAAGCCATACTGAATTCTATTCAAGCTAAAAGGGATTGCCTTCCGATCCTGGGTACTCAACTCAATTGAAGGGTTACCCCTCTCCTCTATCCTCTTTTCAACTCTTTTGAACCCCTGTACAACTCAATTCCTTTGTCACCCCTCCTAACACCCAATACTTAAGGAAATGAAAGGGTTATATCCCTCTCCAACTCAATTCACGTGGCTCCTTCTTCTGCTTCTGCTTCTTTTGCGATTCAATTCAAGGAATACTCTTTTCAATTCAATGGGCATACCGACCTCCAATCCTAAGACTAACCTATCTGTGTCTACTACTTACAGTAATACCAAAATAGGGCTAACTCCAACCCCTCTACAAGTCAATTCAACAAGTCAATTCAATCGGTATTACTGCTATCTATGGTCTTTCCTCGTTGTAAGAGAAATTCCATCAATACGTATTATGACTTCCAAACCCCTCTGCAACTGAATTGAAGGGGCGAAGAGCTGCCTAAACTAAAGTAATATTGGGAAGGGTCACTCATGACTTTATGTTCTCATAGTCGCCCTGTCATCTTCTATTCTATGGTCTTTCCTCGTTGTAAGAGAAAGGTTGACCCCTCGTTCTTCTATCTAGTTTTCCATGATGCCCTATTCTTTTCTTTGTTGGTCGGTCGCATAGCTCAACTGTTGCCACTGCTATCAACTGAATTGAAGCTGCCACTGCTATCAACTCAATTGAAGCTGCCACTGCTATCAACTCAATTGCAGGAATAGTGAATGAAATCTAAGTGACAACCCCCTCTTCAATCTAAGTTACAGCCATCTATGTTCACCCCTCTCCTCGTAAACTGAATTGAAGGAATACCTTTCAATCCTGCCCCTTCGCCTTTCGGCTCAGCTCTTCGCCAATCGACTATCGTCTCACCTTACCTATTGATAATCCTCGTTCAAACAAACAGAAATAAAGGACATATGCGCGGGTAGAGAAATCGAACGAAATGCCAGCAGGAAATACAGATGCCAGGTATCCCTCAACGGAAATCGAGTACAGAAATCGATCGATAAATTAAGTATAGAAATAGAGAAATGACAGGTAGAGAGTTGAATGATGGCAGGAAAGAAAGAATGGGACTTCGACTTGGGTTGAAAAAGAAAAGGCTGTTGGAGGGGGATCTGCACCAAACAAAAGGCTTGGCGGAACAGATGGGGTGGGGGTAGTGTTCTTTCGTATTTGACGTAGGGGGGTACGTTGAAAAAGACGGGCTTTGTGGGCCGCGTTAGCCGAATACTATACCTTTAACCCTTGGGTGGGCTCTTGAGTCATTGTGCCCATCGACTAGGGGTTGGGTTTTTAGCGTTTTCTTGGCCCTTTCAGGTTGCTGATGCCTTTTTAGCCTCGATTTGCTTGATTGAATTAGCCTCGATTGAATTAGGCTCCAAACACCTTCTAGGTACTGATGGGAAGCTTGTCTTTTGGTCGTACTTATGGCTCAAAATGGACGTAGGGGGGTCCATCAATTTTAGTCGAGCTGTGAGCGTTGCGCTGAGGGTGGTTTGAGTTATCTTTTTCCTGGATGGTCGGACTGGTGGATCTTAAATTGACGTAGGGCCCAACAGAACAGCTTGGCTTTACTGGATGTACAGGATGTACAGGATGAGTGTACTGGATGAGTGCTTTTGGTCCCCTTGAACCCTTGGGTTTGGGCCCCTTGTTCCTAATTTAATCCTTTAGATTGAGTGTATGATTGTATTTTCCTGTGATCTCGGAAGTTATTTCAGGGATTTGACTTGAGAGGCCAGGAGAGGGGTCACCCTTTCAGATAGAGATACGATAGTCGATGGGGTTCAATTGAGTATTGACCTTTCATCTGGGAAGTGATTGAATTGATTTTCCTATAGAGGAGAGGGTGGGACAACAGAGAAGACAAGACAAGAGAGTGGTGCTGTCATAGAGTATTGGGTTTTAGGCATTTGAGTTGATAGGGTATTGAATTGAGTAGAGAGTAGATGTTTGACCTTTGATCTCGGAAGTGATTGAAGAGGGGAAGAGGGGTTTGACAGCAGAACAGGGTTGGAGTTGACTTGCAGGTACTGATGGGATTGAAGAGGGGAAGAGGGGTGACACTAGAATAGAAGGGGTGACCCTTAGGAGGAGTAAGTCTATATTCTAGAACATCTTATAGTAAGAAATAGAAAACCTTCATCTGCACCTTTCGTATCGTATGGAGCGGAATGCAAGTATAGAGGGGTAACCCTTCAATTGAGTTGGAGAGAGAAGGGGTGACACTTCAATTGAGTATTTCTTTCATTGATAGGCATTAAGCCCCTTTAGCCTCGCTTTGCTTGATTTCCCGATTCGATTCCCTTATGGATGGTTTGGGGAATGGCACCTTTAAGGGTTTGGGTTGGGATAGGTATTATAATAAGGTAGACGAAGGATACGATAGGGTATTGAATTTAGTATTGTATATAAAGATATGTATATGGGATTAGCAGTCGATTGCAGTGGTTGAGTCCGCTCTTGAGTATGGGATTAGCAGCAATCAGATGGGCTCTTTTCCTCGATTGTGGATAGCATTATTTGGTTACAACATCAAACAGTATGCCCAGACGTGTTCAGTAGGTATTCCTCTCTTCTAGTAAACAGGGTTTGGGTTGTTCCCCAATTGATTTGAGTATAGTACTGTATTTAGGTATTTCAAAGATATAGGGGCCTGAATTGATTTGAGTAGAGTATTTAGGTATTCCTCTCTTAGAGTCAGAAATCTAATACTGAAGGTATTGCTTCAATTGAGACGAAAGATAGGGTATTGAATTGACTTAGAGAGGGGTTTGGAGGTACTGATGGGAAGCTTGGCTGATGGGAAGATGAAATGTATTAGGCTACAAAGAGCTTGGGTGTACTGATGGGCTGATGGGCAGATGGGGTGTAGAGGGGCGACCCTTGTGAAAGACTTGTTTTATTGCTTTCATTGAGTTGATCTGGGTTTGGCAGTAAATGACTTTAAAGTAATAGCAGATAGCGTAGACGAAGGAGAGGGTATTTCATTGAGTTGAGTGCGGAATTCAGTCTTAGAACGAAGGGGTCAACCTTTCTAGGAGTTGGAGATGGGCAGGATTTCAGGTATTGCTTTCGTAGACACCATAGGGTATTGAATTGAGAAGAGAGGGGTGAAAGGTAGATAGAAGTCACTTATATTTCATTTCCTTGAGTATTGCTTCAATTGAATTGAGTTGTAGATGGCAGTCCAGAGAGTAGTGCTTGAATTGAATATTTGGTTTTATTCCCTTGTCCCCCCTCTCCCAACCATCTTTAATGGTTTGGCTCGCAATCATCAGTCCTGATCGAGCAAGACCTAGTCCTATCTATCTACTCTACTCCAGTACCAAAACATCAACGAACCAATTCTAATGCCACACTACTCTTTCGTTCGCCCGCAACCCACCAACACGCTGCCCTCTTCAAAGGAAGGAAATGCATTGGGCTCGTCTACACCACATCGACCTAGAGCTCAGTCTTTCTTTCGGTTCGGAAACCTTTACCCGATCGAGGGCTCTTCAGACCATGACCAGTAGGCGGGATTTTAATGAGCCCCATCAGCTTTGTCTTCAAGGCCTTCTCCTGTCTTTATGTATGGCTATCTCATTCCTATCAATTCCTACTCTAACTTCAACCCGTCCGTGGCAAACAATGCAATAGCTTCGGTCCTCACTAGTAAACCATCTCGAATATATATATAAGAAAAGCGCTGCAGACACTAATTAGATTTGTTAAATGGATTCCAGCCTAACAAGTATCTTCCGGAATGAGAATCCAGATAAGAACTATAATCGCACAGCTCAACTTGACTATCAGTACCCAAATAAATCCTCTTCTCTGAATAACACAGAAGTGGTTTGTCGCAAGGGCCCATAGACTCAATCTTTCCTAACAGACAGTGATCCTCCAAGAGCTTATGTAAAGCTTTTTCGTCGAGGATCTCTTTCTCTTTTGTAAAGATATACGCTTCGTTGTGTAAAAAGCAGAATTGGATGCCGGGAAACCGTATCGGAAATTCACGATCTAAGATGTCCAAAAGGGTCATATGGAATAAAACCTTGGTAATTTCACCTACTGAAGGAATTCCACAAATGCTCATCAGACCCTTCCCATTAAGATCACTAAAATCAAGTATAGGAAGATGGATAAAAGACCAGATTAGTTTAAAAACAGAAGAATCTCCTACTAGAGACAGAATCGTTTCTTCAACAAGACTGATAGGTATTGTATTTTTAGAAGGCTCGAAATTGATTTTGTAGATTCTGCTAGCCTTACCAATTTCTTTAAGACGGTCATAGAAGTACGAAAGCAGATCTTCCAATTGGAAACAATCTTTTGGCAAGCTGCCTTGTGAGAGGCGGAGTAATGTTAATGAGAGAGCCCTAAGTACCAGAGCGTCTTCTTTCATCTTTGGTGTCACAACCCTAAAGATTTGAGAATGCTCGGTGCATGTATCAACTTGGACGTCGGGGTAATCCATGAGGTTGTCCAATAAAAGATTACGAAGACCGTACTTATTATTGACATAGTGAACTTCTAGGTGCGAGAAAGAGTATTTATCCGAAACAATGAGGTCCTTAATGTTAGCTAATTCGCTGCTAGATAGATTCAAATCATTATTATCCTCCAAATATGGATATACTAAGTCAATATCAGAGGCCAACTGCACAAGCGAACATAAATCCACTGCACTATCATATCTTGTACGGCTCAAAAAAGGAGCTTTGAACAACGTGGGCTGCACTACGAGCCCTAGAAGGTTGCACCTAAACATCTTATTGACTCCTTCATAATACGATACGCTTCTCGGCTGGATTCTACAATGACAAAGGCCTCAAGTGGGTGAATTTAGCTGTCCTGAGTAGCCTATGAATTTGCTGGAAATAGATTAGTGAATGGGTGAAAGTAAAGTATTTAAAGAGATCTCTAGTGCGGACCGAACCCAAAGAGTTCATGGCGTCTCCAAGTATACAATGGTCTTTCCTTTGGGGCCATTTATACGGATTCCATTCACGACTGTTGTTTGATAGGATGATGTGACCAAGGGGTAGGAAGAAGAAGCTCTGATTCCGATTCCTCTAGAGAGATGCCGATAATCCGGATGCCGAGAAAGAGCTCTTTTCAGGGTTGAAGGACAAAGCGCATTTCGTCCGCAACTCTTTGAGACAGATCTGCTGTTCTTGAATCAGTTTACTTTGGGAAGGTGCTGTCGTATAAAGAGGAGAGTGATCTTTCGTTTCAAGTTCGAGATCCCTTTTCCGGACTGACCGAGCACTGGCATTAATCTTTCGTACATGAGTTTTCCCATTCTTTCTCGCACATGATCGAGACTCTCCTATCTCCATTTCTCTGGTCACATATTCGAGTAGAACCAAAAAAGAAGGGTGGTGGCTTGGGGTAGGCCGGCCTTATGATCCAAAGACCTATGATCTAGCTATGCTTGCTTGCTGACCTGTGCTACCTCTTGCCACATTAGGGTAGGAATAAAGAATAGTAGACTATCTCGCTTTGAGCGCTATCTAAGCACTGTTGAAGGCACTCAGAGAAGAGTTGGAATAGTCCTAGTGCGGAGAGGAGCGAGTTTGACGAGCGTAAGCCACTTGCCCGATAGGGTAAGGAGCGGGGACCGATAGGGTATGTAATAGCTCGACCCTAAGGGTAGGTCCGTCAATCTTTCTAGATCTTTCGTAGTTTCGTACGTAATGCCATGAACGACAAAATACTGCTGATGGGTTTTTAGGCTGTTGCCCTTGGGGCAATTTACGACTAGACGTCTTTATATTAAGATGAAAAACGACTCAAGATCTGCCCGTGGGATCGACCAGCAGGAGCGGGAGAGGAAGCAGACAAAGAAGGATAGAGAAAGAATAAAGAGAAATATAGTATCAACCAGCAAACCAATGCCTTAAGCCACTCAGCCATACCTCCAAGCAAACGAAAGACTCTAAATGAAACTCAAACTCAAATATTTGAAGATCAATTCCAGCAAACCAATGCCTTAAGCCACTCAGCCATACCTCCAAGCAAACGAAAGAAAAAAAAACTAAAAGAAGCTACTACGTAGTAGCTTCAGTAGGAGTATCCGTAGTGGCTTCTTTAGCTGCTTTTCTTTTAATTCTTTTGAGCGCCTTAAAAAGCTTCTGATGCTAGGTCTGATTGAGCTTCAGCTTCAGCTTCTGGGTAGTCTATGTACTCCTGACCTCTCTTTTAGACTTCTGTCTCTTTTGCTCTATTAAGATGCTCGCAAGTAAGATAGACTGTCTCCCTTCGCCTTTTAAAAAGTTCAATTCTTTGAACTTTTGTTCAGCTCTTCGCCAATCGCCTTACGGCTCACCTATCCAGTGGGTACCCTATCGAAGATTCTAAACTCTCTTCCCTGAACGTACTAGACTCCAGTCTGCGTTTCTGCTTTCATTCAGAAGATCTTACAGCTACCGTTTACCTACTTCGCGGGCCCGTTCCGGTCCACTCTTGGCGAAGCACTATTGGGCGGAGCCTTCTCGATCGACTTTCATTCCTGCAAGCAAGACAGACAGAATGCAATTTAGAACTGTTCATGAAGATACAAGAAGAAGATACTTGACGGGAAAGAACACTTTTGTATGAAATTACTGAATATTTCCATCCAAACGATCCCTTCTCCGGAGAAGGTTAAGCAGATCTTTCCGGTCGATACCAGCAAGTCGTGAATGAGAAGGGCACCAAAGGCGAAAGTAGACGTCACGAGATTCATTATATACAGTGAATTCAAAACTACTCGACGATCATATATTGAACTTTTCTCTCTCCTTCCATTCCGGCACTGAACTTTTCTCCTTCCGCAATATAGATGTAAACTGAAGAATTTCGCAACATATTATATGATGTAAAACTGAAGAAATTTCTTGCTCAGTTGGAGTTCTTCCTTTACGGATGCCCTTTCCGCCCAAAATCCCCAAGAGAAATTCATAGAATAATTCCGCATATGGGAAGTCTCATAATTTATGGATTCCACGCGGGAAATGGTATGGATAGCTCAGTTGCTAGGATTCCAGGGGATGATGCATGGGAAGTCTCATAATTGGAAATATGCATGGGAAGTCTCATAGATTCCACATTTCCACCCAAAAGAACATCAGATTAAATTCAGAGTCTGGAGTTCTTCCTTTACCGTCAGCCCTTTGATTCCGCATACGGGAAGTCTCATAATTCTTGATTACGCATATAGGAAGTCTCATAATTAAGAGTCTGGAGTTCTTCCTTTACGGATGCCCTTTTCTTCCGCATATGGGAAGTCTCATAGATTCCACATTGGAAATGCTCTGGATAGCTCAGTTCTTCCTTTACTATCTTCTGTTATTAGGTTTTTGTACGAGCAGAGGACACATTCTTTTGTCGAGTACGGGATAGTTCTGTTGCAAGAGAGAAGAAAAGAATTCAAATGCATATCAAACCTCTGGCACCCTTTAGAGGAAGAAAATCAAGAGCAATAATATGATTTTGCCTACAAAGAATTGGGTTTAGGATGTGTTAAGCAAATGCACCTCACATCATAAAACAGACTCTAAAGAGGTATAATATCAATACAACTACTCTCTTATTATAAATATAGCTCTACTTTAAATTACAATAAATGCACCAATAATCTATGCAACTCTTTAGAGGAATAAAGTGCAAGGCCGGACCATGATACTTGAAAGTTACATGTGTTAAGCAAGAACTACTTAAATACAATTATTCCTCATGAACGCACATTCATGGAAACCCTAACGAGGAAAGAGCTGCTGGATGTACCACAGTCTTGTAGTTTGAGTACTTCTGTTATCCTCCAAATGTGTTAAGCAAACCCTACAATAAATTACAGGAAAAACCCTACCAAAATACCATGCCACTCTTTAGAGGAAAACTGCTGGATGTGCCAGTCAGTTGTTTTGTTTGATTACTTATGTTCTGTTCTGAGGTGCAAGTGTTAAGCAACTGGAACCCTACCTGAAAAGAATTCTGGTACTGGTACAGGAGCCCTTAAATACACATTACAGGAAACTCCCTTAGAGGTAGAATCTATTTATAAGTCTATAGCAACCGGATCCAGGTGAGGAGACACATCTGAGTCTTAAGGAATGCCATACCAGTGTTAATGTTAAGCAAATACCATGCACCCTAACGAAGAAAATCCACCAAGCCCTAATGAGGATCCATCAGAGGAGGAAGCTACAGACTTGTATTAAGCAAATGAACTACCAGGACTTGTATTAATCAAATGAATCACCATAAAGAAAAGCTCTTCCTTATTTATCCCTACCATCCAAGCCCTAAGAAAGCTCTTATCTATCTTCTCAGGTCTTTTTTGCCCTACTTGTAGTCCTACCAGCCATGAACGCACCTCCTGTCACCATTCCAGTCACCAGTATGATAGCTTTCTTCAAGATAGGTGTGAATTTCAAATGCATCTAAAATGCCATACCAAGTCCTTAATACCAGTCTGGCAACCACCAAAATACCAGTCTTGCCCCCCACCAAGTCCTTAATACCAGTCTTGCACCAGTCTTGCACCAAAATACCAGTCTCTGTCTAGCCCTACCATGTCCTTAATACCTTTAAAGTTCACCCATATGCCCGACCAAGTCCTTTATACCAGTCTTGCACCACAAAGTGCTTAATACCCAGCAGTACCACCCGCAAGTATAGCAGTACCACTGTAAAGTATATCAAGTGATGCCTCATGACATCGCAAGTATAGCAGTACCACTGTAAAGTATATCAAGTGATGCCTCATGACATACAGTAAATGCAGACACAGGTGTTGACAAATGCTCCCTAACGAGGAAACAAATCCATCAGAAACTACAGACTAGTGTTAATTTGTCGAGTACGGGAGAATTAATACCAAATTCTTGTTGTATATGGGTATGAAAACTCCTGTAATCCCGAAACACTTTTTATGAAATTGATGTATTGGGTATTAAGACTCCTGTGATGACAGATAAAAATGCATTTTCTAACCAAATACCCCAGTGCACCCAGAAATCAATATTCAACTGACAAGTGTTAAGCAAATGAACCCGATGGAACCCCTAAATCAGATCCAGGAGCCAATTCAGGAAAATCAGATCCAGGAACAGGAACTGGAAAAGAAAATTCTTGAAAACCTAAATATCCCGCAGGTGTCAAGTCCGGGAACCGGTAAATCAGATTCTTGAAAACCTAAATATCCAGGAGCTCCAAGTCCGGGAACCCCTAAATCCGGGAGCCCCTAAATCAGGTCCAGGAGCCATTCCAGGAGCCTTAAACTCTTATGAATGCTTCACACTGCTAGCCCTAGACCATCAAGTCCATGTCCTTAATACCTTTGAGCTCTTCTTATATTTTATCCACAACATACAAATAAAGCCATAAGAACGCTCTTCTCTATCAATTCTATTCTTTTTGACCCCACCACTCCCCCCCACCTAATATACTTAATATCATAAAGAATTAATAACAATATAAATGCCAGGAAGTCCAGACCATCCACAATTTCTTATATACCTTCTTTATCCATACATCATGGCATTATGGCCCTACAAGTGCTGACCCTCCGAAGAAAATGAGAATTTCTTGTTAAGCAAATGCAGGAAAGAAATGACTGAAAAAAGAGGCTTTTGGGGCTGAGCTTGGGAGTTAATTGGTTTCTTCCTTGAAATTAGATTTCTTAACTTGAATAGGCATCAGTTGTATTATATACTTTTGCTAGCCCTGGCATGGTATTAAGTACTTCTTGGTGCAAGACTGGAATGGTATTAAGTACTTGGTGGTGCGTATTGTATGGTAGTGCATTTGCTTAACACTTCTCTTTCTTCTTTATTTCTTTTTTTTCCCAATAAGTTATATCACTTTTAAGGTTTCACCCTATGCATTTCTTGCTTTGAAAGGAGCCCACTTGCCCGCTCTCCTTTCCCCCACCCCATTGCTGGGGGGGGCCTCGTCCTCTTCCTCAGGTAAGGAGAGACTACTTCACTAATATAATCAAAAAAAGGCCATCATTAATATGCGAACAAGGCAATAGCTTCGCTTAGAGCAAAGCCCAAGCATAACCAAATAAGAGTTTAGCCAGGATTGCGCGACACGGAATGAATTAATGAACTGATATGACCTTTTCCAATACCGACAGCAGCTCCCGATGAAGCAATTGTAGCTGCACCTCACCTTCTAACAAAAAGAAATATGATATGGGTCCCCGCGCGCTTTTTCATTCTAGTGCTGCGGACACTACTTTTTTAGGTTGTTTAACAAGATCCAACCCAACAAGTTGATTCCGGGATCCGAAACAGAAATCTGATTAGAACTATAATAATCGTTCAACTGAACTTGACTATCAGTACCCAAAGAAATCTGCTTCTCTGAATAAGACTGAAGCGGTTTGTCACCAGGGCCAATAGACTCAATCTTTCCTAAGATACTGTGATCCTCCAAGAACTTATGTAAAGCTTTTTCGTCGAAGATCTCTTTCTCTTTTGTAAAGATATAAGCTTCGTTGTGAAAAACATAGATTGGGATGCCGGGAAAGCGTTTCGGAAATTCACGATCAATGATGTGCTTTAGGGTAATATGCAATAAAACCTTGGTAATTTCACCTACTGAAGGAATTCCACAAATGCTCATCAGACCTACCCATTTAAGAAGATCACTATAATCAAATATAGGAAGATGGATAAAAGACCATATGAGTTTCAAAACAGAAGAATCTCCTACTAGAGACAGAATCGTCTCTTCAACAAGACGGAGAGGTATAGTGCTTTTTAAAGGCTCGAAATTGATTATGTATATTCTGTTGGCCTTACCAATTTGTTGAAGACGTTCATAGACGCTCGAAAGCAGATCTACCAATTGGAAACAATCTTTTGGCAAGCTGCCTTGTGAGCGGCGGAGTAAGGTTAATGAGAGAGCCCTAAGTACAATAGCGTCTTCTTTCTTCTTTGGTGTAACAACGCGAAAGATTTTAGAATGCTCGGTGGATTTATAAACTTGGACATCGGGGTAATCCATGAAGTTGTCCATTAAAAGATCACGAAGACTATACTTCCCATTGACATATTGAACTTCTAGGGGTGATAAAGAATATTTATCCGAAACTATGAGGTCCTTTATGTTTGCTAATTCGCTGCTAGATAGACTCAAATCATAATCCTCCTCCAAATATGGATATACTAAGTCAATATCAGAGGCCAACTGCACAAGCGAACATAAATCCACTGCACTATAATCCACAGCACAATAATATCTTGTACGGCAAAAAGGTGCTTTGAACAACGTGGGCTGCACTACGAGCCCTAGATGGTTGTACCTAAACATATTATTAATAAACATCTTATTAGACTTCTTCTCGGCTGGATTCTACAATGACCAATAACAATAACGCTTCTCGAACCAATAACAATAACGCTTCTCGGCTGGATTCTACAAGGCCTCCAAGTGGGTGAATTTAGCTGTCCTGAGTAGCCTATGAAGCATACCGAACTCAACCTATGAAGACGCTGGAAATAGATTAGTGAAGAATAGGTTGAGCCAATGAAGCATACCATAGCGAACTTCAGATAAAAGGAGAATGAGCTCTTTCACTAAAAGGGCAACTGAACCCCTTGATTCAGTTCTCGTTCCTCCCTCTCCTTCTTTGATCTTCCCCGTTCACTTGTATCTTCTCTTTCAAAGTCGAGTCATGAGATCAGTAGTTGAATGCCATTCACGCAATTACTCTAAGATGCTGTGTGAAAGTCGAGTACTACTGAACACTCGCTCCTTCTTATCATTCCACCTAAGGATTCAAAACGGAGAAAGATCTACCCGTGGGCTGTCTGAGGGTACGACGAGTTGCTCGAGCGGAAGACGTTGGGACTGAGTTCAAACTGCCGGCTCCTCTTTAAATATCTTCCATGAGAAATGAATGACCCCGAGCCAAACCTGGAGAAGAGCTTCAAAGCACTCGGTAGGAAACCAAAGCCGTGCTGATTATCTTTCACGGGCAAAAGAGCTTTTTGAGTTTCCATTCCGGTCCCATCACTCAGTGAGAAAGAACCTTGCCTTACCTTACCTTAAGTCCATTCACGACTGCTGCTGAAGTGATTCAAAACTACCCGTGGGGTTCGAGGTTCAAGTGAGCTGTCTAAAGAGTCTGAGGGACTAGACCCTCATTAAGACTCACTATCGGCTCTGAGTCTAACTCCAATGAAAAAAAGAGAGGGCCGACGGAGGCGACCCACACTACGCGGTTCAGCTACAGGGACGAGTTCTAGCCTGATCGCTTTGAGTTCATTCCTTCTGGTACTTATGGTAAATGAGCTAGGTAGCTTGCACCAACTGAGCTATCCCGACTCTTTCCCTTACGTTCAGCTCTTCGCCAATTCGACTATCGTCTCACCTATCCAGTGGGTACCCTTCCCTAACTAAAAGCTCTTCGCCAATTCGACTATCGTCTCACCTATCCAGTGGGTACCCTTCCCTAACTAAAAGCTCTTCGCCAATTCGACTATCGTCTCACCTATCCAGTGGGTACCCTTCCCTTACTAAAAGCTCTCCGCCCCTTAATTTATCTACTTTTTTAGCAACAGAGGATTCTTAAGTTCAAGTAACAGAGGATTCTTAAGTGAGAGGTTCCAAAGCCTTTACTTTATCTACTTTGGAAGCCCCACCGGAGTCTCCTTTATCTACTGGAACGGATTCTTCTACTTTATCATCTACTGGAACAGATGATTCTACTTTAGGAGCAGGAACTACTTTAGGAACAGGAACTACTTTTGCGGGAACATCAGCAACAGAGTATTCTACTGAAGCAGCCCCAGAGTATTCTTAGGAACAACTTTGTGCATCAACAGAAGCAACTAAAGGAGCAACTCAGCATCAAAAGAAGCAACTAGCCCAGCTGCCCCTGAGTCTACTTTAGCCCCATGGGAGTCTTATACTTTAGTAACAACTTGTGCATCAACAGCTGAGTCTACTTTAGCCGTACCAACTGAGTCTACTTTAGGAACTGAAGCCCCACCTGAGTCTGCTTTAGGAACTACTTCCCCAGCTGCCCTAGGGTATTCTACTTTGTCACCTGCCCCAGCTGCAACGGAGTCTTCTCCTTTAGTAGCAACTGCACCAGACCCAGCAAACACCTCAACAGCCCCATACCCAGACCCCAGGATCAGCCCCATACCCAGACCCCAGGATCAACTCCTAAGTCGAAGACCCAGCAACATCCGCAACTGCAACAGCAGTAGTCGCAACCCTAGGAACGGGAACTGCAAAGGCAGTAGCAACAGGAACTGCAACAGCCCTAGTACCAGTAACTGCAAGAGCCGAGGACCCAGACCCAGCAACCCTTGCAACAGAGTCTGAAGTGCCAGCTCCAGTGACAGCTCCAAAGGCAGAGTCATCCCTAATGTACTCGACAGTAGCAACAGGAACACTAGCAGCAGCATCCCTAGCGACAGGAACTGCAAGAGCAACAGGAACACTAGCAGCTGCAGCCCTAGAGGAACAAGTGGGGTCACCATAGGTTACTCAACCAGAGAAATTGACTACTGACGGGTATACAGAAACGGCAGATACAGAAACAGAAACCGCCCCCTAGGGTTTGACTTCGGGTTGCTGCCGGGGCACTTAAAGCTTTGACTTATGGAGAATGGCCCTTTCAGGGTTTCAGTTACATACAGATGATTACTAACTACTTGAATCAGCATCCCTCGGAAAAGCAGGATCTACTTTAGCCCCAAAAGCTGCATCTACTTTATCCCCAACTGCAACAGCTACTTTAGCCCCAAAAGCCGGATCTACTTTAGCAACTAAGGAAGCAACGGAAGCAACTGCCCCCGGAGCACCAGCCCTAGCAACAGGAACTTCAACAGCGTCCGCCCTAGCTACTTTTGCATCAAGAGATGATTCTACTTTTGAAGCCCTACCTAATTGATCTACTTTAGGAACTCCTGTACCAGCCCTACCTGATTCTGAAGTGGCCCTACCTGATTCTGAAGTTAGAGGTTCAAAAGCCCTAAGTGAGAGCTCCCCAGCAGCAACAGAGGATTCTCCTTTATGACCAACTGCCCCAGCCCGAACAGCACCAGTGGCATCACTAGCAACAGGAACTGCAGTAGCAGCAGCATCCCTAGCAACACCCACTTTTCAAGCCGCAACAGCAGGATCTACTTTAGCAACTACTTTAGCATCAGGAACGACTTTTGCCCCAACTTTTGAAGCCCCAAAAGCAACAGCTACTTTAGGAACTACTTTAGCATCAGCCGCAAAAGCAGGATCTACTTTATGACCAACTGCCCTACCTGATTCTGAATAGGTTCAACAGCCCCGAATTGATCTACTGAAGCCCTACCTGAGTCTACTGTATCTACTGAAGCAGCAACTGCTGAGTCTACTTTTGCATCAACGGAGACTACTACTTTAGGAACAATAGGTTTAGGAACAACAGGAACCACTTTTGCATCATCAGCAGCCCTACCGGCATCGGCAGCCCTACCGGAAACAGCGGAAGCATTCTCTACTTTAGGAACAGGAACAACATCTACAGGAACAACATCTACTTTAGGAGAACAGGAACAACTTTTCAAGCCCTACCTGATTCTACTTCTACTGTTGAAGCAGCGGGTGAGTCTACTTTTTGAGCCCCAACAAAAGATTCTACTTGATCTACTTTTGTACGTGGAGTTGAGAAGCAAGGACGGTATTCACTGGTGAACCCAGCAGCAGCATCAACAAAAGCTACAATGGACTTCCCACGAGCAGCACCAGTGTACTGTGAAGCAGCAACACTAGTCTAACTTCAAGAGCAGCACTAGTCTAGTCTAAAGCAGCTACAGTCTAGTCTAAAGCAGCTACAGTCTACTGTCAAGCAGCTACAGCAATACTGAATTACTAGATACTGCTGAACTCTAAAGCGGCATTTCCTTTAGTTCCTTTTAAAGGAACAAAAGCGTTTCCTAAAAGAGCTTCAAGTGTTAGGTCTAATTATGATGAGGGGAGTCTTTCCTTAGTTCCCTAGTTTGTTCCTCCTTTCTTTATTGCTCGCATAAGAGTTGCGAGCAACTCTTATCTTAAGTGTATAAGGTGTGCGCCTATAGTTTATATATAAGTTGTAGGCGTTTTCTAGTGCGGATGTTTCGTAGCACTAAGTACTGTGCCCTGCTCTAGCTCCGAGTAGCCCCAGGATCCCTACTCTTGGATTACTCAATGGCCTCCCTCCTGGTAGCACCTAAAATAGCGCATCAACAGAAGGAACATCAACAGAAGGAACAGTAGTAGCACACCACTAGTAACTGTAACATCCTTACTCTAAAGCATCGCCCCTTCCCAATATTACTTTAGTTTAGGCAGCTCTTCTACCTTCAATTGAGTATAGAGGGCAGGTTGGGGTTTTTAGGAATTAAAAAAAAGTTGTACTTCCCGTGTTTTTCGCATAAAGATAATTTGCTTAAGCAAATCGACAACGGAATTCAAAAAAGTTGTACTTCCCGTGTTTTTGGCCTAAACTCCATTTCCTTAAGGAAATGTTCCCTAAGTTCCACAAAAGTTGATCTCATATATAGGCAAAACCTGTGAAATGCTTTTTCGCCAATCGACTATCGTCTCACCGTGGGTACCCTTCGCCTACCTCTTTAGGCTCAGCTCTTCGCCAATTCGACTAACGTCTCACCTATCTATATCCAGTGGGTACCCTTCCCTTCGCAATACTCAGCTCTTCGCCCCTCTCGCATACGCTCGAGCTCTATCGGGGATACCCTTCACTCCTTTCCTTTTCCTGCCTCCGCTTCCCGGTCTTCGCCACATCATTCAATTCGATACCTGCCCTTACTTTCGGTGCATCCGTCGTTCGCCCCACGGATTTCCTTACGTTGCTGTCATCTGTCTGTCGGTACTCGATTTCCTGTCGTATGTCCTTCGCCCCACTCCGTTTCTGTCCTCGATTTGCTGTCGTATGTCTTTCTTGCGGTACTCGATTTGCTGGCATTTCGCTCTATACCTGGCATTTAGATCGATACCTGAGCCACACCCATGCCACCATTCCATCGAGACCTTGCATTGCGCTAGATTTCTCTACCTTACATTCATTCCTATGGTCTGTATTCGTAGGGAAATTAACTCGTATAGAGCAGCCCTTCATTTTCATATTCCGGGCGACGGACCATCTCAGAGTATGGACGGGACCCCAAAGTTACATAGTTCCAGTTGTCTTAGCAACACCTAGAGAAAACAATCAGCAAAGTTCATGGCTTTATTCAAAACTACGAAAGATCTTACGTCACGCATTGCGCATCTGGTGATCTTTGACCCTACTTTCCTGAACTTCAGAGCTTGAATTCGACGATAGCCGGCTGCCGGTTACCTGCTTCTAGGGCCCGGCCACTGACGGCGTTGCTTATTGGGCCGGAACTTTCTCAATAAACTTGAATTAAAGAACAAAGTTCAGCCTAAAAACACATCAGCAGAATTTTGAGAGATATAGTCTATATACCTTTCCTAATTCAATGAAAGAATATACGAGGACCTTGATCGGGGATATATCCTTATCCTTTAACGAAGGAAAGAAAGAAAACGGGGTTTACAGTTAAGGAAAGAAAACAGGCTTTACAGCTGAACAAAAAGCAAAAAAAGGAATTCCAGTTTGAGAAAAAGAAAAAAACTGGGGTCCAGTTTGAGGGAGAGGTTGAGAGGTAGAGTTAGGGCTTTTGAGTTTCAGAGAGAGATAGGAACTTTAAGGGGCGAAGAGCTGAACGTCAGGGAAGGGTACCCACTGGATAGGTGAGACGTTAGTCGAATTGGTGGAGTTACGGGTTACCATTAGGGTTTATGAGAGGGATGAGAGGGAACGGGTATACAACAGCAGCTAAAGAGAAAGCTTAACCTTTACGATAGTTTAAGGGGACAACAAGAAAAGAAATCACAGCCAGATCGAACCTGTCAGGGGTTGACGACTTAGAGTAAGTTCAGATACAGATACAGAAGAGACTTCACACTTAAAGCTGACAGATACAGAAAGAAAGGGCTTGTCACTTAGAGATACGGAAACAGACCTCTCAGGGGTTCACTTACGGTTGCTGCCATTAGAGGGCACTTCAAGGTTAGAGATACAGACTTAGTAGGCCCGTTGTTTAAGTTAGCCTGTCAGTTACGGGTACGTCACGGTTTCAGATAGGGAACGACCTTTTGAGGTTTCAGATAGGGAACGACCTTTTAAGTTTGATACAGGGAACACACACTTAACGATTTACACTTAGCCAGAGAACGCACACTTAAAGGGTTCCAACTTCAGGGCAGGGCTTTCAGTTACGGTTGAAGGGTTTACCTTACCCTTTCAGTTAAAAGGGCACTTCAAGCAAGCTTTCACTTATTCACTTAGAAGAGCAGACCCAGGGGGTTCACTTAGCACAGTTAGACCTTTTGAGATACAGATAGAGGAAGGGCACTTCAGTTACAGATACAGATACAGAAACAGACCATGAAGGGTTTGATACAGAAAGAGATCCCCCTTTAAGGGTTTCACTTAGGGTTGACATTATCCTTTAGGAGACTGACCTTGTATAGGAAAGAGCCCTTGTACAATGGAAGATAAAAAGAAAAGAGAGCTTAACCTAGATACAGAAGTTACGGGTACAAAATACAAAAATACAAAGAAATCAAAGAACGGACACAGCAGGGTTTACACTTCACTTAGAGTCAAGGTTAGAGTTACATATAGAGTTAGAGTTACATATAGAAGAGACTTGACACTTCACCCTTTCACTTAGACTTTAAGATAAAGAGTTATAGCCCTGTTCAGTTGCAGATAAAGAACGCACATTCGCCAGATAAAGAACGCACATTCACCTAGATACAGATAACGCACACTTAAGCCTTTCACTTAGGGATATTTAAGTTACGCAAAGCCTTTGAGTTAGTATTTCACTTAGGGCACTTCGTCACTTAGGGCACTGCGCCCTTTCAGATACAGATACTGAACTTAGAACTTTCAGTTGCAGATAAAGAACCGAACGACCTTGCAGGGGTTGAATTACATACAGAGGAAAGGGATGCTGCAAGGTTAGAGAGAGACTTAACGCTTCTCAGTTAGAGAGAGACTTAGCCATTGTAAGAGACAGAGAAAGAGTAAGCACTTTTCAGATACAGAAAAAGACCCATCAGGAGATACAGAGACAGAAAGAACGGACCCTTCAAGGGTTGACTTGGGGATGCCATTACGGTTTATGAGAGTTTACGTGTACAGCAGCAGCTAAAGAGAAAGGAAAGAGAGAAAAGCTGTTAGGGAACAGACACAACAATCAAAGAACGGAACTTCCTTTCACGGTTTTTCACTTAGAGATAGAAAAGACCTAACACAGCAAGGTTAGAGATAGACACTTAGCCCTTTTCAGTTTCAGAGACAGATAGAGAACGGGTTAGGGCTTTTCAGATACAGATACAGAAACAGATCCCCCTTTAAGGGTTTCACTTAGAACAGGGCTTTCAGTTTGAGAGAGAAGAGACCTGACCACAGCAGGGTTTCACTTAGAGTTAGCGCACTTAAAGGTGTGAGTTAGAGAAAAAAGACCTACCTTTCAAGGTTTCAGTTAGATAGATACACAGAGTGCTGCTAGTGTGGAGTCTATAGTTCCCGCTTTCCAGTACATTGCTGCTACTGTTGCTGAGGACAGTAGGGCTGCTCCTGGTGCTAAACTAAATGCTGCTCTTGCTAGTGGGGCTACTCTTGAGTAATCAACTAGTAGGGATCCCGCTATGAGCTAGACTAAGTAAACAGACTTAGGGCTACTAAACAGTAGCACTAGACGCTTACAACTTATATATACACTATACGCACACACGTTAGACATATTTGAGTTGAGTTGCGAGCAACACATACGCGAGCAAATAAGACAGGAGTCAGCAATTACCGATATAAGCACATACTTATATCATCATCTGAAGCAGCTTTTGAAGCTTTTGAGTTACTGCTCTTGCTGCTCTTGAAGTAAAGGATAGTGCTCTTGGAGTTCCTGCTCTTGCTGCTCTTTTAGTATCAGATGGTACAGCTGCTGCTGAAGTAAAGCATAGTCCCGCTGGGGAAGTTGCTATTGGGGCTCCGGGGGCTGCTTACGTTGAGGCTAGTGAGTAGACTACTGTTGCTCTGTTAGTTGCGGCTGTTGAGGCTGCAGCTGAAGTAAAGGATAGTCCTGCTGGGGCTGCTAAAGAGTAAAGGATTTCATACTTAGGAGGCTCCTGAGTACGGCAAAAGCAGGTCTTCGACTTTTGAGTTTAGGACTTAGCTACTAGGCTGCTCAGGTATTACTCAACTTAAACTTAGTGCGTATAAACAGTAGCACTAGACGCGTACACACATTATATATACACACTACACGTACACCTTATGCACTTAAGAGTTGACTTGCGAGCAACACAGTAGCGAGCAATACATACAGGAGTAATAAATAAAAGGAAGTAAGGACATACTTCCATCATCATCATTAGACCTCTCACTTGAAGCAGTCTTTACTCTAGCTTAAAAGTTACTAAAGTAAATGCTGCTACTGTTCCTAAAGTAAATGCTGCTAGTGTAGCTACTGTTGACGCTGCTACTACTGCTGCTAGGGCTGCTGCTGGGGCTGCTTTTAAGTCTAGTAGGGCTGCTGTTGAAGTTGCTACTGGTGCTACTGGAGTTACTGTCGCTACTGGTGCTACTGGAGTTACTGTTCCTAAAGTAAATGCTGCTCGTGTTACTAAAGTAAATGCTCCTAAAGTAAATGCTGCTCTTGCTGTAAATGCTACTGTTGCTAGTGGTGCCACTCTTGCTTTTGCAGTTCCTAGGGCTGCTGCTGGTAGAGTTGCTCTTGCTAGTGTTGCTACTGTTGCTACTGTTGCTACTATTGAGCTATCACTTAGGGCTGCTAGAGTCCCAACTGTTGCTAAAGAGTACTCGCTTATAAAGAGTACAGTGTTGCTAGAGTGTACACAATACAGATATACCTTAGGCGTACGCATGTCATACAGATATACCCGTAGCTTACGCGCGCCTAAGCGTAGGGAGTTAATACATGGCCTACGGTTGCTACCAAAAAATTTTAAGGCAAATTTTTACATCAAATTCTTAGGCAAAAAAAGTAGAAGCAAATTCTTAGGGAGAAGTCCATTGGGAGAAGCAAATGGGAGAAGCAAATTTGTACATCAATTCCTTAAGGACCCCCGGTAGGTAGTAAAGAAAGCACGGTAGCCAGTAAAGAAAGCATCTTGGGTTTCGGTTGGGCTTTTGAGTCCTGGATAGGGGATTGCATTAGTTGCTCATACCTGTAGTTGGGATACACGAACGGGTTAGTCTTATCCTCTAGGGGGGCTGCGACTGTGGAGTACAGGATAACGCGGGACCCCTAAAAACACATCAGCAGAATTTGAAGTAAATGGCTGAGCTAGCAACCGGTCGACTTATTTTCTTATGTTCTTATTCTCAACTTTAGAAAAGTCGAGTCCCAAAGAATACACATCAGTATTAATCTAAATGGCAAGCGCCATTTACGACTGTTGCCTAATTAAAAAGTCGAGTCAAATCTAATAGAAAAGTCGAGTCAAACTTAGGCGCTCAGCCATTGACTCTTTCCATTGTAGACCTGCTGCTATGATGGCCATTCACTTACGGGTCTGTATAGTTTATGGTTGTAGATGACCTTGCGTTGGGGCTCAGGAGGTATTAATAGTTATAGGGTAGTCAGACACTTGTCGGGGTCGGGGGTTCGCTTGGGGATTCGGGTTGAAGTAGGGCACCCTTTACTTGTTGCGGTTGCAGATTGGGGTTGAGTTAGGGCACCCCTTGTGGTTGGGGCACCCTTAAGAAGTCAAAGTCCATATGCTTTAGAGTCTTACAATAAACCGGTATACAATACAGTCGTTGCAGTAGGGGTAGTGGATAGAGTTGGTAACCCTTCTGGGGTTTCGGTTGGGCTTGAGCCTTGAGTTGGTAACCCTTCTGGGGTTTCGGTTGGGCTTGAGCCTTGAGTTGGTAACCCTTCTGGGGTTTTGGGCTTTTGAGTTGATCCTTGGGTCTTGGGCTTTGAAGTCGGGGTAAAGAAAGCGCACCCAGGGCTTTTGAGTTGGTTGCTGCTTTTTGCTCTTGCAGGCTTTGAGTGTCAAGATACTCTTAGTCTTTTATTTTAGTAGGGTACAGATACTTATCTAGGTATAGGATATAAAGAGACTTATGTCCTGTTGCCGGGGCCGGCCCTAAAGGGGTAACGGTACAGTTAGTACACCCAGAGGAAGGCAGGGTAAACGACGGTACTAAAACAAAGGAAAGATTTGAATTCCCTAAGTACAAAGTAGGGTACAGGGCCAACTCAAAAACTAATTATAAGGACTCTGGCGCGCGAGAAAACCTAGTTTAGAGGTCCTTTTGGGCTTACCTGTCCTCTGCCTTTTGGGCTTATTGGCTTACCTGTACTAAAGAGACTGTTGCTACGGACGGCCTTGCCACAGACCTAGTTGTCCTTGTCCTAGTTGTCCTAGCCACGGTACTGGTTGTCCTTGCCCCGGCCCTAGTTGTCCTTGTACCGGTCCGGGTTGTCCTTGCCACGGCGCTGCACCCACGAAGGGGATACCGAGGTAAAGGCCCTCAATCAAAGTAAGGATAGAATTGCCAGAAGTACAAATTGGGGTCTTGGGTGTTCCAGCCTAAAAACACATCAGCAGAATTGATAGGTTTAGGGAGGTACTACAGAGAGAGGAACGCCGGAGGCGGGCCCAGAAAGAGAGGAACGCTGTTGCAGGTGTTCAAGCCTAAAAACACATCAGCAGAATTGAACGGTTTACCTTCCTTGTGTTTCAGCCCCTAACATCAGCAGAATTGATAGGTTTAGGGTTTCCAGTGAATACCGTCCTTGGGTTTCAACCGTCCTCGGGTTTAAACTCGATGTACTATCGAAGGTACACAAATTGGTACAACTAATAAAGAGTAGGGTAAGGCCCAGGCGCAAAAACTAATTATACAGCCTCTGGCGCGCGCTAGAACCCCGGTTACAGGTACTGGTGGACCAAAAAAAGGACAGGGGACACTAAGAAAAAGAGCTACTTAGGTGTTACAGCCTAAAAACACATCAGCAGAATTGAACTGTTTACGCGGGTACTAGAGATAGAGGAACCGCTTTAGCGGGTCCCAGAGATAGAAGAAAGCCTTAGCCAGCTAGGGTTCAAGCCCAAAGAGTACACACTGCAAAATTCAAAACTGGGTTTCCAGTTCACTAAACTAAAGGGGTAATGTACAACCAGATAGAAGGCACACCCAAGCAGATAGGCAGGTAACGGTCACAAAAAAAAGCAAGGAGGGAATTTCCCGAAGTCCAAATTGGGGTACAGGTCGCACTCAAAAACCAATTTCTCTATAAGCAAACACGCGCCGCGGGTTTGGCCTCCTGTTGGGGAAAAGTACGCGGGCCATTAACAAAAAGCAAACTTTTAACTAGAGTTACAGAAGAGCTACTTAGGTGCTCGAGATAGAGGAACGCCTCCGGCGGTCACAGAAAGAGAGGAACGCGGGTTACGGTTTCCAGTGTCAATATGTCCTGGTACGGGGCTGGCTCCAGTAGTTCTTTACAGGTCTGGTGCCTAATTAGAGATAGAGGAACCGTTCCTTGGGTTTAAACTATACGTACTAGAGCTAGGGTACGAGTTAGCTAGAGTAAGCCGTCCTTGCTTTTCAACTCCACGTACAATGAATGAATGGACAAATTTCTACAACTGACAACGGCCAGGTCGCACTCAAAAACCAATTAAAAGGCCTAGGGCGAGCCCTAAAACTTCCTTTGCAGGGACTGCTGGGGCAAAGTACGTAGACCAATAATCAAAAGACCAACTGCGGTGGGAGAGTGACAGACGAGCTACTTAGGCTTTAGAGTGACAGTAGAGGCTTTGACTTAGGCAAGAAAACAAAGGGCGGGATTCAATCCTTGAAGAACTTATATAAGAGTACAACTTATTCAAATTTTAATGGTTTGCCGCCGCAACAGCAGATTACAGTAATATAGTGAATGGCTAGGGCCATTCGGAGTATGCTGATGTAACGACGTGAAAGGTATAAAAGTCAATGGCCAAAGATACAAAAGTATAAATGAAAATGGTGTGCACACCATGTTAGACCGGTTGCGGCGCTCAGCCATTTACGACCTGTTGCTTTGATGGCCATGAACTTACTGGGGTGACTCGACTTTTCTAAAGTTGAATATAAGGCCTAAAAACACATCATATGAATTTTCTTTGAAAAAGTTGATCTCTTTAAATTCGCTTTTATCAAATCATTTAAATTTCTTTATCAAATAAACAACTATTCTTTTGCGAGAAACCATTAAAATTTGCCTGAACTTTACGTCACTACTTCGGGTTCGGGTTTCGAGTTTGCCCATAAGTTCACTTAAGTTCACTCGGGAATGATCTTCTCTCCTTAGCTAAGCTCGTCTGTCTCTGAGCCTTTCTCTTGCTTTTCGACCCTTCCCTTACTAAAAGCTCTTCGCCAATCGACTATCGTCTCACCTATCCAGTGGGTACCCTTCCTCGCTGAAAAGAGATAGCGCTTCCGCCGCAGTGAATGGGAATGGAGCCACTCACTCTCCTCTTCCCGTCCCCGCTACTGAGCTAATTAAGATCTCCAACTACTCTACCCTTTATGAGCTTACGAGGGTCTTACTGAAACTCAAGTCAAGGAAAGGTACGCCCCATAGAATGAATAAGGAGAGGCTAGGCACCAGTTTCAAGAGATGGAAAGGTTTAAGCAGCTACGGACGACTAACAGGAGGGCTCTCGCGCAAGCGAGAGAGACGAGTAAGGCACTATATATTTTCGGTGTCCGTACCTTTGGCTCCGCACCAAGAGTTTCTTATAATAAGTACTCGTTCGGATTCCCATACTCTTGAGGAGGGTAAAGAGCAGCATCAACTAGAGCATTCACTCAAACAGCAGTCGGAAGGGCTTATGAACCCCGGTCACCTTATACTATGAGTTTGACGTACGAGCCCGATAAAGATAGTCAGAATTCGTTCCTCTCTGAAAAGGCAACAATACAATAATCTCTCCTCTCCCTCCTAAGAGTCGAGCAACGAGCTACAAAGTCAGGAAAAAGAGTCTTCAGTCCCTCTCCAAGAAGTCGTACCGGTAGAGTCAGTTGCTGCAAATCCAGAACTGGGAACGGAACGAAGAGTGAGATCGGTGCTTCTGTTGTTTGAGTACGGGATGAAGAGAGATTCCCTTTAGAGCCCGAGTAAGTAGTTGCCTTTCCTGTCCGAACCTATGAGTCTGCTTTCTTTTATAATGAACTCGAACTTAATCTCCCAAAAGTCTAATATGGTTAGAAAAGAGTTCATGGCGCAGAATAAGTCTCTTTATCTTCATGGACTATAATACCTACGTCTCTTATCTGAATGGCATTGCATACCTACGTCGTTCATGGCATTGCGCCATTCACTCTTTGGGTCGGAGTGCCGTACTATGGTCGGGGGTTCAAGGTCCGCCAATCCGGTTCAGAAAGAACTCGTTCAGCTTGAGTGCATTCACTCTTTCTTCTCTTTCCATCTTTTGATCTTTCTCTTTCCTTTGAGTCTTTATCTTATAGCCCGCCTTAGAGCTTCTATTGACCAGCTTAGAGCTTAGATAATCTACCCAAGGGTTTGACCTTTCATTCATTCCTGAGGGGCTGAGGAAAGAAAATAGATGAGATGGATTTGATTTTTTGACTAATATGCTTGCTCTTAAAAGAACAGAAGCAGTAGCCTTGAGCTTAAATCAATCATCATATGTTCTCTTTGGAGTCAGACTTATATATAGCTTATCCTTTAGGCGAGAATAGTCTTAGGCAAGAATCTCATTTTCAACCTCCTAGCCCCATTGAAGCAGGAATATTTAAATAAAGGATAGTTGCTTTTCTTCTCGAGCCAATTGCTGCCCTTTGAGAATGCCAGTAATCCAGTGCCAGTTCCAGTAGCTAGGTAAGTAGGTGCGGCTCTTATAGAGGTGATGGGGCCCTATCCGAGCAGTGAGTTTTTAAAGCCATCTGGCAAATCAAGCTCTTTTCTTAAAGATAGGCAAGCAGGTGTCTAACAGTAATTGCAGTTATACCATTAATAGAATAGGACTAATAGCAGTTCTATCGGGCCGTTAATATCTTGGATAGCAGTCCGTCCTCCAACACTTTTTTGAAGAGGGCCTAGAGTTAGCGTCCAGCCAGCTATTCTCTTTTATCCAAAGTAATTAAAAGCTCCCCACGTCGCACGTCGCTATCGCTCGTACCGCAGCAGATTATTACCAGTATAATTACGTGAATTCAGGAGTTGGTATTTCCTTTGGGGCCAACTATCCATTCAAAACGTAATCTGCCCGTGGGGTTCACGGCTTGCGAAAGTAGTCATTTTTGCGAAGTAGTCTGAGGGGTTGTCCTATATAGTCTTCTTCTAAGGTGTTTGAGTGTTGGAGTCATGCTTCGTTTGCTTGGCTCATGATGTATGTACCCGTACCCACGAGAGGTTTATAAAACCTCAATACCTCAACGTCGCTATCGCTCGTCCCTCAAGTCACCATTCACTTTCATTCTTCACTCTTTCTGAAGGTTTGACTTAAGAGATACAATTCCCAAGATATCATTCATCTCCTGGTTTCATAATGTAATAAACATAGACAAAGAACCATACCAGAAGCCGTATAACGAACAAACACAGAATGATCACACGCGCTCTGTCTGAATCCAGCTTCATTCACCATGGCCATCTTTCATTTCTCAAACCGACGCTCTGGGTGTTGAGACCATAGTTGGCTTTCTTCAATCGGCAAACAAGGGATGGATCGGAAGTGTGATAGGGCGAGATAGGGACCCCAGCGGTCAGAAAGACTCACTCAGTTCATCGGTGGATCACACACTTGGAGACAGGGACAGGCCTGACTATTTCGAAAGTAGACAAGTGTTGTTCGAGTTCAGTCTGGGGACAAGGGGCGAGTGAGAACGACGCGGTGAGGAATGGGATCTCCAAAGCTACCCGCCCTACTAAAGAAGTTCGCAAGCAAGGTACGAGCAAAGCGACGTCGACGGGCGTCCAACGCGAGGACCCTTTCATTGACGATGCGTTCCGTCGTCAGCAAGCGGTGGCCGACACCGGAAGCGAAGAGGACATAAACTCGTTCGGTAAGAATCTCCCGAAGGTAGGCATTTACCCAAGGCACTGAGATTCTGAGTCTCTCGATTCTACGTGAAATAGGGAGTGGAAGGTCTTATTCTTATTGTTGAGTGGCCCATGTGAATATGAGCCAGGAGCAAGGGACGAGTGAGTAGATCTTTCTACGTTTTGAATCCATTCACGCAATAATACTGGTAATAATCTGCTTAGGAAAGACAAGAGGCTCCGCACCCTCACCCTCAGTTCAAAAGCCCGGAATGAAAGGGACGAAGACTTGAGATTGAGAAAGGAGTAGAGGCTGAGTGGAACAGGAAACAACAGACTCGGGAGATACAATTGACATACTTCATGTTGCTGGTGCCCAAGAGAAAGAAGTATAAGCAGGAGAGGCACTTTTCTTTGAAGCTTAAAAAGCCCGGAATGAAAGGGATTCGGACAATTACTATAATAAAATAAGCTGAGTGGCAGCAACTTATACTTTATCGGGAGCAGCAACGGACTCTAAAAAAAAAGCAAGGTACGAAGCGAAGTGAGTTAAAAGAGGGATTGAAGCTATAGCTAGCCCACGGAGCGGTTAGGGTGAACCATGAACTCTTGGGCCGAGTGATAACGACGGCCATGAACACCATCAGCAGTATTTTGTCTACAATGGCCTTTGGGGAAAAACCATTTATACTCCCAGCAACAGTCGTGAAAAGATGGCCCTGCAGCAACGGGTCTACAATGGTACACCATTTGGATTTAGTATGATGTATCTTTGGCCATTGACTTCAAATTCTGCTGATGTGTTTTTAGGGGTCCCGCGTTACCATGAACTTACCCATTCACTTTTACTGATGTAATCTTCTGGTACTGATGTAATCTTCTGGGTGTTGCTGAAGGAAGAGGTGAGGGCTGCAGCTTTTTAATGTTTCAATTCCCGTTCCACTCCTTCAGTTAATTCTAGGTACGACTGAGTTGGAAGAGAAAGAGTTCCTTGTATAAACCCTTCCAACTGAGTTCATGGGCAGAACTACTTGAGCCGCTAAGAAAAAGGCAACTTGGACTGCATTCCTTCTCTGCTCCTGCTACTTGCGTTCAACTAAAGAGCCTTAGCCCCAGCTTTCGTACCTTGGTTTCTTAGCCCCAGCTTTGGTACCCTGGTTTCTTAGCCCCTTCGTACCCCGGTTTAGTGCATTTGCTTCCAGCCTCTATTGCTTCTCAGTCATTTTTGATCGTTCCATCTTCAGTAGGAAAGCACGGCATTGGGCTTCGATAACGCTTGCTCATCTGTTTTCGTTTCCTCCGCTTGCTCATCTGTTTTCGCGAGAAAGTCGGCTCTAATGGTTTGACAATCACTATCCTACTCCCATCAGACCCCACATCGTGCGTTGTAGCGCGATTCTGTGGCCTTCGAATTCGTTTTTGGGTCGGACATCAACCTCAATTTGATACTTAGACAAATTTGTACACTAATTGTACTACTGTGAGTTCAAACACAAGGAACGGTATCACTAGGCAAACTCGAAACCCAGTTTTCGTTCCAAACTCGAAACCCCGTTTTTCATTTCCAGTAGCATTTAACCTTAACTGAAACTGGAAACCCCTAAGTTGCTTTTCGAGTAGCTCCAAGTTCTGTTGTACTTTTTTTTTCTACTTTTTTAGTGGGGTGGGGGACCCCCCGGAGGGAAGTTAACTTTATAGTTTGGTTTCCGTTAATGGTTTGCGTACTTTTCCCAAGTGGAGAGCCAAACTTAGTTTTTGGGCGCGCCATAGGCCTTTTCGTTGTTTTTCGAGTTCGCCTCGTACCCTAATTTTTGAGTTCTGTAAATTTGTCCCTTGCTTTGTTTCGTTCCTTCGGTTGAAACCCAAGGGGCGAAGAGCTGAACGTAAGGGAAGTATTATCATATAAGGTATAAGGTGAGACGATAGTCGCCTAAAAAACCATCAGCAGTATTTGAAGAGCTGAGCCAAAAGTTCAAAGAATTGAACTTTTTAAAAGGCGAAGTATTATCATATAAGGTATAAGGTGAGACGATAGTCGATTGGTGGTTGAAGAACTCTGATAACCGTGGCACATCCAGATGTATAGTATATAATGTACTTTGCCAGAACTCCATAGGAAGTCCTAAACTCAAAAGTCGCAGAACAACTAAAAGCGAAGAACCACTTTTGTGCCCTACTGAAAGAGCCTACGCCCCAGGAAGAGTAGTAACTTCAAAAGCCTCATCCGCCGCCTCCCTAGCTTCATCCGCCGCATCCCTAGCTTCAGTCGCTTCAGTAGTCGCTGCCTGTGTAGCCTCAGCCTCAGCAGCCGGAGTATACGCTTCAGTAGTCGCTGCCTCTGTAGCCTCAGTAGCAACATCCGCTTCAGTAGCTTCATCCGCTTCATCCGCCGCTTCAGCTTCAGCTTCTTTTGATGGGTCTAAGAGTTCTTTAGTTCTAGTCTTTGTTACTCCTTATGTTATTGCTCGCAACGTAAAGTCACTCCTAAAATACAATACTCAGTCTTTATTTTGAGTGTTGCTCGCAAAGAGTAACTCAGTAGCTACCTTTTGCTTTGGATCGTAAATCCATCGCAGAGGAGCGCCCAAGTGTTTGTACCCTGAACTCAAAAGACTCGTCCCTCTAAGAGTGGTACCATTGGCCTCGAAAGCGTCAGCAGCAGTAGCCGCCCTAGTAGTATACGCCTGATCGGCCGGAGCATCCATAGCCTCATCAGTAGCTTCAGTAGCCACATTGTACTCAGTAGCCTATGTTGTACTAGTATACGCCTGACTAGCCGGAGCATCCATAGCTTCAGTAGTACCAGTAGGACCAGTAGCCGCATCGCTAGCAGCAGTAGTCTCTTTTTTGATCTCGGTAGCGGCTTTTATTCAAGCCACTATAGTAGCTGCTCCTTTGAAGGCGGATTTGAAGCTTCTGCTAATAGGTCTACTGATTCGGGTAGAAGTATGTCTTTAGTTCCTCAATTTATTAGTAATTGTGATATTGCTCGCTTAAGAGTTCTCTAAAGCTGTCTCCTATTCTTTCTTTCCCTTGTTGCTCGCAAAGAGTAACTCAGTAGCGCCCTTTTGCGAAGGATTTTGGATCCAAAGCAGTAGCTCCAAGTTGTGCTTGCCCCCTTGGGTGAAACTCTAAAGTCGAATCCCAACTGAGAAGCCTAAGCCCCGGATCAACTCTCAAGTCGAATCCCCTAAGGAATACCCTAAAGTCACTCTAGCCCCAGTGTACTCAGCAACGCTGTACTCAGTAAGAGTGGTAGCCTGAGCCGTAGCGGTATCCCTAGTAAGAGTAGCTTCATTAGCGGTATCCCTAGTAAGAGTAGCTTCATTAGTAGTAGTGTCCTCAGTATCCGTACTAGACTAGTATCCTCATGAGCCGTAGCTGCATGCCTAGGTTCATCAGTCGTAGTAGTAGCTTCAGTAGCTTCAGCTTCAGCTTCAAGTTCTGGGTATACTAATTCTTTAGTTCCGTTCTTTGTTACTCCTTATGTTATTGCTCGCTACCGAGTTGCTCGCAACTCTTTTCCTAAGTAGCAACCTTTGCGAAGGATTGACTATCCAAAGCAGGGCTTGTGTGCTCTATAGGAAGTCTCTCGTACAGCTTACTTAGTCGCCCTCGTCTTTAGTCTCGGGTTTTGTACTGGATTCCCTTGAGTGAAACTCGAAAGGCGAAGGTGCTTACTCGGCCCTCTAACCGTGCCCCTAGTAACTCTAAGAGTAGCACCAGTGGACTCGCGCAAGCCTCAACAGTAGGAACAGTAGCAGCCCTAGTCGCGCCAGCCCTCGGAAGAGTCGCCCCCGTGGTCGCCTCATTTCCTTTAGCCCCACCCATGCAAGGAGTACTCAACAGTAGCTCCATAGCTCCAGAGCAACATAGCTACACCGGTCAATATGCAAAGGAAAGAGTCAAGTGGTCGTTCAATGGCTGCAGACGAAGGATAGCAGTGAATCCAAAGTAATGTAAGGGCACGTAAGTAGAGTGAAGTTGTAGCTCGGGCTTCTGGGTCTGGGTCTGGGGAAATAGTAGATGCAACTGCTACTACAAATGCAGGAAAGACTAGTGCTTCTGAGTTTGTCGGCTAAGGCAGCTGGTTCTGGGGCTTCGGAGTCTGGGTCTGGGGCTTCGGAGTCTGGGTCAACGGGCTTCAGTTAATTGAGTGGATTCTCTTTCCTCTTAAAAGAAAGTGTAACTCCTCTATTCAAAGAAGGATTGGTATTACAATAGACCTCTAGGACTTCCCGTCGGGGTTACCCACTAGGCAACCCCCTTGTTCAAACATATCTTTCCTTCAGGAACAACATACGCCCTTAGGTCCGGACAGATGCAATCCACCCAAATCGAGTACTGACTTCGAGAGTGGAACGAAAGCGGAGGTCGAAGGTAGAGATCCGGTATCGAGTATCAGCAACGAAAGAAATACGATATTAAGGAGGGCCGGTTGGAGTTGAGCAGCTGTGGTTGAGCCTCCGGCAGCAAAGCCAAAGTCGGATGCTTGAAAGGCTAAGGCAAGGGCAGATGAGTCTGGGGCAGATGCGGGTGCTTGAAAAGAAAAGATCACTTCAAAGGCAAAAGCAAAAGCAAAGTCTCCGGCTTCTGCGAAGGAATTCCGCTGCTTAGGGTCTAGGTCAACGGACAGATGCATCAGTTGAGTCAGTTGATTCTGAAAAGAAATCCGTTGATTCAGTTGATGGAGCTTCTTTTTGATTCAGTTGATGGAGCTTCTTTTGCATCAGTTGATTCATCTAAAAAGAAATCTGTATTCAACTTTGAAGTTGTAAAAGAAACCTGTTGAATGAGTTTCTTCTTAAAAGAAATCTTGGAACACCAGTATTGGAATCAGGTAAACAACAGGGTTTGGGTATGGTTTGGTGCACCGGGTCCCCTTTTTCTGAATTTAGAAATTGATGTAACAATTTGGAATTAAGGAATTCGGTAGTCTCATACTTAAAATTGGTACGATAGCTCAGTTGGACGGGTTGAGCCTGGGCTCTCCAGCTGGGGGTGTCTCTGATCGGAAAAGACGAGTTCGCTGATTCAAGGGTTTCGCCTGGGGCTTAGCCTTGGCATGAAGTTGTAGTTCCGTTTGGGGCTTCGACTGGGGTTGAGGTTTTTTTTTCACCTTTAGTTGGAGAGGGGCCGGTTGTGCCTGGGGCTGTAGCTTCTCCTTTAGTTGGGCCTCCGGATGGGGCAACATCCGTTGTTCGAGTTGGACGGGTTGCGAATTGGGCTTCTCCTTTTTAGGAGTTTGGAGCTGGGGAGGAGTCAATGGCAACAAGGGCTGAAGACCAAAGGAGTGAATGCAACGAAATCCAGTTCAGAAATCCGCTTATAGAAAGATGTTAGAATCAGCTTTGAAGCGAAAGGCAAGGAGAATCGTTCAAACAAAAGATTCAAGGTAGAGGCAACCAAATCCAAACCGAAAGAAAGCGATATCGAAAGAAAGACAGACCTCAACTGCAGACGACAGCAGACGAGAGGAAAGTGGTGACTTCGAAGAAATTCTTTTTTCAGTTGGACCTGGAGCTGAGGCTTCTCCTGAGTGAGAAGTTGCACCTTGAGCTGGGGATTCAACAGAGTTTGGAGTTGGAGTCAAATTTCATTTGCTTATAGAAATATAGTAAGGAAAACTAGATAGTATAGAGAAGGGGTTTAGGGAATGCAACTGGAGCATAGAAAATAGAGTCTAATAGAAGAGAGGAACGAATCGAACAAAGGGAAGGCAGAGCAACGAAAGGTCGTGGTTTTGAATAACCGAAGTTGGGGCTGAAGTAGCGGCAGGGTCAGTTGGAGCTTCCCCTGGAGCTTCTCCTTCTACTGAGTTTGGAGTTGAAGTAGGGATTAGGGATTGCATTATTTGGTTACAACTGTCGTTGCCATAACCAAAGGGGATCGCATTATCCTATTCCTCCATTGGGGAGAATAGAAGATAGGGTTTTGACTTTAGGGTTGGGGAATTTCAACTGGAACAGAAAAGAAGATAGAAATCTCGTATAACAAAGACAGGTATGCGAGTAAAGGGTCAACGGGCTTCCTTAAAGAGGGGAGATGCAAAGGCAACTGCAAATGCAACTGGAAATTCCAAGGCTTAAGCTAAGGGAAAAGCGACCGTTTGAGTAGAGATTTCAATTTACCTTTCCTTACTTTCAGGACCTCGAAAGAGGTTGAAGTAGTCGATTCCTAGATTTGATCTCGGGACCTCGCCTCGCCCATCAGCAGTATTTTGTTTTGAGTTACAAATAGGATAGGGAGAGGAATGAGGAACGAAAGGGAAGTTCCAGCTCCTAGGTATTTCAATTGCCTTGAGCAAGGAATCGAAGAAGAAGGCAATTACTATAGGTGAGCCGATAGGCGATTGGAAGGCAGAGCAAGGAGCTAGGGCTGAAGCGGCAGGGGATAGGGCTTCTCCGGCAGGGTCAATAAAGAATTATAAGGACTATGCCGCGCCCGAAAACTTAGGTTGCAGGTCTTTGGGGGTCTTCGGCTTCTGAGTAGGGCACAAGTGGGGCTTCGCCTTTTGAGTTGCTTGCTGGGTCTTCGCCTTCCGCACCTTCCCTTGAGTTGCGACAACTCGGTTGCGAGCAATAAAGAAAGGGGGAATCAAGTCTCGAACTAAGGAAAGACTGACATCCGCAGAATTAGAAGACCTCGCAAAAGAAGCTACTTGAGACCTAGCAGCAGAATTTTTTGACCCAGTAAAAGAAGCTCCTTTAGGCGCGCTAAACAAGGAATACTTAAAATAGGCGCTAGTGTTACTACTGAAATAGATCCTTTAAGAAACTGAAATAGATCCTTTAAGAAAAGGAGATAAAGGAAAGGATGCTACTTGGGGTGGGGCTGCTACTGCAGTTACTGTACTCCGCCCTTGGCGCTTACCTGTCCTCCGCCTTTGGCGCTGTCCTCTCCTCGGCCTGCGCCTGACCTGTATCCATCATAGCCTTACTTCTTTTCCTTGAAGAAAAGGAAGGAATTTAAACCCCGGGTGTCCTTGCCCCGCAACTCTCCACACCAAGGGGAGAGGCAGCGGTTGCGAAATAGAGGAACGACTTAGGCGGGCACAGAAGATAGAGGAACGACTTACAGCTCTCCTCGAGATAGAGGAGAGGGTTAGGTGGTTCCGAGATAGAGGAACGCTTACGGGGGGACGAGAGATACAGGAAAGACTGACGGGGGTTTTGACCGTCCTTGCTTCTAAACACTACTAGACTAGAGGTACACCAAGGAATACCCTTCCTTGGGTTTAAACACTACTATACTAGAGGTACCGTCCTTCGGTTTCAACTACAAGGAAAATTAAGGAACGCACGGGACACAGGGCCAACTCACAAAACAATTATGATATAGGCAAACACGCGCGAAAACTGAGTTTGGCCTTCCAGTTGGGGAAAAGTACGAAAGCCATTAAGGGAAAACCTATAGCAAAGATTACTGCCCTCCCCTCCGGGGGTTACCTCCTTCCCTCCCTCCAGGGGAGGGGTATACACTTAAGAGTTGAGTTGCGAGCAACTCTTATGCGAGCAATGTCATCAATTTAGGAAAGGAGAGGACATACTTAGATCATCATCACTAGACCTGGCACTTGAAGCTCTTCTAGACCTGGCACTTGAAGCTCTTTTACTAGCGGCCTTTGAAGAAGCTACTTAGTTACTGGTTGAGTTACTTCTGTTGTTGCTAGTGAGGAAAGAAAGAAAGGATGTTACTGCTCCTACTACTTTTTGTGGTGCTGCTATTGAGTACACTACTGCTGCTCCTGGTACTGATGTTAGTGAGGCTATTGGAGTTACTGCTCTGGGAGTTACCATTGGGGAGTTCCTGCTATTGAGTACACTACTGCTGCTACCTTACTGACGTCTGTTGCGACTAGTGAGGAAAGTAGGGATGCTAGTGCTGCTGGTAGTAAGGCTATTGACGCTCCTGTTGCTGAGGACAGTAGGGATGCTCTTCGAGTTCCTGCTTTTGAGCGGGCACGCACCTTGGGCTCCCCAGATGCTGCCGTTCGTGATAGTGTTACGGCTGCTGGTACTGCTTTGGAGCTATCACTTAGGGATCCTACAGTAATTCGTAGGCAAAAGTAGATAAATTTGTACATCAAATTCTTAGGCAAAAGAACTCAATTTGTACATCAAATTCTTAGCCAGATAAATCCGTTCCGGCGGCAAAAGTAGAGAAATTCGGGGCGGTAGCTAAAGTATAATCCTTTGGTACGGCTAAAAAAGTAGACTCAGTAAAGGCTTATGAACCTCTCACTTCAGAATCCTCTACTGACGCAAAAGTAGCTCCTCAACTAGAATCCTCTGCTCCTGCAAAAGGTGGGGCTCAAGTTGATCCTGCTGTTAGGAAGTCCAGGGATGCAGATTTGAGTTCCTTTCCTGTAGTTAGTAATAATGAAATCTACCCAGTAGTTAGTAATCTGTTGTATTGCTTCCCTCTGGTGATGCTAGGTCTTCGGCTGTCGAGTCAGCACCTGCTGCTTTTGAGTTAACCCTTAAGTAGGCTTCTGAGTAGGCACCCACGGCTTCCGCTTCAACACCTAAGGCTTTTGAGTTTCCTTCCCGTTACATCAGCAGAATTTTGCTTCGGCTTTTGCAGTTACTAGTTAAGCTACTGTAGCTGGGTCCTCGGCTTTCGCAGTTCCTAGTAGTGCTCCTGTCGCTGGGTCCGTTCCTACTGTTACTGTTGCTGCTGGTGAGCTCTAACTTAGGGCTTTTGAACCTCTAACTTCAGAATCCGGTAGGGCTTCAGAATCAGGTAGGGCAGTAGTTCCTTCTGTTGTTCCTAAATCCAAAAGTAGTTCCTGAAGACTCAGTTGGGGCTTCTTCAGTTGGGGATGTTCGTGATGATGCTAAAGTCTATCCTGCTTTTGCGGCTAAAGTAGCTGTTGCTTCCGTTGCTTCCTTAGTTGCTAAAGTAGCTGTTGCTGCTGGGGCTTGAAAAGGTAGGGCTCAAGTCTCATCTGCTGTTGATGCACAAAGTAGTTACGAAAGTAGAAGACTCTGTTGCTTGAAAAGTTGCTCCTAAAGTCTCATCCTCCCTTGGGGATGGTGCAGTTGGTGCAAAAGTAGATCAATTAGGAGCTTGTGAACCTAGCACTTCAGAATAAGTTCGGGCTTGAAAAAGTTGTTCCTAAAGTTGTTGATGCAAAAGTAGTTCCTGTAGTTCCTAAAGTAGAAGAATCCGTTGATGCAAAAGTAGTTCCTGTAGCTCCTAAAGTCTCATCCTCTAGTGCTGCTTTTGATGCAGCTGCTGCTGAAGGTGCTTCTGGTGGGGATGGGGCAGTTGCGAGTGAGGCTAGGGGCGGAGAGCTGGTATAGAATATAGAGCCGTTAGGCGAAGGGTTGCTTTTGGTGGTGCTGCTTTCGGAGTCCAGTATTTAAGCTTTTTATGCAGATGCTACTGTTGCTGCTGGGGCTGCTGGTGCAGTTGGTCATAAAGTAGAAGAATCTCTTCCTGCTAAAGGAGCGAAAGACGCTACTGAAAAAGTAGCAAAAGTTGCTAAAGACGCTACTGAAAAAGTAGAGAAAGTAGAAGAATCCCTTCCGGCAAAAAGTCGCTAAAGACGCTACTGAAAAAGTAGAGAAATTCGGTACTGCGTAGGGCTTCGGCTTTTGAGTCAGCACCCACGGCTTTCCAGAAAAGGAGAGAAAGTAGGTACGGCTAAAGTAGATAAAGTAGAAGAATCTGGTGCTGCAGAAGAATCCAGTGCTGCAGAAGAATCTGGTGCTGCAGAAGAATCTGGTGCTTGAAAAAGTATACCCATTCGGTACTGCTAAAGTAGATCAAGTAGGTGCTAAAAAAGTAGATCAATTCGGGGCTTTCTAAGTAGTTCCTAAAGTAGAATCCATTGGGGCGGGTAGAGTTGGGGATGGTAGAGTTCTTCCTAAAGTAGAAGACTCCCATGGGGCTTGAAAAGTTAGGGATGCTGGTGCAGTTGCTCCTAAACCTTAGGGCTGGTGCAGTTGGTCATAAAGTCTCATCCTCAGTTGGGGCTAAAGTAGACTACTCCGTTGATGCTGCTTCAACAGTTGTTGATAGTATTACTCTCTTGAGTCGAGTGTCGATGTTGCAGTTCCTGTTGCTAAAGTCAATACTGCCGCTCTTGAAGTTACTGTCGATAGGGATGACCCCCCTAGAGTTCCTCTTGCTACTGTTCCTGGTGCAGTTGCTCCTGGAGTTCCTGTTGCTACTGTTCCTGGTGCAGTTGCTCCTCTTGCTGGGTACTCGGCTTCGGCTGCTGGAGTAGTTCCTAGTGTTGCTCCTGTTGGTGAGTCTAGGTCTTCGACTTTAGGAGTTCCCAGGGATGCAGCTGCTGGAGTTCCTAGTGTTCCTGTTAAGGAAGGACTTAAGGCACAAAGTACCTGAAGTAAATTACTACTCGGGATAAAGAAAAGCATACTTAGGGTCGTCTTGGCCTTTTGAGTTGATCCTTAGCTCCTGGGCTTCTTAGTTGAGCCTTAGGGGGTCTTAGGCTTTTGAGTTTAGGCATTAGCTCTCCTCGGCAAGGATGTTTTGGAGTTGGTTGTAATTAGACTACTACTACTACTACTACTCGGGCACAAGAAAGCATCCTTGGGTCTTCGGCTTTTGGAGTTGCTTTTGTTGATGGGGCTTCGGCTGTTGAGTTGCTCTTGTTGACGCTTTTTATTCGTGTCCAAGGAGAGATACTTATTATCCAGGTAGAGGATGATTGAAAGAGACTTATGTACTGGTGCCGGTAAGGTACACCACGAAAGGGAGATAGGCAGGTAACGAGTGCTGCTACTGGTGCAGTTGCTTTAGAGTCCTCTAGTAGTGCTCCTGTTGCGAGTGAGTCTAGTAGGGCTGCTACTGTTATTAGTGAGTACACTGTTGCTGCTGCTGGTGTCCTGCTTTGGAGTACATTGCAGCTGTTGTTGCTGAGGGATACTCTTATTTTGTTAAGTAATTCTTAGGCAAAAGTAGAATCATCTGTTACAGTAGATAAAGTAGAAGAATCTGTTGCTCTTCCTTTAGAAGAATCTGTTGCTCTTCCTTTAAAAGTAGATGTAGAATCTTCGGGTGCTGCTTAAACAGTAGCTCAAAAAGTAGAATCATCTGTTCCTTGAAAAGTTGGTGCTAAAGGAGACTCAGTTGGCGCTGGGGCTGTTCTTCCTAAAGTAGAAGACTCAGGTGGCGCTGGGGCTGTTCTTCCTACTGTAGAATCCTCCGTTGAGGCAAAAGTCGTTCCTTCAGTAGAAGACTCACTTGGGGCTTCAGCTTCAGTAGATAAAGGAGAGTCAGTTGATGCAAAAGTTGAATATGAAGTTCCTGTTGCTTTCGAGTCCAGGGTTGCTGATGCTCTCGAGTCCACTGTTCCGGATGTTGCTTTCAGAGTTGATAGCAGAGTTCCGGATGTTGCTTTCGGAGTTGATAGTAGAGTTGATGTTAGAGTTGCTATTGATGCTGTTGAGGTTAACTAGCCCTTTTGAGTTAAGGATGTTGCTACTGTTGATATTGAGTCTAGTGGGGCTGCCTTTGGAGCTGTTCCTACTGTTGCGAGTGAGTCTATTGGTGCTCCTGGTCCAGTTGCTAGGAGGGCAGCAGTTTTAGCTACTGTTGCTAGGGCTGCCTTTGCAGTTGCTTTTGCAGTTCCCGTTCCTAGGGTTGTTGACACTACTGTTGCTGTTACTAGTGGGGCTGCTGCTGGAGTTCCTGTTGCTACTGTCCTCGGCGAGTTTAGGCGGTAGCTCCTCGCCTTTGGAGGCTGTTTGGAGGGAGGAACAAATACTGGAAGTAAGTAAACACTTCTACGATCATCATTATACTTGTCATCAGAATCATTAGACTTGGCACTTCAATCACTTTTAGTAGCTCAAGTTCCTTCTGTAGCTAAAGGTGCTCCTTCTACTGTTACTAGGGCTAGGGCTGCTGCTACTCTTACTACTGCTACGGATGCTACTGGGCACACTGGGCACACTCTGACTAGGGCTCTTGCCACTGGTCCCACTGGGGCTAGGGATGTTGCTACTCTTGGAGTTGCTTTTACTAGGGGTACTGGCGCTACTGGGGCTACTAGAGTGACTAGGGATGCAGCTGTTCCTGGTCAAATGTAAAATACAATGGCGGTTTACCCGCTTTCCTTGAGGTTTGAGTTGAGTTGCAGGAGTAGCTTTCCTTTCAATTGCTTCTGCCTTTGAAATGCAGCTGTTCCAGTTGAGACAGATAGAGGAACCTAAACCGTTCCTTCGGTTGAAACTACAAGGACACCAGGGAAGACCTAACTAACACTCGCATCATTGGGAAACTATCAGACTCGGCAAAGTCACTGACGTCTGGCAACTACAATCAAACAATGGTCACTCCTAGTTTGAGTCGTCGAAGGCAAGGCAGCGAGTGAAGGTAGAAGAAGAGGAAAACTATGTTGACGACTTTTAGCTACAAGCCCTGTTGGCCTAATTAAGCCAACTTTCAGGCCCACTAGGGTGCTCTCGATTGGGTATGGGATAGGAGGCCTATACATCAAATTCATAGCATAGCTGGCATTGCATAGCAGGTGTGTGACTGGAATAGCTGCTGTATTACTTTGTATTGTCTCTTAGCAAGACCTTATCAAGTAGTTGTTCTTTTAAGGTTTCCCTTGTGACTGATTTCTTCTCTAAAAATGGTAGAGTCACAGGTCAGTAGAGCAGTTGTATGGCTTTCATAGCGTTTAGTAGTTGTAGGGATAGGTAGCTACAAGTAGTGCGTCGAAACATAGCTACCCCTTCTTAAGGCAAGAGTGCGTCGAAGAGATAGCTATCCAAAGGAGCAGCAGTATACGCAAGGTCAAAGCCTTACATAGTTGTCTTTGTCTCCTCGGTACCCCCTCCCTCTTATTCTTCCTCTGTAACAGCTGCCTCGCTAGCGAAGGCTCGAACAAGCCCTGAGCGAGCTGAGTGCTTAGCACAAAATTAGTAGCACCACTTCTACCACTTGCATAGCATATCGGTAGTAGCTACAAGACAAAGAACTAACTCGACGAACGCAAGAGAAGTGCTTTTGCTACAAGAAAGCATCTACTGAGCTAACCATCTAATCTAAGCAGTAGCATCTCAACTCAAGGAAGAGCTTTCCCGCAAGAGGAAAGAGTCTCTATCTACACAGAACGCTGCCCCTACTTTTTGATATTGCAAGGGATAGGTTGGCTCCTAGGCTAAAGCAACGGTACAACAGGCGATGTTATATTAGATGCCTCGCCGCATGGAATGTTATTTCCTCTGGGCTCTGGAATGGAAGAATTGGTTCAGCATCAACCCCGGTATCCTTTCTCCTCTGACCTACAGCTGGCTTGCTCTCCTTCGGACCTTCCCTAAGGCGCGTGGGGCAATCTAAGCCCGAGCCCCAGTTCCCAGGCCTAACCCCACCTGCTTTTAGTTTTGTATCGATCACTTCTCAAAAAAAAGATCTTTCTCTTACCCCTTTCGAGCATAGTCAGTATATCTAGCTCTCATGCATCCTAGGGTAAGCTGTGTACTAAGACACCTTGAGTCTTTGCTTAACACACTCCCCCACATTTTCCAGCTATATCTCAGGTTCGAACAGGTCGTCTTCAGGGCAAGTCCTGGCTCGGCCGTAAGGTCAACCAAGACAGACAAACCCGCCAAGCCGAGTAGGCAGTTAGATTAGGAAGCCTGAATACGGAAGCGGACTTAGTCTCAATCATCTTTTTTTGTTTGGTCAGAACAAGGAAAAAAGCCTATGTGGTGGGTTCGACTCCCACAGGAGCGCACATTAATTACCAATTACCAATCAGCTGCTTTTCATTCAAGGAAGGGCATGATTCTTTCTACTATAAAATTTAAATTATTTCGCGGTCGAATGAATCCACTATTTTATTTCATAGTAAATTAATCGGCTATATGTATGGGTATAGCATATATTTTTCAAGTGCGAGAGATTTCCGCGGCCTGTAACACATGGTTATCAAGCCGTGAAGGCCCCTACTCTAAATTTACTGATTTACAAACCTACCGTAGGCCCTATGGGCAAATTAAATGGGGAAATTAAATAGCAAAAGCAAATTTTTGAATTTATAAGATCGGAGGTCCTAGAACCTGAGGAGAGAGCGCTAACAACCTGTTCAGTTGATCTCAAAGAGCCAACCGAACCGAGGTCGGTGGAAAAAGATTAGGTAAGCATCCAAACCAGCATCAACCGAACTAAGACTCCCAGTTTATCTCGCAACATATCTAGTTAGTTTATCCTGAAGCAGCATTTCTCGAAATAGCATTCCCATAAGCAAGCAGAGAAAGAAAGAAGAGTCTCCATCCCTAGTCGACTTTCTCTTGGTCCAGACCAGACGAGTTGCCATTTCCCTAGATGTCGTACCAGTGGAAGAAAAGATTAGGAAAGGATCTGTGAGTAAACCTGTCTATCAGTCATCTCATATAAGGATTATAGATCTTTGAAGTCTTCGAAAGCGAGGATATGGGATTCGGCAAGTCAGCCATAAATAGTTGTGACAACTTCTGGACATAACTGTCCGGGATTGGGTAGGCCACTGGCATTCATTCCATCTTGCATATCGATCTCTCTAGTGATTAACGGATCATCTGGATAGGACGACCACGGGGCGGGCTGCTCCCTTCCCTCAACAAGGCATTGGTTCAATAGCTCTTCCTCCTGTTTCGGCTGATACTTCCAATACGTCTTCGTCCATCTTCTACTGGTGAATGGAAGAAAGAAACTTTTCCTACTGATTGGTTAGCAATTCGCTAGGCTTATACGGTCGAGAAGGCAGTGCCTGCAGCTTTCTTTGATGTGATGTGAAGGTCTCTTTCCTCCTAACCAACAGATCCCCTTCTGAATGTGGCTTAAAAGCGCTCTTTCAATGTCCTTCTCGATCATACATAATATTCTTTTTCGCTTTGTCCCCTACCCTCCAGTTCCGGTTTTTTAGTTAATCACGAAAGAAAGGATCTTTACCATAAAAGAGACCTGACAAGCACCCGCGTTCCGTTCGCCACGCACCGGACCCATTCACTTGCTGAACTAGCTCGGGACATCCGAACACTTGGGATCTTTTTTCATGTGAAGGTCATGTTTACTTGTTAGATGCCCCCAGTAGGAGAAAGGACCTCTCCTTTTAGTCGAGTTGGGCTTATTCCGTCTTGCACTCAAGAATTGTTAAAAAGTCTACGAGCTTCTGGGTAAGGATCGCTACCACACAGGCAGTCATATCACTTGCTAAGCTTTAAGGAAAGTCTACCTTCTTCTGGCTGGAGCGGCGATACACATTTATCTCTTCCTATACCACAAATGAGACCCATGCGGAGAAAGAAAAACTCCAAACGGGAGAGAGACTCGGGGCACCGTGGTTCCCGTTGGAGTGGAGTCTCTTACCAGGCCGTTTTCTAGCAATGCCTAGGCCATATCTCAAAGCCTGTAGTTCAGCAGCTTGAAAGAGGATCGCTTGGCTTTTCTTTCGCTACTCTTTTTTTTCAGTCCAAGAAAGTGGATTTCTTTGACTTTGGGAGAATGCCACAGACTATCTGTATACTATAGGCGAGATGCAGCAAGTAAAAGGCGAGATGCAGCAAGTAAAGCCGAGAAAAACGATTGATCCGGTGGAGACCTAGTTGTAGGGGACAACCCCAATACAAAGATGCCCATCCACGGGCAGCTGACTTACTAGAATCGATTCTTTTCACAGATCCGCTGCGCGGAAAGGGGGCCAGGCCTATATCATAGCATTTAATTGAGCCCTTGTACCGGGCCGGGGGACATAAAGATGGCTTGAAAGGGCCTTTTCTTAAATCCTTGAGGTCATATATAAGAACTAATGGGCGGGGCCAACCACATATAAGAAAGACTAGAGAAGATCCATCTTCATTAGATAAGGAAAGACTGAATTATACATCCGCAATGAAGAAAACTCAAGCCTGGGCTCAGACTTTCTTAAATGTCCTAACCACTGGACGAAAGGGACAAAGAAGAACGAGCGAACGGAGATCTCTCCACTACAATAGGAGTGAATTCGACTGACTATATGAGTGAATTCTACTTCGCACATTTCTTTATATAGGACTGAGCTCTTTACCGAGAGAGGTGCACGCATATTTGTGCACGCCCCATTAACAAAAAGCAAACTTGACTCCTAGAGTTAGAGCTACTTAGGTACTAGAGTTCCAGACACGATTCGGTTACTAGAGGTGCATAGGTTACTAGAGGTGCAGACGAGCTACTTCGCTAGGCGAGAGAGAGCAACGAACGCTTTAGGGGTTAGAGTACAGTAAAGGCTTTGACTTAGCCAAACACACAGGGCTGCATTCAATCCTTCAAGAACTCATATAAGAGTACAGTTCACGAAAATTTTAATGGTTTGCCGCAAATTATATTTTCCAAAGAGTAAGTGAATGGCCATCAAAGCTTAAGGTCTACAATGGTGTGTACACCATTGACTTTTACCATTCACGTCGTTAATAGAGCATAAACTTTTCGAACTTCGGGACCCTAGCAACAGTCGCGATTACTTAGGTGGGGCTTTGGGCCATTCACTCTAACCATAGGGAAAATCAACTTTAAGCGAAAAACGCGGGTTTCTTAAATTTTTTCAAACTTAGGCACCAGCCCCTTAGGCAAAATTACGGTTAGGCAAAAAAGACGGGTTTCATGAACTTCTCGAACTAAAGCACCCTGAGAAAGGCGAACTCAAGCACCCTCAGACACCCAAAAAGGGAGGTTAACCGAAAAAGCAAAAACAGGCTTTCGAGTTTTTCACTAAACCTTTAATGTACAAATTGCAGCGAAAGAGTACCGACTGGTGCTAAACAGTACTCGCGACAGATGGTCATCCATAGCCTACGGCTGCTACCCGTACAATAATTATAATACTCCATTTATCTTTTGCGAGCAACTCTTAAGCGAGCAATAACATACAGGATTAACAAACTATGGAAGTAAAGACACACTGCCACAGAATCATTAGAGACTTAACACTTAAATCACGTAGGCCTCTCACTTCAATAACTTCAGACTCAATAGAACTATGTTACTACTATACAAACAAGAGTTGATACTACAGCTCTTGCTTAAGTAGTTACTGTTGCTAGGGCTCCGATGCTACTGAGTTCACTGTAGCTAGTGAGTCCACTTTAGCTCGAGAAGAAGAAAGAAGCTGACCCAACAGTCGTGCCTGAACATCATTTATTTGGAGTCTAAATGGTATTCCAGTATTTGGTATCCCCGTACGTGTTCAATAGATTATCTGTTGTTTGGTTCATCCGTCCTGGATTGGGATTATCAGAGATGGTGAAATATCTTAGATTATCTGTTAGGCCCGAATCGACATCATGGAAGGAGAGGCACCCTATCTGCCAACGAAACGAGGGGTGACCCTTCCCAAATCTTTCTGATGTTTTTTTTATTAGTCTTCGCCTCTTCAATCGACTATCGTCTCACGTATCCAGTAGGTATCCTTTTCGTGAAGCTCTTCGCCTCTTCCCTTGAATTGAGTATAGAGATTTGGTCTTTGCCAGTAACTTATATTGAATTGAGTTGAGTATCTGGACTGGCACGGGTGGTACACCTACGAGTTTAGCTTTCATTGAGTTGAGTACCCTCTATTGTAAGGAGAGGCACCCTATCTGCCAACGAGGAAAGACCCTTGAGTTGAGTACAGCGATAAAATCTAGTTAGAAAGATCTGTATCCAATGTAAGTTAGAAAGATCTGTATCCAATTAAGTTAGAAAGATCTGTATGTTGATCTATGAGTAATGAGAAGTAAAGAAACACGCTTCCTTTCCTTAGTATGCGGAATTCAGTCTTAGAACGAGGAAAGACCCTTCAGTTGAGTTTAGTAGATAAAGATCTGTATGTTGATCTGGCGCCTTTAAGGATGGACTCTACGAACACTTGGGGGATTAGTGGCTTACTCGGTACTACGCCCTTGGGGATTACACTTGGAATAAGGCTTACCTGTAGCTAGTAGAGGGACACAAGGAAGGTACGAAGGTGAAAACACCGTATTTGGAGCCTAAACTCTCTTTTCCCTAAGGAAGTGGCACAGAAGTGCAACAAAAGTTGATCTCCTATAGCGACAAAACATTAAACTCTCTTTTCCCTAAGGAAGTGGCACAGAAGTGCAACAAAAGTTGATCTCCTATAGCGACAAAACATTAAACT
>JBBMJZ010000082.1:1155862-1178337 GCA_037833815.1 Zingiber zerumbet | reverse complement strand
CTCTTTTTCCCTAAGGAAGTGGCACAGAAGTGCAACAAAAGTTGATAAATTCTGCTGATGTAAAAGATTATATTATATATAACTTTGGGTAAATTCGCTTTTCTCAAATCATTTAAATTTTTTTATCAAAGAATTCTTTTAAATTCGCTTTTCTTTTAAATTCGCTTTTATCAAATCAAATTTATCATTTTAATTTTTTATCAAAGAATTTAAATGCGACAAAACATTAAAATGGGGAAATTAATGCACATACACATAACCAGGGAATATCATACTAAAAGAAAGATAATGCCCTCTTTTCTTTTCCCTTTTCGTTCTGCTCTTCGCCACCTAATAAAAACATCAGTAATATTTTCTCGTCTCACGTATCCTGTGGGTACCCTTCAATCGACTAGCGTCTCACCTATAGAATAGCCTTCGTTCAGCTCTTTCGCCAGTCGACTATCGTCTCACGTATCCTGTGGGTACCCTCGCCCTTCGGGCGAGCTCAATCGGTTGATTCCCTAAGTTACGGTATTGCGCTACCATATACCCTTGTGTCGCCACTTCACTTCACTTCCTTTAGTCAGCTCTACGCCACTTCCCGTTAGTTCAGCTCTTCGCCAATCGACTATCGTCTCACCTATCGTGGGTACACTTCCCTTCCGTTCAGCTCTTCGCCTCTTCCTTTAGTCAGCTCTACGCCCCTAACGTTCAGCTCTACGCCCCTTACGTCTCTATTTCAGCTCTCCTACCTCTCCTTATCAGTCGAGCTCTATCTTAGGATACCCTCTCCTTATCAGTCGAGCATATCCGAGGGTACCCTTCCCTTGATTGGTATTAAAGAAATTCTCTTCTTCTACCCTAGGGCTTCTTAAGGGGTAATCTTTTGACTTACTTATATAGGTATATAGTAGTGTGCCAAAGGGTGCAAAGGGTACAACTCCTCTATGTATGTATGGTTCTTTCCTTTTTTCTGTAAAAAAATCTCCCTTGTAGCTCTTAATGCCATTAAACTTTCTGTACCCGTAGGAGATTGAAGATGGAATGCTTGGTAGTAGTCCTCTAGTAAGTCAAAGGAGCGATAATACTGTTTCCTCTCTTTGTCTAGAGGAGAAGGAATTCCTGTCTAAAGCATGTCTCTGGGAGAAAGTCAAGGTACTCATTCCTTGAAGTGAGGGAGAAGAGGAGAAGGTGCGTAGCCGTGTTAGGAAAAAGACGCTGTTTGAAAGGCAAAAAGTCTTTCATAAGCGAGAAGATCAGACGAAAGGGCAGCTAAGAATAGCGTGAGTCCCATCTGAGAATAGACTGGCTATAGCCAACCAGTGCTCTAAGTGGTGATAGTATGTTTTTAGTAGTAATCATATTGGTTGGGTACTTTTTGGCTTGTGAGTTGTCTAAGTTCCTTTTATTTCGGGCCTTTAACCATTCCCGGCTAAGGGCCATTTCGGTATCGAGGTAAACGTATTCCTTTTTATCTGCTGCCCCGGAGTCAAAGTCAGGATTATATTCTATTATTGCTTGTGCGAATTCAGTTTATCCACCCTGGTCACTTCACACTCGTAAGTAAGTTTTTTGAGTAGTCGATAGCCGGTGTATTTTTTTATCCCTTATTCGTGGTACCTTTTCCTAGCTTCGATTCTTATTCTTTCTTTCCTTTGCAACTGAGAGCCCTAAATTGCTTCCGATTGCTTGCTATAACTTGAATAAATCACATCTTCTTGCCTTCATTCTAGACTTATACAGTCTTAGTTCCGCACATGAGAAATATAAGCAAATAGCAGTACTAATTTATAGAGAGAAATACCTGTCAAAGTGTTACATAAGAAAGAGATGATAAAACAGCTTTTTCTATTTCCAGTTGTCTGTTGTGAATTAGGGGCCACGTGCTAGGGCGTCAGAGGCAAAGCCCAATAAAGATAGGCCTAGGTGCTTTCCCAAAGGGGGATCCTAAGCTATTTCATCTACCCTAGCCACTATATATGCTTCATGGGAAAAATGCCTTGCTTTAGGAAGAAAGTCTATTAGTAGCACCTCTGAATCAAGACTCTCTCTTTTTCGTATAAGCCTTTCAAGCTACTCTTTATTGACTCGGTCATTTCGAAGTTGGGTGCTTTAGCTTAACGAAAGAAAGCCTTGCCTTGAATCCTCCTAGGGAGGGATTCTGCTTCTTTGCTATCTGTCGCAGGGACTAGTTCTTTAAGAGCACACTGGAGGACACTCCAGGCTAGGCGCACTCTCATCGATCAGCTTAAGGACCTACTTTTTGCAGGAATATGAGAATTACTGGACACCAGAAAGTCAAGTAGAATCTCAGGGGTATTAAAAGTGGGGCAAAGCTGATCTCCCGATTGATAGAATGGACGGGGATAGGTTCGTTCACGTGGCAGGTCACCAGAAAGAGCAGTTCTTAGAAAGTATAGAAAAAGCAATATCTTTAGTAAGGCCAGGAAAGTCAGGATCTACTTTTCATAAAGCTTCTTCTCTTTCTTCCGGAGTAGAAAAGCGAGTTGGCACAGATTTGCCTGTTGGGCTTACGGATTCTGGTAAAAAGGGAGGAAGACTCCTTTGGCTCTTATCGAAATGAATTGCTCAATTTTCTTCCGGTAGCAAGAGAGGGAATTGGTGTGCTAGCTGCTCTAGAAAGGGGGTAACTTACTTGTGAAGCAGTGAGGAAGGCTATGGGGCTCACTCGCCTTATAAGAATGAGTAGTTCCCTTATTTAATATTCCCGAGTTGCGTTTTACTTGAGGATTGGTCCCCCAGCGCCTACTGAAGAAAGAATCGTACTCCCCTCTTCACAACTCTCTGTGTAAAAGCAAAAGCCTATCATAATATATCTTTATCTTCCGACGGCCGAGACCCCCAATAGAAAGTGTCCAAATAAATCGTATATAACCCGTAAATCTTTTCTCTTTCACATCTCGAGCAGTGATTCTTACTAATAGCGCTTGCGATTCAAATAAAGTCTTCCGGTCGAGACCAATACCAATACTAGCGCCTCAGTGCGGGCTGTGTGTGTGTTGTCAACAAGGACGTAGATAATCCGTCCACGGAAGAGGAGCTGCGAAGGAAAGATTCGAATCAAGCATTTTGGCTGTGAAGATTCTGGAATGAGACTTTTGAATCGCGATAGACTTTCAGTTCCAATTCCACCAGTTGAACGACCCTTCACCATGCCAAGGCGCCAACAACTTTCTTTCCTTGACTGTGATTGGATTGTGGTATACTATCTCGCCTGTCCTACTAAGCAGTAGTAGACCAATCAAGCTATATAGATTCACCGCTTTCCTTTCTTTACTAAAAAGTGTTTCGCCCTATTAATATAGTTGTTGGCCAAAACATAGGAAGTGGCTTCTTGGAATGCCTCTAGCTGGCAAGCATGTTGAAGTGAGCTAGCAAAGAGGACAAATCGCCGACAATAAAGAGTTTGCTTGGAACAATTTACCGACCGACTCTCAGCATAAGTAGATAGCTTTCTTATAGTATAAAATAGAGTAGTAACAAAAAGCCGACAAGGACATAGATAGGCTTGCTGGCTATAGTTCCATGCCACTTCTTCTCTACCAAGTGGTAGGTTCGCTTCCTAGTCAGATCAATAGCAAGCTAGTATTTAATTAAGGGGTTCCTGGTAAGCCTACGACCACAGCAGACATTGAATTGCTTTTTGCTTTACACAGTTGACCGCGCTAAGATCAGAAGAAGGAAGAGGATGAGCTTTCCTCGCGTACTGGCCTAATCCAGGTTATCAGCTGGTAAAGACTTTAATAAAAAAATCTCGTATGTAATGAACAGACTTTGATCGAATCAGCTGCAAAGAGCGCAAGCACCTTAGAAAGTAGGAATATTGCTTATATGCAGTTAATTTACTTGCCCATGCAGGGGGAATCGAAAAAGAGCTTTTTGCCATTCCCTTTCTTTTTTTCAAAGAAAAGCCCTTCTTGCTTGGAAGAGACAACGACAACAAGCCCTCTTTTATGCCATCTTCCTTTGCTAGAAAGAGAATCCCCTCTTTCTATTAGTGATCTCGGAGATTTCCGGGTATATTTGACTTAAGCAACTTAACTGAAATCGCAAAAAGGATGTTTGAAAGTGAAGGCTAAGGCACCTAAGCTAATAAGATCTTTTGTCGATGTGCCATCTATCCCATTCCCCTAACTGCGCATTCATTCGGGCACCCGTTCTGGCATATGCCTATTCTATTCCTATATTATCCCTGCTCTTGGCACATTAACTGGTCGATAAGAGTCTACAAAGTCTGCTTTGAACAAAAAGGCATAATTCAAGGGCAAAGTCAGTTCAATGAATCGAATCCCTATTATAGTTGTTGGCGCCCGTTCAGAGTCACTTCGCCTTCCTTCCGCTAGTCCCGCTATCATCTCAGATGGACATTCAAGTAGACTGCTTCCCTTATCTCTATTCCTTATTTTCTTGTCTAAGATAGAAGCTTAAACAAGGAAAAAGAAGTCAACCTTGCTTTCGAATATTAAATAAGGTGTAGAGAACACGTAGTCCCCGCGAAGGATGTAAAAAGACCAAGAGTCAGGTTCATCACGAAGGACTCCAAAGAAGGAATTCTCTTAGGATAAGGCTAATTTCTATTAGTCCAGGCCATAGTCTATAGGCATGTTATGAAAGACATTATGAATTTGCTTTCGCGCTGAGCTCTCGGAAGAGAAAGAAACCAAAGTCACATAAGTCTTGAATTCACCGACCAGGAAAATAGTTAAGGTCTCTTTTCTTTCCTCTACTAAGTATGTTTGAAAATACCAGCTTCTTCTTCCATTGATTGAAAGGTGCAGTGAAGGCCTATATATATGCTCCCATTCTCATGAATAGAGAGCATCAAGCCCAAAACCCTCTTTCTCCTATGGTGACTTGGCGTTTCAATATCCAGCCAGCCAGAATAATGGTTAGCAGTCAGCTCGACCGTATACAGTATAAGGGATTCGCTTTTGCCTCACCACTCTTTTAACCCAACAACGCTTTATATTCACCAGTATGCTGCACTACCGTAAAATAAAGAGAGAAGCTAGGCACCCAAGGCTAGATGAAAGGAGGGCTTAGACACAAAGGTAAGGAGAATTTGCAAGTTTTTCTCGATCAATGAAGCAGCCTAAAAAGGAAGAGATATTGGAATAATTGTATCGGACTTGAGGCGCGGCCTAAATTCAAGATATTTGGCCTTGAAAACCAACCTCGTAATCTGAGAATTTTTCTTCTTCTTTTTTCTCCATATATATATTGATCCTTCTGAAATATAATAACTCTTCTTGAGAGAACTGCCTACCTGGCTTGGAGGCCTTCTTTTTTATTATTACTTTCTTTTTTTATACTCCCTTCGCGGATCTCCCCTCTTATCCAATCAACCAACTGTCCCAGGCCGGGAAATAGCGTTCCCGGAAGAAGCTCCCCCTTATAGAGTCGAGTAGGGCTACTACTGAATCTGGATAGATTGGTCTATACTTTGACTGGTCCAGCAGGGATCGGGTAAGACGTTCCACAGCGGCTTTTGAGCTAGACTTGCCTGTCCGATCATCATCTTTGAGACCAATCCTTTATTGCTTCAACCATCCCTCCATACTTCTCGCAAGATGAAAGCCGCTCTTCTCGTCAGTTCTAGAATCATATTAATTACCAGTTCTTGATCCATCACAATTAGTAGCAGCACTAAGAAGAAGGTCTAGCGTTGACCAGGCGGTACGATATCGTCAATGAAGCAATTGATCCACGTTAGAGGTTATTCTGAGGATTGCCCCCTCCCTCGCCCACCACCGGATGGTCGGCTAGCTACTGAGTCAGCATTAAATGACTGGCTATTGATGGGTTTCGAATGATTCTTAATAAGAATCAGGTGGTCTATACATAGGTAAGACTGAGGCTAGATGATGCACGTATAGAGCGTAGACCGTAGGACGTAGATCGAGTTGGCCTTATTCACCAAATATTATAAGGGCAAACCGGACTGATTAAGAGCTTTCCCCTTATCCTGTTTCCATTTGTCACAAAGTGGACTCATCCCGGCGATGGTGCTAGTGTTTAAGCTCACTTTTGTCCCTGAGAACTTCTTTCCTATAGGCTCCTTCCGATATAGAAGGTTAGAGGCGGGAAAAAGCTATGTAAATGCTGATTGACCCAAGTGCTTTGCTTTGGCACAGTATGAGGATGAGGCTCACTTCTGGCTTCGTTGCCTATATGAAAAAGACTGAGCTGCCGAAAAAGACCTACTGGGAATCTACTCCAACTTCTAGGATTAGGATGGATACATCGAGGCCAACCTCCTATTCTATTAAGAAAGATTCTCGGTGCTTCAAGTGAAAGACTAGACCTCCCCTTTTGCTCTAATAGTAAGCACAGCCTTACTATATTACTGGCCGAAGTCAGTCTTGTGTTAAACAACTTATATATTAATAGGCATAGTCTTTTCGCCACTTCCACCCTCTACCACCTATTTATTGTTAAGCCAAGTCGATTGACGTCTCCCCATGGCTCATGGTACCGGCATCCTCTGAAAAGAGTTTAGGCTTGCAAAAGTCAAATTTGATTTTCGGGTGGATTATATAATAAAGAAAGTAGGTATGATGGATACTTTGAATGAGACTTTCCAACACACAGACCTTTTTGAGGTCCTTCTTTTCATCCCAATGGCATGAATTCAATTTGCCCAGGGAAAGTTGAAACTCTCCGCCAATCGACTATCGTCTCACCTATACTTATCTTAGTCGCCCCTTCCCTGTACCTTTATTTCTTTTATCTACTTATTCTTTCTTACCTGTAGGGTTCTTTTTCTACTTCTTACCTGTAGGGATTCCGACCTCGATATGTGGAATCGTCTTGCGCCATATGTACTGAGATTGCTCGGGAGACATGGTCCAAGCCCGGTGAAGAAATTCAAATTGACCTCTCATTGAGCCTAAAAACACATCAGCAGAATTGAGACCAAAATTTTATCAGTATAAGTTCATGGCAAGCGCCATTTAGTTAATACTATACTGATGTGTATTCTTTGGCCTTCGAAGTACTTGCATCCGTCTTAGTAGAGATACCGTGGATTGAATCCTTTACTTGCTGCCATTGACTTCCCTTGTAGCTTACCCCCCGTACTGCACCTGAGCCACAGTCCTTTGCTCCAGTACTTGTGGCATTTTGATACCGGGCATTTCGATCGAGGCCTTCGACACATGACTAAGGAATTAAAGGAGAAACTACTACAGAAGCCGAAACCGGAAGCTATTTGATTTTACAACTACAACCTCAACACAAGCCACAGGCGCTACTCGTACGACTCCAATCAGAGAACCCGTACCGACCACAGACACCCGTACTGCATACGCGCAAACCCAAGGCTCAACCTCAGCAGCCCTTTTCTTTCCTGCATTTGCAGTGGCCTTTGCATCTCCCCTCTTGCAAGAAGCCCTTGACCCAAACTCATCTGACCTCCAAGGAAGCCTTAGCCTACAAACTCATAAGCCCCAGTCTTTCCTGCATTTCAAGTTGCATCTCCCATTTCCAGATTCCAAAGACCCAGACGCATAACCTCTTCACTCAAATCCGGACCCAGACCCAGAAGCTATTTACTCCTGACCCAGACGCATAACCTCTTCACTCAAATCCGGACCCAGACCCGGAAGCCCCAGACCTAAACTCAGCAGCCCTTTTCTTTCCTGCATTTCAAGTGGCCTTGGCATCTTACCTCTTAAAAGAAGCAGACCCGTTGACCCAGACCCTGACGTAGAAGCCAAAAACCCTAATTCAGACGTGGGTACAACTACAACGTACTACTGAGCAATCGTACCCATTTGAGTACGAGGATGAGAAATTACTTAATACTATTACTGAGCTAGCGTACCTATTTGAGCTAGCGTACCTATTTGAGTACGAGTTGAGTACGAGGATGAGAAATTCCTTCATACATATAAAATTGTTACATCCCCGAAGGGTCTCAAAACCATACATACGACACCTACTTCAAACTCAGCAAAAGGAGAAGCACCAGACACAGGGGAAACCCACTTCTTCGATTGAATCCTCAGCTGCTACTGAAGCTCAAACTGAAACTGAAACTCCTAACTCTGGAGAAGCCCCAGGGGCAGTTGACCCAACTCCGAACTCTCTTGAATCCACAGCTCCAGTTGCAGTTGCCCCGACTCATAACTCTGTTGAAGCCCCAGCTAGAAACTACTTTAAAGGAAGACCCGGCTCCAAACTACTTTTGAATCCCCATTCGCAACCAGTACAACTCAAAATCAGATGACCTATCTGAAGCCATGGCTGAAGCATTTTATGAAGCTCTCTAGGGATTACTTTGAAGAAGCTACTTCAGAGGCTAGAAGCTCAATCGTATTACTTTTAAGAAGCTATTTCTAACTCCAAATAGGATGACCTATCGGATTACTTTTATTATGAATCAACTGATTCTTATGAATCAACTGAAACAAATCAATCAACTGATGCATCCGCCCGAGACCCAGCCCCAGAAGCCCGTTGACCTAAACTTATACGCCAATCGCCAACTTTAAAGTTCAAAGAATTGAACTTTTGGCTCTATACCACCTATCCCTTTGTACCCTTCACTTCCCTTACGTTCAGCTCTTCGCCCCTAACGTTCAGCTCTACGCCCCTTGGCTTTGCCTTTGCAGACCTAGGCTCAACCTCGGGTGTCCTTTTCTGGCATTCCTTACTAAGGTTACCCTTTAGAAGGTTACCTTTCCTCAGGTGCAACTTTGGCTGCAGCCACTGCCCCAACTTAAACCATAAAAGCATACCTTGTAGCTTTAAACCCCGAGGGATGCCACAACTACAGGTGCAACTGATTCAACTGGTAGAAAAGTACTAGAACAAGCCTATGAAGCCCTAAACTCTAAATCTACCCCATCTCGAAACTCATATACTGAACTCCCACCCCCCTCTCTTCCGAGGTCCCCTCTACTCAAGGTAGGTACGGAAAGTAAGGAACGAAATTTACTTCTATAGACCTATACACTTATCTATACGAACCAAAGGAAAGCAATTGACTTATACTTGGAGAAGCCTTTGGGGCTGCTAAAAAAGTAGAATCAGCTGCTGCTGAAAAAGTAGATCAATCAGAAGCTCCAGTAGATCAATTCGGTGCTGAAGGAGTTCCTATACTACCTAAAGGAGTAGACTCAGTTGGCGCTTCAAAAGAAGTAGATAAATTAGTTGAGGCAGTTCCCACTGTAGAAGAAGACTCTGTTGGCCCTGGGGCACTTGTTCCTACTGTAGACTCCCATGGGGCTGCTAAAGTAGATACTACTGTTCTAGAAGACTCTGGTGATGCAAAAGTAGTTCCTAAAGGAGACTTATCAGTTGGCGCTGGGGCAGTTGCTACTAAAGTAGAATCCTATTCCTATGGTGATGCTAAAGTAGAGAGGGATTCAAAAGGAGTTCCTAAAGTAGAATCAGGTAGGGGGGCAGTTGCTACTACTGTAGAAGACTCCGGTGAGGCAAAAGGAGATCAATCCTCTGTTGATGAAAAAGTAGAGAAATTCGCGGCTGTAGATCAATTCGCAGAGGCTAAAGTCGCTAGGGATGCTGATACTGGTACTGCTTGAAAAGTAGCTCAATTCGCAGAGGCTAAAGTAGTTCCTATCCTAAATAGTTACTATCCTAAAGGAGTAGACTCGGGTAGGGCTTCAAAAGTAGATCAATTCGCAGAGGCTAAAGTCGCTAGGGATGCTAAAACTGGTACCGCTAAAGGAGAGAAAGTCGTTGCTTAAAAAGTAGATCAATTCGGGGAGTCAAAAGTAGCTACTAAAGAGGCTGATGCAAAAGTAGCTACTAAAGAGGCTGATACTGGTACTCCTAAAGGAGAGAAAGAAGTTCCTACAGTAGATCAAGGCGGGGCTGCTAAAGGATCTCAAGTAGAATCCTTTGGTGGTAGGGCTTCAAAAAAAAGGTGGGGCTCAAGTAGTTCCCTTTGGTAGGGCTTCCGAAGTTGGGGCTCAAGTAGAATCCTCCAACGCTAGCTGTTGCATTAGCTTTAGACTACGCATTTACAGATTCCATAGACACAGATGCCTAAGAAGCACTATTCCTTCATGCATTTCAAGTAGCAGTGGCATTAGAACAAGAGGAAGCAGACCAAGACCCGCCCCTTCACTTCCCTGACGTTCAGCTCTTTCGCCCCTTACGTTCAGCTCTCCGCCAATTCGACTATCGTCTCACCTATCGTTGGTACCCTTCCCTGTAGTTCAGCTCTTCGCCAATTCGACTATCGTCTCACCTATCCCTTTGGTACCCTTCAGTCGACTATCGTCTCACGTATCCAGTGGGTATCCTTCGTTCAGCTCTACGCCCCTTCCCCGACTTAAAAGTTCAATTCATTAAACTTAAGTATTACTGATGTTTTTTTTAAGGCAGAGCCAATTCGACTATCGTCTCACCTATCCAGTTGGTAGCCTTCAATCGACTAGCGTCTCACCTATAGAATAGCCAAAATCTCACTGATGTTTTTTTATTGGCAGCTCTAACGCCCCAAAGGAAAATCTTCCCCCATCAGCATTTATGGCAAGCAGCCATTCACTCTCACCTTCATTCCCTCCTTAAGCGGATAGGATAGTTTCATTCCCGTTACCTGCCCTGAAGGAGATTCAAAAGAAAGATCTACGTCTGCGTTTAAGCTTTCATTCTGGATTCAGATCTTACAGCAACCGGAGACCGGCTTTCGCGGGGGCCGCAGCCCCACTCAAGGCGAAGCACTCTTGGGCGGTGCCTTTTCGTCCTTCTCAGATTCAAGCAAATAAGCAAGACAGAATGCAATTTTGAACTGTTCTAGAAGATACTTAACAGGAAAGAGAACTTTTGTATTTCTATTTAATACCACGTCTACCTTCTCTTCGCCTAACGGCTCAGCTCTCTATATCGTGGGTACCCTTCCCTTGCGTTCAGCTCTTTCGTCAGTCGACTAACGTCTCACGTTATATGATAATCCTTCGCCACCTTAAAAGTTCAAAGTATTAAACTTTTGCTCAGCTCTTCGCCACCTCAAAAAAAACATCAGCAGTATTTTAACGTCTCACGTTATATTCCTAATACTTCCAAAATCTCACTGATGTTTTTTATTGGCAGCTCTTCGCCCCCCTAATATAACTTTACAGTCGTAAATGGCTTTAGGCCATTTACTCTTACCTTATCAGTCGAGCTCTATCCAGTGGGTACCCTTCAATCGACTAGCGTCTCACGTTAGATTCTAATACTTCCAAAATCTCACTGATGTTTTTATTAGTCTTCGCCAATCGACTATCGTCTCACCTATCCAGTGGGTACCCTTGCGTAATACTCAGCTCTTTCGCCCCTCTCCTTTAATTACAGTATTGCGAGCATATCCAGTGGGTACCCTCTCGCAAAATTACTAAAGAAGGGCCGGAAAGGCAATCCAACTGTAAATAATTCTACTTCTTTTTTGGCCAGACTATGTCAGTATTACGTGAATGGGCATCATCGTCACAAGAACAATCCAATAAATGTTAAATCAAGCTCTGGACCCGGAACAGATGACATGCCAGCAATACTTAAATCAAGCTCTGGACCCGGAACAGATGACATGCCAGCAATACACTGCACTCCCTTTAGTGATCTTTTTTGAGTTCTATATATAAGAATATAAGATCTGAATCTTGATCTGCCTTTTCTTTTGAGTAGAGTACGTGATAGGAATTGAGGAATAGAGTACTCTTTTAACTTAGGAAAAACTAGAACATACCAGAGCAAAAACTAGTAGGGAAATCAAATCAATTCTTACACCCCAAGGACCTCAGATTATAAACTCAGACGTACCCGGAAAGAAGGCAATCGATGTGGCCTCACTGAAATTGGCAAATGTTCATTCATATGGTATCGCATATCTGAACAAAGAAGGTATGCCATTGGTAATGCATCCGCCACCATTACTATATATTATGACTGAACACGTCTGGTGCGCGAAGAGCATAGAGGTTCAATTTCTTTCTCCACTACTCAAGCTACGATTTCTCGTATACTCAAAAAAGAGCTAAGCTACTCGTGAAAGATCATAGGGATGAGGCGAGCTAAGCTACTCCAAGTGTATATTCTTCTTCTCCAACTCACTAAAGCAAAACCAAGTCTTTCTTCTGTTTGATCGTTTCGTGCACGCACCTAGTGTATACCGAATCCCTCTCAGTCAGGAATGAAGGGATTGGATAGGAATGAAGGGATTGGATAGGAATGAAACTCCAACACAAAGAGCCAAAACACGAGCGTAAAGACACGAAAACACACTACAGCTAACATAGATACCATATGGCTTATGTAGGTTGTTCAGTGATCCTCATCCTTTGCTTTAATAAGGAGAGAAGATCATTCCAAGTAATGAGCCAACTTAAGATTAATACTGATGTGTATTCTTTGGCTCTCAACCCAGTTTTTTCTTTTTAGATTAATACTGATGTGTATTCTTTGGCTCGTTGGAGGATCCGGATCAATGACTTTTTGTATTTTTCTTCCCCGCCTCCGTTGATGGGCTAGGTATGGGATGGCATTCCAAGGATTGGTCTTCATGTCCCGATCGAGTTTAGTTGAGAACTTTACGACGCGTACTTGGCTTGGCTACCCGTCATTGCAGTCTTGCGTGGGCTATTTATATTTCTTTTTTTCTACTTTTCTCTTTATGTCAATTTGTACCTTCCTTGGTCTCGTTCTTTGAATTTGTACCTTTCCTTTGTTTTGGGAAACCTTCACCCCTGCCGGACTGCTAACGGGTTCGTTGTATCTGGTATCCCGGTAAAGCGTTCCTCTCTCTCGTATCCCCCGAACCATTGCTCTATCGTTATCTATCTGGTATATCCTCTATCGTTATCTATCTGGTATATCCTCTATCGTTATCTATCTGGTATATCCTTATCTCTCTCGTATATCGTTATCTATTTCGTACCACCCGAACCGTTGCTCTCTTCGTAAACCCATTCTTCTATGGTTATCTCTCTCGTACACCCTAAGGGTTGCTCTGTCTGTTCGTAATTATCTTTCCCGAACCTTTGCGTTGCTCTCTTGCTAATCCCTAAGCGTAATCGCTTTGCGTTGCTCTCTTCGTAATTATCTGAAAGAACTATATAATACTGATGTGTATTCTTTGGCTTCCCTAACTCCTCTATATGATCTGCCCGAACTCCTCTCTATGTAAGTGTTCTCTGTATCTGCCCTAATGTATATATCTGTATCTGCCCTAACTCCTCTCTATGGAAGTTGTTCTCCCCTTTCTTTCTTTGTCCCCCTGTGTTGTCCTGCTGCTCTGCTTTTCTTTCCTCTGCTTCTATCGTCTGCTTTGCTTTCGTTCCTCTGCTTTCTTTCCTGATGAATTCTTAACAGCTTTCCTATCCTAAATTCTTTCGTGAACAGCTTTCCTGACTTCGTGAACAGCTTTCCTGACTTCGTGAACAGCTTTGCTGACTTCTTTCTCTAGGAACGTTTTACGTTGCTAGTCTCTATCCTGAACTCCTATCTATGTAGGCTAGGAAATGTATCCTGAACTCCTTTATAGTACCGGTTTACGTTGGTAGGATATGTATCTTGACCTGAACTGCGGTACGAGATGTATCCTCACTCACCTCACCTGCTTTCTTTCCTTACTTAAAGTGCTTTCTCCTTTGCTTCCTTGTCTTTGCTGCCTTTGGTGTTGAATTCTTTCCTTACTTGTCTTTCGTGCCTTTGCTGTTGAATTTGAGTTCCTTACGGCCCATTCTATTAGTAACTGGTATATTAAATTCGTTCCTGACTTTACTGGCTTCTGGTACCTACTTCTGGTACCTCACTACTTCTGGTACCTCAATTTAGTGGCTTCTGGTATTAGTTCCTGGTGGGATAGGATTTGCGTTCCTTACTTTGATTGATTGTAAATTGCCAAAATTCTGCTGATGTTAGGGGGCTTTTCAATTGTCTGTCGAATTCTTTGCTGCCTTCTTTCCTGAGCTCCTTTCCCGACTTCTTTCTTTCCTGAACAGCTTTCCTGCTATAGGGTCACCCGCTCTATGCTTTGCTGATGTATCGTCAACTGCGGTACGAGGAAGGGTTTCCCTTGGTAGTAGATGTATCCTGAACTGCGATAGAGGAATGGTTTACTCTAGAGGTATAGAGGAACGGTTTCCTATATAGGACCGGTTTACTTACGTTGGTAGTATATCCTGAACTGCTTTCTTTCGTGATGTATCGTCAGTCACCTGGTTTCCTTACTTCTGTATCGTCACCTGGTTTGCTTACACTGCTTTTCTGATATAGCCTTTGCTGCTTTCTTTCCTGATGTAGCGTCAGTGTCAGTGTTAGTAGATGTATCCTGAACTCCTGCTCGAGATGTATCCTCAACTGCTTTTCCTGCTGTATCCTTAACTGGTTTCTTTCCTTACTTCTTTTTCGTGACCTGCTTTGCTGACTTCTTTTCTATAGGAACGTTTTACATAGAGGAAGGTTTTACGGTGCTAGTAGATCTAGTAGATATAGCCTTCTATATAGTACCGGTTTACGTTGGTACGAGCCTATACCTATAGAGGAACGTTTTCCCGTGGTAGTCGATGTAGCGTTAGCTGCTTTCTTTGCTGATGGAGGGTTACCTGCTTTCTTTCTTTCCTTACTTCTTTACAGCTTTGCTGATATAGCCTGAGCTCTTTGCTGACTTGTAATTCCTTGCTCCTTTCCTAAATGCTTTCCTTCCTTTGCTGTTGCATTTGCGTTTGGTGCCTTTGGTGTCCCAACTTCCTTCTTTCTTTGGTGCCTTTGGTGTTGCATTTGCGTTCCTTACTTCTTTCGTGAACAGCTTTGCTGATGTATCCTCAACTGTTTTCTTTCCTCACTTCTTAACAGCTTTGCTGGTGTATCCTCACTTTGCTGATAGAGAGTCAACTGCTATAGGGGAACGATTTATATATAGTACCGTTTTAGGTTGGTCGGAGATGTATCCTTATATAGAGGAACGGTTTACGGTGTTACGAAATGGAGCGTGACCTGCTTGCTTTCTTTCCTTATGTATCGTGAACTGCGGTACGAGGAATGGTTTTTTCCCATGGTACGAGATGGAGCCTGAACTCATGTATCCTTACCTGCTCGAGATGTATCCTCAACTTCGGTACGAGGAACGGTTTCCCGTGGTAGTCGATTTAGCCTGAACTGCGATAGAGGATTGAACTGCGATAGAGGATAGGTTTCCTATATAGGCCCGGTTTACGTTGGTAGGATCAGTAGCGTCAGTAGGATCAGTAGCGTCAGTAGGATCAGTATCGTCATCTGAACTGCTTTCTTTGGTAGTAGATGTATCCTCACGTGAATTTGCGTTCCTGCCTTTAAGTCCTTCCTCCTTTGCTGATATAGCCCGAACTCCTTTCCTGACTTTTCTTTCTTTGGTGCCTTTGCTTTCCTTACTTCCTCATCAGTCTTTTCTGTTGAATTCTTTGCTGGCTTTGCTTCCTGATCAATTGTCTTTGCTGCCTTTGCTGCTTTTGAATTGTCTGTTCCAATTCTATTAGTAGTAACAGGTATAGGAAATGCGTTCCTGAATTGATTGATTGGAAATTTCTACTTATAAAATTGTATGAAAATGGGATGTCTAATTCTATTAATAGCTGGGGGGGAAATATTACCTCTTTGGGTGGGACTTGCCCTCTTGGACTAGGAAATGCCCTATTGGTATGGTATAAATGCCCTTTTGGGATAGTCCTCTTGGGCTAGTAAATGACCTCTTGGGCTAGTAAAATGACCTCTTGGGCTAGTAAATGCCCTATTGGTATGGTATAAATGCCCTTTTGGTTGGTATAATAAGTGCCCTTTTGGGGTAGGAAATGCCCTCTTAAATTTGAGGGTCTCTCTTCAGTAATTTGCTTTTTAATTTGACTTCTTCCCTGACTTTGCGTTCCTTACTTTACTGGCTTCATTTTCGTTCCTCAATTTACTGTCTTCTGCTACCTCAATGGTACTGGTTTCTGTTACCTACTTCTGGTACCTGACTTGTCTGTCTTCTTCTATTAGTTCCCTGTCTTCTATTAGTTCCTAGGATAGTAAATGCGTTCCTGAATTGATTGCTTTAAAATTTCCCCTTCTTCTTCAATTGGGTATCTAATTATCTTAATAACTTGTATAGGAAATGCCCTCTTTCAATTGTACCTCAATTTGAGGATCTCTATTAAGGATTTGATTGACTTGAATTTGACTTCCTCAAAGTGCCAATTCTACCTCAATTTGAGTGCCCATTCTCTTCGTTCCTGTTATAGTAAATTCGTTCCTCAATTGATTTACTGGAAATTGCCCATCCAATTATTTGATAAAAAAATTAAAATGATTTTCTAAAAGCGAATTTTAAGTCACACTAGTCGCTTTGCTCGTCAATCGACTATCGTCTCACCCTGGGTACCGTTCCAAATTAGATTTTCTAAAAGCGAATTTTAAGTCACACGTCGCAAAACTCTTCTTATAATAAAACCGTCCCTTCACTTCACTTCCTTTAGTCAGCTCTACGCCACTTCCCTTACGTTCAGCTCTTTCGCCCCTGACGTTCAGCTCTTTCGCCCCTTATGTTCAGCCCTTTCGTCACCTAATAAAAACATCAGTAATATTTTTATCGTCTCACCTTAGATTCCTAATTCTTCAATCGACTAGCGTCTCACGTTATATTCTAATACTTCCAAAATCTCACTGATGTTTTTATTAGTCTTCGCCCCTCGGTCCGAGTAGAGGTCAGCGCCAAGGTTCCGAGTCGAGGTAATCCACTAATCCCCGGGTATAGGCCAGGTAGTAAGTCAAGTCCATAGTGTAGGTAATATCCTAAGAAGTCCAACAACAAGGTCAAGGCTTATGGTAGTGAATGCCCCGGGATGGTTAGCCATAATAGTCGTTATTATATTCTGTTTATCTCGGCTTCTATAGTTGCTATTATTATTTGAGTTTGAGCTTCAGGTTCTGGTGATAATGCCTAGTTATATTTATTTAGTAACGCTCCTTGGGTATTCCAATCGCCAACTTTAAAGTTCAAAGAATTACACTTTTGCTCACCTATCGTAATAGCCTCGGGGCGTGCGATACTCTGATTTTCTTATGTCCCTTCCTTTCGGATTCCAATCGACTATCGTCTCACCTATCGTAATAGCCTCGGGGAAGTAGTGGTGTACTCTAGTGTAGCAGCAACGGATGTTCAGTATTTCATGTACATCCATATGTAAAGTCTCAAATGTACTTTGCCAGAACGCCTAAGGAAAGCCTAAACTCAAAATACGAAGACCACGCAAGAGTAGAAAGAGTACCCGCCCCAGTAACTGCAAGAGCAGCGTCATCCCTAGCAACAGTAACTCGAAAGGCAGGAAGACTAGGAAGAGTAACTGGAAGAGCAGTAGTAGTAGCCCTACTACCCTAGCTACAGGAACCTCACTAGCTGCATCCGGAGTAGCCGCCGCCCTTGCCATAGCAGCATCACTAGCTACAGTAGCCGCATCATCTATAGTAACTGCTTAAGCAGCCAGAAAAGTGCATCAAGTGAGAAGTCTAATGATGGTGATGGTACATTTGATGAGAGGTATGATTCTGATGATGGGAAGTATATTCCTATATGCCTAAATTTCTTACTCATGGAGATTTTGCTCGCAACGAAGTTTGACTCCCAAGCTTCCCATACTCAGTCTTACCTGTGTTGCTCGCTTTGAGTCACTCAGTAGCTACCTTTTGCTTTGGATCGTAAATCCATCGCGGTCGAGGGCCATTTGTGCTTGCCCTTCAATCGACTAGCGTCTCACGTTATATGATAATCCTTCTTTCCTGTCCTCTCCTTGAACACAAGGAGGGTTCTAAGGAACCCCCCAACCTGGTCACATCTATATGTTCAGTATGTGATGTACTTTGTCAGAACTGCTAAGGAACGCCTAAACTCAAAAGTCGAAGAGCCACTTTTGTTCCCTACTCAAGAGCCGAGGACCCAGGAAGAGTAGCACCTGCCCCCGCCTCAGTAGTAGCAACCCTAGCAAGAGGAACTGCAGTATCGACATTGTACTCAGTAGCCTATGTAGTAGCCTATCTATGCTCTGTAGCCACAGTAGCCTATGTACTAGCCGCCTATCTATGCTCTGTAGCCACAGTAGCCTATGTACTAGCCGCCTATCTATTCTATGTAGTTGCTTCAGCAGCCACAGCCGCTTCAGTAGCCTATTCAGTAGTAGCTTCAGTAGCCTATTCAGTAGTAGTAGCCGTAGCGGTATTGACTTTTCCTTTAGTAAGTTTCCTACTTTAGCTTCAGCTGTAGCTTCCAGTTCTGGGTATTCTAATTCTGTAGTTCCAGTCTTTGTTACTCCTTATGTTCTTGCTCACAACGTAAAGTCACTCCTAAAATAGAATAGTCAGTCTTTTAATTGTTGCTCGCTTTGAGTCACTCAGTAGCTACCTTTTGCTTTGGATCGTAAATCCATCGCAGAGGAGCGCCAGTGTCCTCTATCTATTGTAGGAGTATACGCGGCCTAGGTAGCCTCAGCAGCCTCAGCCTCCGTAGTCGCTTCAGTAGTCGCTGCCTCTGTAGCCTCAGCAGCATCCGTATACGCTTCAGTAGCATCATCCGCCGTCCTAGTATCCGTATTTACTTCTTCAGTAGCCGCCTCCCTAGCTTCATCCGCTTCAGTAGCCTCAATAGCCGCAGTAGGAGCCTTATTGACTTTAGCAGCTTTAGCCTTATTGACTTTAGCAGCTTTTAAGGATGCCTTTTGAGCGACTTTAAAAGTGCTTCTTTCTTTTCTTTTGCGAGGTCTAATTCTATAAATGAGAATCTTTGCGACGTGAAGAGATTCATTCAATGATTGCTTCATGAGAGGCGATCGATCTCTTTCTTTTCCATCCGACTCCTACTGTAGTACCAGTTCTTTCATTATAGGTAACCTGCATTTGGTCTAGACGAGCTCCCACTCTGTTCATTTCGGTATCGTTAGATAGCTAACTTGAAAGTTAGGGCAAATATATGGGATAGAATCTAATTTTTTTTGCTAAAGGGACTACCAAACAACAGACTCTCTATCACGAGAGTACAGTATTACGTGAATGAGTAGATTACGTTTTGAATAGCCAGACTGGCGCTGGGAGTATAAATGGAATTTCCTTTGGGGCCATTTACCTCCTTTGATTCAAGGAAGAAACTACGAAAGAATATGGAGGGTGAAGCAACAGGTCGAATATTTAAATGGCACGCAAAATAATAATAAAGAGTCTGGCCATTCAGTAACCTTTCCATTGACTCTTTCCTATGGTGGGCCCTTTCGCATACTCTTGACTTTCAATACTATAGCCCGGTCGCAATTCGTAGCTAGCGAACGTCGATCCAGTAGTTGCCGAAAGGGGATTCGAGGATTCTTAGGACAGCATTTCTGTGATCACGATACTTGTTATTTCGGTACGATTTCTCAAGTCAATTGATCGTTGTTGATCTACCCTTGCTACGCCTAATCACTAGAGAATAGAATGCACACACTAACTCGGACGATCACAATGCAAGTCAGTTTTAGGATCCGAATGCAAGCACCCAATCATAAGTTTGAGGATCAGTTAGACCTCGGTGCTACGAGAAAGAACCGACTATCCTAATTTCCTGCTTCAGGGCTGGCTTTGAAAGACGCTTAGAAATCACTAACTGAAAGAGAGAAGTGCAACAAGAGCAAAAGTCATGCCTGGAAGAAGAGATGAGAAGTGCAACAAGAGCAAAAGTCATGCCTGGAAGAGACGGAGGCTTTCCGTTACTTGAATCAATGCCGATGACCGATTACTTATAATAGAAGTAGAAAAGTAGTCTTGAAAGAGAAGTAGAAGGGGTAGGGTATGCCACGAGGCAATAGAAAAAAAAGAAGGGTCGGTCCACGAGGGAAGAACAAGAGCTTTCTCATTGCAAGAGGGAAGAACAATAGCCCTCTTAGTGCAAGAGGAAAGAACAAGAGCTTTCTCATTAATAAATAGCTTTCGAGCTTGTAAAGCGAACACACTTTTGCATAGAATCAGAAAGAAGGGAAAAGGGGTTCCTCAGGAAGGAAGGAGAAAGAACAGGGGTCAATCAGAAGACAAGGAAGTCAAAGGGGTCTCTCAGAAGACAAGTGAAAGGAGAAGTGGGGTTCGCATTAGAGAGAGGTTACCTTTTCCTTGCTTGGCAAAGACTCTTTCTAGGAGAGGACAAGCGGGTTGGCTTTTGCTTCTCCTGAGAGGACAAGCGGATTGACCCCATAGAGAGCCCATAGTAGATAGAATTCGCTAGGCAGGTTTGGAATACATTCAAAATGAGCATCGATGTACTACACTTCACTAGAGAAAAAGACTCCATCTTTTGGATACACAAGGTCCGTTATCGGTCCACCGGGGGAGACTCAGTTATGGTTGAAAAAAAAAGGGGCTCGAAATCAAGATAAAGAGTAGAGTTACCGAAAGGATGGAATAGAAAGAAAAGGAGTAGAATAGAGTTTCCAGAAGAAAGAATAGACTGGACTGGACACGCTTCTTCTAAAAAAAAGAGGGATTAGGCGTAGCGTCTTGGGTAGGCTCGATATTAACAGATCGGGAGGCACTCTGGGTTGGATTGGCTTCTTAAGGGTTAGGACATTTGATTGGTAGGCCTTTGCGATTGGGTCCGGTTAAACTTATTACCTGAACAAAGAGGTAAGGAATTTGATCGATATAAACTTATTCGCTGAACAGGTCTTGTTACTTCGCTGAACAGGTGAGGCATTTGGGTTATGTATTTGTTATGAACTGGCTCTTGTCATTATGAATTAAAAAAAAAGGATTATTAAAAAAGTGTTAGTATGGTTATATTGTATATACCTTCCTTTGAGCAAGATCAACAGGGGAACCTCTCTCGAGGGAACAAGGGAACAAAGAGTTAGCAATTGAGTATCCAGTATACGCCATTGGATGGTAGATGGAAAAAAGCAGTTCTAAATGTAAGTATGCCAGTATGCAATTGGATGGAACAAGCAAAGCAGTTATAAAGCAGTTATAAATTCAGTATACCATTGGATGTTGGATGGAAAAAGCAGTTAGAAATTGATAGCAATTGAGTATTCGGAAAAAATTAGAAATTGATAGCAATTGAGTATTCGGAAAAAAGCAAGCGCATAGGGCCTTTGCACGCATGGGGCCTAAAGAGAAGTGAACCGAATTAGCTTTCAATCGCGAAGTGACAAACCCCTCGACGCTTTCAATCGCTTAGTAACAGTAACGCGAGGCACTTTGTATAAGTATAATTAATATACTGAACTTAGTGTTTATTAGATGAAATACTTCACGTATTAACTTCTCTTCACGTATTAACTTCTTGTTAGTTTAGATACTTCACGTATTAACTTCTTTAAATCCGTATACCGGAATGGTACGTACTTGAAGTCGTATAGATTGAAGTAGTAAGTTATATAGTCATTCAACTAGTAAGTTATATAGAGAAAGAGAATCTCAAGCTAACTCAAGTCCAGTGCTTGCTTTCACGCAATGTCCAATGCTTAACACATCCGATGCGATAATCAAATTCTTGCGCTAATGCTAATCCAAGTTCCTAGTACTCTAGTTTCACTAAGTTTATGAATTCAAGTGTTATCAAGAAAGCCCAATAGAATAGAATAGGCCAGTAGTGCTTCCCTTATATAGAACTTTGAGGGCAGCGGTCCCGTGAAGTCGGTAAACGGTTCCTACGATCCTTTTATACTGAATTTAGTGTGACTCCGGAAAAGAGAATTGGAGAAGCAGATGTGCGCAGGTGCGTGCAGGAAATCAAGAGCCCGAGCCCGTTCGAGCCAGAAAGAGCCCCAGCACACGATTTTTTTATCTTATTTCATTCCTAGTCTAGTGTATTGTTCGCGGAGGTATGACAAGGATTTGCGAAAGAGCGCACGATTTTCTGACTTTTTTCTTACACGATTTGATTACTTTTGACTTTTAGTTTACTGAATTCCTAGCAGGAAGATTTTTAGGGGAGAAAGAATTGAGTATGAACTGTATTTTCGTCTAGTATGAATTGTATTTTAATTTTGCTTTCGCATCGCAAGATTCAATGAGCTTTCCAGTAGGGGAGAAAGAATTGAGTATGAACTGTATTAGTTTTCGACCTTTCTTTAGAAATATATTAGTTTTCGACCTTTCTTTAGTTCAATGAGTTCAATTCCTAATAGCTTTCGTTTTTCGCATTTCTATTTCTTTCGCTGAGCCTTAGGAACTGGAGTCAATTAATTTATTGAAGTGAATGGCACAACTACTAATACTTCGTAAGAGTTCGGTTAGATCTTTTACAGTTGAGGAAGAGTTGCTTTCGGGAGAGTAGAGTCACTTTTGGGGAACTCATTTTTGCTAGCTGGACCTAGAAAGACTGCAAGACTCTGGAAGTCTTCATACATACTCTAATATGTCACTCTGGAAGTATGAATTTCAGCAGCCGTTGGCACTTCCTTCCGCCAGAGGTGGGAAAGAAAGAGATCTCCAAGTGTGACTCGTGAGCAGGTTCGGTGTCTTGTCTTTCGTTGAGAGGTATTCTAGTTCAAGCA
>JBBMJZ010000082.1:1126824-1155762 GCA_037833815.1 Zingiber zerumbet | reverse complement strand
GTTAAGGCCTTAGGTGCGATCACCTATTCCCCTGCTTTAGCTTTGAATGGATATCGCTCTGGCGTGATAGATAGAGGGGGGAAAGGGTTTAAATCACCCACCAATGAAGAGCCCAAATCGACTTAAAAGTGTTCGTGACACAGAGGCCGGGAAAGAAGCAACAGAAAGGAATTTCTTTTCCAATGCGGCTTAAGCGATCCTAGCGCAGAACATTTCCTTGTTTGAGCTTTCTAGTTCTAGTTCCGGCTTGCATCTTAGTCTTCTGTAGTGCGCTTACTCCAAACCATCTATCTGCTGGCAAAAAGGGAGAGAGATATGATCCAGTACTTGGATTAGCGTAGTAAGAATAAAAAAAGGCTTAACTATCTTTTATTATTAAAAAGAATCCATCGAAGAAGTCAAAACTAAGCATTCAATTCATCTCGATTGGTTTATTCCTTGTCTTTCAGTTTCTGGTCTACGGGCGGAGTCCTTGCTTTTTCTGTGCTGTGGAAGAATCTCGTCTGGTCTCATCCACCAAGTCTTGTTCAGCTTCTGAAACAAAGAAGAAAAGTTCTGGGTAATTAGCCCAACCAACCTTTCAGTATCAGCTGAGGTGGAAAAAAAGACATCTACCTTTGAGAGAGCTTTTCCTTCCTTCAAGAACCCCACTACGCGGTAAGTCCCTTTATGTCGTTCCAAAGTCTCGAAAAACGGGGGAAGAGCCGAACCCTTGATGTGAGATTCTTCGTGCTTCGTGTTAGGGAGACAAGGGTTTAGCTAAAGAATTGAATTAGAGCAGAAACTTTCCTTTCATTCTCACCGGAATTTCTTGCTTTGACTGTAACTGGCCGAATCCGTTTCGCAGCATGGTTGATTCCCCAAAAGAAGGGAGAAATGTTAGCCTAGCCCACAATCGCGTCTTCTCTTAATTCTTATATTTCGATATCCGTCCCTCGCTCACTTTTACAGGCGCACGTACAGGACGTGTTAGCCCTACTTCTGAGATTGTATTAGAAACTGTTGAAAGATCCTCCGTCTAGTGGGAGTAGCGAATCCCCTTTCTGTCAGTGAAATCCGATCCAAGCCCTATCGAGACTCTCGCACCAATGAATGAAGCTTTGTTCAATAGTTCGCTCAAGAACTGGCACAATGCCTCAGTCGGAGGAGAGAGAGAGAGACAGGACAAAACAAAAAGGCTTTCTAGGAATTGAATCAATAGGCTCAGAAGGCGAACAGATTGAATGATTCACAGCAAACCTGACTTGACTCTATCAATGACTTTGGAATCGACAGATGAGATTCATTTTCTAATTAATGGTTTTTCTTCCTCAATAGGAACTGAACTTCGACTTGCCTCCTGGTCTGACAATAGGGATCCCCGACTAATGTGTGGAGAAGGGCTAGACGATCATGGGCACAAAGCCAGAGGAAGTCGTTCACTCTAGGAGTTGTTTGGGCAAATCCACTTCCAGTCACTCGATTGGAGTCTTTGCTGAGAGTCTTGATGAGCAGCCATATGGTAAGCATGTTTGCTTTTGAAGTTACCCTTGGTAGACCCTATTTCTTCTTTTCCTTTCCTTCCTGACGTGAACGGCCACTAACAAGTACTAGTACTTGATTTTTGGGTATCGTGAGTGCGGAGCCTGGGGAGTACGAATTCTGTGCCATTCGAAAAAGAGCAGAGAATGTCCCGGCAAATGCAAGCGTCTCATAGTTCACATTTGATCGATTCAAACCTGTTGTTTAAAGAGCTGCTTGCTACCACTTTCTAATTGTATTAGAAGACAATAGCCCAAGACTGCTGTGGCATGCCCTGTTTACAGCTGCTGAGCCAGTCTTTCCGTCATCTCAACCTCGCACCTAAGCATCACGTTCCTAGGGACAGAGACATCTGCGCTCTAAGTCCCTCATATGCCAGCATGCAACGCAACGTAAAGCATGGGAGTCTTTGGGCATTGCTTGAGCGAAGTCAGGATCAAGTTAAATAAAGACTGGCTACCTAGAGCTTAACGCCCTCACTGCACACTATATATATATCTGTTTTCATTATCGGCTACATGCTATCGGAGAGAGAGCAATGGGGGTTCAGTAAAAAACATTTACCACGCACTCAATTCAATGATCAAGCAAATAAGCAAGACGAATCTCTTTCTATACATATATATTACGAAATAAGGACTCAAGTACATACGATTACCTTTTTTAATTTTAAAAATAAAGAGAGGGTAGGTTTGGAACCTATAATAGAGGCAGAAGCCAGGCCACCGTAGCTATCTAGTCGAGTGTGTCGATTGAAAGTGAAAGAGGAGGGGCTTTCTTTATATGGAAACACATAAAGCGGCTTCCACCCGCCGGCAAAGAGATCTCGATCCTCTCGATCCCTGGAGTACTCCTATCTTTCCGCTGAGGGAGGGATCTATTCCCGAATGGCTGACTCACCGATATAGCTGGCAGGGGAGCGAGGAAACAAACCAAAATGAATATTTAAGCATTTTTTTTTTTAATTTTTTTAACGGGCAGAATGATAGCTATAGCTAGAGGGAAGAGGGGAGCGATTTCAACCAGGAACCAGGAGTTCGAGGATGAAAAAGTGTTTGCATTAGTAGCAGCTGCTAAAGCCAGAATCTAAGGAAAGTTTGTGTCGGCATTCTTTTCTTCTGGCACCACAGATTTGGACATGCAAATTTATCTACGGGTGCTGATCAACTCTTGCCTTTTTTTTTGATTATTGCTGGAGCTAGCTGCCAACAAGGCAAAGATGTTGAATTCATGGAACATATAATAAAATCATATTTCCTCTGGATTTGATCCATTCCGAAGTACTTATGGGCTTCAGCCAGCAGCAGCATATGTCATCAACAGAACTCCATCTGATGTTATCATAAAGGCAAGATTCCATGGGATATTTTTCATGGAGATGAAAGTGCTTTGTGTCCAGACGTCCAGACTCACTCCGAGATCCATTATCTCCCAAGGCGCATTGTTCTGTTCATATAGAATTGTGCATCTTTCTCGGGTATTCCCCGGCGATGCTTTGATCCTCGTACGACTTCATTTCATATCTTTCGGCATGTTACATTCGTGGAGGATGCTAATGCACTTAAGTATAGATGTGAGACTCTCTTCTTCCCTCGGTAGTGCCCATGGGAAGACCTGTTCTTCGCCAGTGGCAGAGTGGCAAAAGTCATCACTATCATCACCACTCTGACCATTTGTTTGGGAAGTGATACACTCAGAAAAGTGATAAGGTTCCACCAGATGAACTGGACCAACCATCACCAGCTGCCAGCCTTTATTCTCCGTCAGAGAGGTCTGGTAAGACCATCGAGCTATCTTCTTCTCCATTTATTTCTTTTCCATCTTAAACGTAAACGTAGGTCGATCTATGAAAATGAGCCCTTCGGGTCATGCAGGAAAGAAAACATTCTGAATCTAGGCAACCTCTTCCAGAGCCTTTTTATCTCCACTAATTGTATGGTATGGAACCAGAAAATCGGATCCTCAACTGAAAGCGAAACTGATCTACGATTTAAATAGTACCTGAAGCCGAAAGCAAGAAATCGACATCTAAATAGACATCTATGGAATCTGACCCGACAACCAGCGAGCGGCCAAAGCCAATAAGTCGAGCCAATTCAATTGTTGAAAAAAGAAAGTTTTTCAAGAATGATAAAAAAAAAAGGTTCAAAAAAAAGTCAGATTTTATGCCGCTTCAAAGCAAAGTAAGCAGCTTCTAAGTCATCTAAGTCTATAGCGCTAGCCCTTCTCTTGGTCTATTAATATATAACTCCTAATCTCGTCTTTTCGGGTAAGTCAGTTGTAAATAGGAGTTTCATAACCTTCGCAACCAAAGAATCGAAAACGAAGGGAAAAAACGAGTCTTTCCCGGCTTTCAAATTTAAATTAGAGTAACCTTGTTTTACAAGCTTATCGACGAATAAAATGAGCTCTCAGCGCTCTTTATCTTTTAATTTAGGTACCTTCGAGTTGATTGTGGATTAGAAGCAGTTTTCTCACAAATTTATTCTAGTGGGTTTTTATCATAGGAGTGGGCAGTTTCGGGTCTTGTGAGGCTTTCTGTGGTGGTTCCCAATACGAACGAGTAGCTTCTAGCCCTCTCCTGTTTGAATAGTTTCTTGTATTCCGTTGCAGCGCCAGTTAAGGTGAAGGTTGTGCCTATCATGACGATTCCAATGAATTTCCTGGGGACGACGGGTAGGCCTACTTCCTTGCTTCCCGTTGAGGCGGGCCCCGTTCTACCCATTGGTAGACTCCTCTGTTGACCATGCCACTCTCTTTCAGAGCCTGTTGGTAAGCGCTTCGTCCAGTATCAGGCTCGCGTACAATCACGTCACTTGGCCCCTGCAGCCTAAAAGTGGTCGAACAAGATCCTACCCCACAATAGAAAGAATAGCGCTATATGATTCATTGATCACTGAAATTTCTGCCGGTCCGTAAGCCATCAATCTCGACATCAAAGAAAGCCCACCCAGAAAAGCTTACGTATACGATAAAGAGTTCGGACACCTCCTTCTTTTAGAGTAGAGCGTAGGGAGCGAATAAACCTCTTTGATCGAAGCTTGCAGCTGATACTGACTTTAGACTTTTGTATGTATAGCTGTAGCATTGAACAATCCGCTTTTCCCGCCCGTGATGAGCTGGCCACCACCCAAAGGGGACAAGGCCTTCTTCTTCTCCTCGTACTCTTTCCTTGAAGATAACTTGCCTTCGTTCCCTTTGTGTACGCCCTTACCCTTGTCTCCCCCACCTTTAGCAGAATAACTCTTAGAAGAGGGTTTGGGTTTAGGATGGGACTCACCTTTTTGATATTCGATGAGGGGTCGCACTTCGTCCACATCCTTCACGCTACGTCGCTGTAGCTCTTGCTTGGCCCATGTTTGGAGTCCTTCAATGAAGTAGAAGAGAAGTTCTTCATCAGTGAGGTTCGTGATCTGAAGCATAAGAGTGGTGAACTCCCTCACATACTCACTGGTCCTATGTTTGAGCTCTCTCTCTTCCTTGCCTCATAGACTACGTTCTCGGGTAAGAACTGCCTCTTCAGTTCCTTCTTGAAGTCCTCCCATGTCTTTATGGTGTAAAGGCCTTTCTCCATGTCTGCACACTTCCTTCGCCACCATAAAGTTGCATTTTCGATGAGGAAGAGGGTTGCAGTGCGTACCTTGACTTGATCATCTTCGATGTTCAAACCTTCGAAGTATCTCTCTACTTGCCACAAGAAGTTCTCCACCTCCTTGGCGTTCTTTACGCCTTTGAACTCTTTTGGTTTTGGTTTGGGCAAGTCGGCCCTTGGGACATCCCTCATCCCACTGGTGCTCCCAACGATTGGTGCTCGTCCCCTTGTCTCCTCGAGCGATGCCTTGAGAGTGTCAAGCTGGGCTTGTATGTTGCTGATAGCGTCCATGTTCTCAAAGAGCTCCATGCGTCCAGTCCATTCCTCCTCGGCATTAAGACGTGACTCAAGGTCCTCCTTGACTTGATCAAGTTGGCCGTGAGACTCGAGGGTCTCCACATTATGCTCAACCTTCTCAAGACGTTGCCCCATGCTTGTAAGAGCATTCTCCACGAGCACTTCTTTTCCCTCCATGGCAGCAACATCATCCCCACGAGACTTGCTAGCACCGCGAGTTCTCTTGCCACCATGAACAGGGGGTTCGGTCCCTCTCCTTATAAGTCGAGTAATTCATCCCTCTCCTCGTTGCGAGCATCTTCCGTCACTCCCGACATGATGTCTACTTTGTGTGTCCACGCCCTTTGTGAACCTGGCTCAGATACCACGTTGTCACGGCCTTGGACCCTTCCAAGCTAACCGTGCCGGCACGTGAGCCCTTTTTGACCCCCTTGGTGAATGCTAAGTCAGCCTCACTCTCAAAGTAGGACTTCAGTGACGTCAACTAGAGTTTAAAGGGAATAGAACTTGTATTGTACTATAAGGAATGTGTCAAACTTGCTTGGCTTGAGTGGTTTGGCCAAATGAGAGGCCTCCCTTATTTATAGGCTCCCACCTCCTCAATGGACGGTGGAGATCAACTCTAATCAACGGCTATGATCTATCCTCTAGAATCCTCCTTCTAAGATATTTACATAGATAATTCTAGACATGTACTACCTAGAATTATCTAGTTTGTCTCTAGGAGTCTTTAGGATATTCTACAGTCTTCCAGAGTCTTCTAGTGTCTCCAAGAGTACTCCAAGGTCTTCTAGAGCAATCCAGGATTCTCCAGAGTATTCTTCAAGTGTCTAGAATCTTCTAGAAGCTTGCGAGTCGTAACATGAAGCTCCATACACCATGATGAATGGAGTGTTTCCAGTCGTTTTTAGGTTGTTTGTGTATATATAGAAAGAAAGATCTTCCTTTCCGTGCCGGTCAGAAGCGAAACGAACTCATATCGTAGTCAGTTAAGCGAGAGTGACTTTTGGTTAGCGTGACTCAGTTCCAGGCACGGTTGACTGCTATGGGTGACTTGGATCAAATCTATCTTTCTGGCAATCGGTTTATCTAAACCGTTAGTTCAGTTACGGTAAGTTCATGAATTCAAGACTTGCTTCATTGAAAATGTGCTCACGAATTTGATTTGATTTGAACCAGCCCTATCGGGCGACTTTTAGTCGATCGTGAGTGGGTCTGTCCTCATGTTAGTCCTCCTGAAAGAAATAGAATTTCGTCGAAATCGAAATACCTTGATTCTTGAAGAACAATTGATTTTTTAGTTAGCCATTCTAAACTCTGAATTTCCCTAACCACCTTAAATAGAAGTTTAAAATCCGGTGAGGAAAGAGCGTCTGGCTTTAAAAGCAATGGTTCCGGTGCACCACCCACCATATTGAAAAACCTATCATAGCGCAAACGCAAAGAACCAGTACAAAACGCATATTTTTCCAATACGAGTATACAATTGCATCCGATAGCCTAAACTATATACCAAAAGGCATCCGCGAATGACAACTAGCGCACAGAAAAGAAGAACGTGTCGATTTGACATTTCGTCTATCTCCTCGCCTAACATCAATCAATTCTAATTCCGTCCCGAGCAGCAACACTTTACTATACATCATTTCATCGATCATACTCAAGTAGACGAGATCCAATTAGACCATGTTACCTTTCCTGCCTATCAGACGAGGAGTGAAGCGAGCTACACCCACTATACTACCGAACCCGAACCCCAGTGATACAATAGATGACTGATGATAACCGAAAACAAGAGAAAGGGGAGTGGAGGGCCAATCTGAGTAGTGAAAAGGTAGTGAAAGGGTAGGCGGAATCACCGTGATTTATGAGGGAAGTGGGGAATGTGCTGTATGAGGTGGGGAATAGGTTGCAGAAGGTAGACAAATAGGGTCCGGGCAGGAAGAATCTCCTGGAAGAGTAGAGTGGAAGCACGAAATCGGCACAACATCTATTGTACAGACGCTATTGAAACTGCGAGGGACCGTCCGTTAGTCAATGTCGGCAAATCCCGATACGTTTGAAGTCGGAAAGGCTAGTTTGGTCAAATCAAAATGGCAATAGCAAGCAAGACGCCCACAGGGAAGGTAGAGGTGTACTTTAGCTTTTGTTTGACTCCATTCTAGGAGGTTACACAACTCAAGAAGACTTTTCCGGACGGGCTACTTCCATCGACACAGAAGAGGGAATTGGGGTCACAAATCAGCGTAGACAACATGCAAGCAGTTTTTCACGCACGACCAAGAGTTGGGGAAACTCAGTACTTAGGATTTCATTCTCGGTAAGTTAGACTTGCCTCATCTACTTTGGGACATATGTGCTGATTTAGCCGCCTACTCAGATTCACCTCCCGGCATAAGGAAACTCAAAAGAAACCTAGAGAAGTCGGGCATCGCTCGATCGATCGTTCCATTCGCGAAGAATAATCAGTGGATAGGCATTTCGGAGCAAAAAAATCTTCTTTCGCTTAAGGACCAAATGCTGCTTCCAAGCTGGTTCATTGAGCAACCGAAGCCAGCGCGCCTATAGATTCCGCATTCCCCCTTCGCCTTTTCGGCTCAGCTCTTCGCCAATCGACTATCGTCTCACCTTATACTTATCCACGATAATACTTCCCTTCGCAATACTCAGCCCTTTCGTCCCTCTCCTTTACAGTCGAGCATATCCGAGGGTACCCTTCGCCTTTTAAAAAGTTCAATTCTTTGAACTTTTCGTTAATAAAAGAAAGTCAAAAGCATCAGACCATAATTATGACTGACGGGCAAAAACAAAACCAAAAGTATTCAGCCGAGCTGGAATGAAGGAGAGACGGAAACAAAGCAAGGAAGTCTTCGTCGCATCATAGCGGGTTAAGGACTTAGGCTTAGTGAATCCCCACTCAAATATCATATTAAATGTAAGGTAATCCTCTCTGTTAATAGCGGATTTTTCTAAATGACTTTCTGAAGCAAAGACTAGAAACCGAAAGTCAGTCCTGCTAGCAACAACATTTCATGCTTGAAAGCAGCTTATTTCATAACCTCTAACCATAGAACTATAGCTATAGTTTCCTTTCCACTTGCTTGCAAAGAAAGAGCTTGATAAAGTCAAGTAAGGATAGATTCACTATCTTCTCTTCTGCCTTTTCACTAATGAAAGAATCAGCTCTTCTTTGCCTTTTCTGACTCTTCTCTTCCTCTAGCAGAGGAAGTTCACTGGACAATCTGACCACCTTACCCGATTCCCTGAGTGGTAGCAAAACAGTGAGAGTTCCATTCCCTTACCAGAGGTAACTAACTTGTAAGACAATCTCTACAACCAAGTCTGAGATGGCTCAAGAGTGACTTCCGGAGAGCTACCTCACTGTATTCCCTTACCTTACAATCTGAACTTAGATTCACAAGACCTGTTCTATCCATATGAGAAGTCCCGGACCTGCTTCCAAGCCATCTGGACTGTGACAGTAAAGATAAGCATCTTATCCATTCGTTGAGTAAGAGCAGCGCATATTATACTGATAATAATATATCTTATATAAGATAATAAATATCTTATTTGGAAGGCAAATCGATCCCAGGAAATCCTTATCTCATTCTTGACTATCTCCCTGAGTTCTTACTCAGTCTAAGAGCTTCAATCAATCGGCAAGGTAGCCGCAGGGGAATAGTCCTAAGGGTAAGGGAAGTGTGCGAAGGTAGGCTCAAGCGAGAAAGGTTCTTCAAGAAATTACATAAATAGAAGAAATCGTTCTTCTATTATATTTATTTAATTTTCCTTTCTCGGTGAGAGCGCTTCATCTATCGATAATCCCTTCGGCTTTCCTCTCAAATGGGTCTATGCTTTCTAGCCTTTTCATGCGAGTTTACCACTTAGCCGCTTCGCGCTTATCCCTTAGCCATGGAGTATTGACCTATTCTTGCCCCTGGGGCGGCGGGCGAGCTTTCTTAGCCCCCACTTACGAGCAGCGAGAGCCTGAGCCTACCTTCGCACACCTCCGTTCGAGTACTTTCAAGCACGAGCAAGCTTCCCATTCCTTGAAGCCGACCGAGAATCCGAACCCCGCTTCTCTTTCTTTCGAAAGGTTTCGATAGAATGAGCTTTTTTGTGGTCGAACCTCGTGAACCGGGCGTGCGTGCTGAGAGTCTCAGCCAATCCCTCTATTTAGCTCCCTCATGTTTAGGTTTAGATGGCTCGACAGACAAGGACCATGATCAGTCAAAATTACCACGCACTCATTATCTTAAGCGTGTTCTTTCGGATTGGTAAAGACTCCTCCCCAGTAGTGGTTCTATTCCTTCTTACTTATCCGGAACAATTTCAAATCATCTCAATGACCGCTTTTCTACTACCTCGTCCATTGGTGTGTCACCACCTCCCACCTATCCCACCCGTCTCGCTTCTCTTACGGCCCTTTTCCTCGATGAGTTTAAGGTTTGTGACTCCTACCCAGGAAAAACCTGTCTTTTTCCGTTATTGTAGATTACAAGGGAATAGGACTCCCGAACAAGACCCTTGGCCCGCACATGGCTCTTTTCTTCTTCTTTTTCTTTTAGGGGTGTGTGAAACAAACGAATAAAAGAACCTTAGCCGAAGATCTTCCTTTATGCGCGGTTTTCCTAGTATCGTTAGCCCTCTTTTCTTAAGTTGGCCAGATATTAATTATCCTTAGGGTAGAGCTATATAGCCTAGGCGAAGAGCTTTGCATCTACATTCTCATTTTTCGGGGAAGGATGCACTCCTATCAAGCAGGGCTGGGAAGTAACTACTCGAAGGACATCTCGAAGGGATGTGCCCAGAGAAGATAAGATATGAGCGAGTATGGGAGAATCCTGGTAAGGAAACAAACATACCCTTTTGCTAAGGGAGGATGAAAGGGGAGTGATTTAGGTTAGCGAGGATAGTGACTTGGACGAGAATCCCTCATCTGATTGGATCAGTTTTCTGTGCAATTCGATTCATCTTGACCGGATCACATAGCGTTAGCGGAGCGGTAGACGCTGGTAATATTGAATTTCTCTTTGGCTGATAATTACTTATTATAAACGGAGTCTGATTCTTCTGAGTGTGGGGTAAGGGTAACCTTATGAAAGCGATAAGGACGAATCTGAATCAGAGAATATGGCTTTCGTAGGGCAAGACTGGGGAACAAGACCCATAGGGGAGGGGCGTATCATTCCTTTCTTTAAAACTTATTTTCGAATTGAGCGATGAGTTGATTGAAGACGCTAGTCATACCACCGCGGTTAGTAATAGACTTGGTGGTAACGACCAGATTCTGTTTAGGAATAATCCCTTTTTTTTTATCGTAGAGTAAGCAAGAAGCTACCTTTCTCCGGTAAGCTGACCAAGGAAGATAGAATTTTGGGCTCTTATCTAAGCGATAGGGAGAGGGGTCGAAGACTAAAAGCGGCTGCAAGGTTCTTTCAGAAAGAAAAGAGATCGAGCAAAGCGAGAGAGAGGGTGGAATAAATGAAGCGTGAGCCGAAAGGCGAAGTGGTTCAGAAAGAAAGAGATAGTGGGGGCAGAAATCGACAAAGCTAGCTATAACTTAGCCAAGAGTAGGTCGAATCGGTCTCAAGCCTTTCCCCGAAATGCAAGTCGAATCCTGCTGCGGTAGGCTTGTTGAAACTGCCATAGCGTATTCCGCAAGGCTACGAAGAGGAAGATTCCGCTACGCAGCGAACAGTCTTTAGTACAGTACCGCTTCACCTATGGGCGAAGTTAGTCATGCTTCCGGGTGGTTAAAGAACCAATCCCGAGCCCGATGATCGAATGTTATCCCTTTTGACTCCTGCTGCATTCCTGATATATATTATTCCTGATATATATTTGATATATAATGATGAAAAGTCGTTCAGAGCTCTTTTATTTTCTCATTTCTTTCTGACCCTCTCGCCTCTTCGCCTTTCTTTATTGCTCAAAGCCTCTGAGCCTATCGGCTCAGCTCTTCATTCTTCACAACTGTAATACTCCCTTTCTTTGGTCGACTAGCCCAAACTCCTTAACGAGCGAATGTCTTTTCTTTTAGAACCTCTGCCTTTAGCATCGTTCCGTTCCCCGCCGAACCCTATTAAGTGAAACTACGATCCTAGTTTAGTTAGCCGAGTAGCTGCATTCCTTGCCTATCGAGAAAGAGACATGTCCATGTCACTTTGCCAGAATCAGGTGTAGATGATCAAACTTCTGCCGCGGACTGGATGGCAACACATTTTGAGGGTTTGAATTTAGGTCTTCATGTTTATGATGCACCTCCAGGAAAAATACCTCCTTACCTTTTCGCCGATGCTATAGGCGTTGCTTGGTCTAAATTTATGTAAGCTTGTTTAGTTCTTTTTTCCCCCATAAAAAAAAAAAAAAGAAGTAATTTTATTTGATTAGACTGATTAGATGATGAGAAGTTGAAAACTAAATCTAGTCAGGGGTACTTGGCAGCTTTAGCCAAAGGGGAACTTTTTTTATATTATGAACTCGGATCATCTCTTTTTTTTTCCCTTGGGGTTGGTGAATGTCCAAATCCCGTACTCTATCTTGGCTAATGAGATCTATCTTGGCTAATGAGATCGGATAGTTGACTTGGCACCGTGACTGGGAAAATCCCTCTTCCCTGCCTTTTCTTTTTCTGTTGAAGTCAGTACAGCCAAAGAGCTTTGATTGGGTGCGCCATCCTTCCCTTCATCGGTTGGGTCGGTCAATCATGAGATCGGGCGATCAAGAATCAATGCTCAGAAATGAAATGATAGATCGAATAGAAAGGGAGACCTCCTCTCATGCTGTGCCGGAATTTGAGAAAGAATCAATTCTATGCTATGGTGCTTTCCGGAAACTAGTCGAGTCCCCTTCCCTTACGTTCAGCTCTTCGCCCCTTCGCCTGTCGGCTCAGCTCTTCGCCAATCGACTATCGTCTCACCTATCCAGTGGGTACCCTTCGCCTAGCGGCTCAGCTCTCCGCCAATCGACTATCGTCTCACCTTACCTATTGATAATCCTCGCTCAAACATCTTGAAAGACAGAAAACAACACTTATGCGCGTAGAGAAACCCAACAAAGACTCAATCAGGAGTGCAAATTCAGTACGAGATCCAAGTCCTACTCTATTGCATATACATAGAGAGGTAGACGCTTTCTCGTACCCGGGCATTGGCTTCCTGACCTCAAGAATTAAGCAAAGATCGACTCTATAGTCTCAAGGCATAGGACAGCTGACCTGGAGAGAGCTTTGAGTCATTATTCCCTGGAGAGAGCTTTGAGTCATTATTCGTTGTTGGTGACAGACACCCACTATCATCAAGCGACAAGTAAGAGAAGAGTACTCCACCTTTGATGGGAAGTAAGAGCTGGTCAGAAAGGTAGGACGACCGATAAACGGGAAGAAGAAAGAATGCATAGCACAGATAAAGATACAGACAGATGATAAGACCGATAGCCAAATGGGACTAGCAAGACCATACCGAATGGGACTAGCCAGAGAACATACCTGACTGTAAGCCATGCATACCCGAAAGGGGTTCGACGCGTCCTCCCACCCATTAGAAAACACTCGTCAGTGTGGCATGCCCACCATGTGTACTACAGCCTATACAACACTATTAAGGAATAGACTCCCCATCCCGTTGTCCGCTTGTCCCGTTGTCTCGTATTAGCTTATCAGCTCCGCGAGTCTTTCTCCTCTTATTTGCAGTTGAGGTTTCCTTTCCTATCCCGCTCAAAACTAGCTTTCAAATTCCTCCCTTCTTCCCCAGACCCTTGGGTCTCCCCACTCGAGTACAATACAATACAAACCATACACATTAAAATAGCTGAGATGAACTCAATACAAACCATACACATTAAAATAGCTGAGATGAACTGTAGATGAGATCAACAGAAGATACGGAGCTGCCGATAGCAGAGGGTCGCGCCCATTAGAAGAGAAGGAACGCCAAACAAATGAGAGCTAGGACTGCAGAGTAACGAGTAAGAGAAGGGAAGCAAATAACAGCTATGACAGCAGAGTAACGATACGAAAGGGAAGCAAAAGCAGAGTAACGATACGAAAGGGAAGCAAATGACAGCTATGACAGCAGAGTCACGATACGAAAGGGAAGCAATCCTTTGAAGAGCTATGCCAGCAGAGTCACGATACGAAATTGATTGAAGCAATCCTTCTTTGCAATACACATCGAGCCGAAATTATTGCAATCCTTTTCTTTGCAATACACATATCGAGAGGGAGCCGTTGAAAGAAGGCATCCCAGGATACCGGGAGAAGAAAATCATATAGTTAAGTACACCTGCCTCACGTTTAGCAACGAGGGGGCACCCTTGAAGAGTTCAGTTGAGTCTTTAAGTTCAGTTGAGTAGAGCTCAGTTGAGTCTTTAAGTTCAGTTGAGTAGAGCTCAGTTGAGTAGAGTAGTTCAGTTGAGTATAGAGATTCAATGGCAGTAGGTATTCAATGTAAGTGGGTTAAGATTGAACTTCATTTACGAAGTTTGAGGGGCGAAGAGCTGAACGAAGGGAAGGGGTGAACTTCATTTACGAAGTTTGTTTGAGCGAGTGCCCTACCATTGCAACTCTGCAGATGAGAAATGCCCAACAGAAGAAAGAGTGTATCGTCCAGCCCCGCTGCCTTGGCGGAAGGCACTGACATAGTAGGTATCAATGGAAAACAAGATCTATTGATCTGGCAGTCACTTATATTGAATTGAGTATAGAGTATAGAGTCACTGTTTGGCATTAATCCCTCCTTGGGGGGCTGGCAGCCCCCGTGGGGTCTAATGCCCTTCGAATCCATGTAGATCAGTATGTGCCATCCTCGCTTCGGGCTCCGGCCACCAATCGACTATCGTCTCACCTTATATGATAATCCTTCGCCTTTTCGGCTCAGCTCTTCGCCAATCGACTATCGTCTCACCTATCCATATCCATATCCAGTGGGTACCCTTCGCCTTTTAAAAAGTTCAATTCTTTGAACTTTTGGCTCAGCTCTTCGCCAATCGACTATCGTCTCACCTATCCAGTGGGTACCCTTCCCAACTTAAAAGTTCAAAGAATTAAACTTTTGTTCAGCTCTTCGCCCCTTCATACAGATTATATCGTTCGGGACCCTACAAAATTAATATATCCTTCGCTCTTATTGATCGATGTGTTAACCATATGGTTAGAGCAGCTCTTTGAACACAAATTGAACTCAAAAAAGAGAGTGAAAATACCTTGAGAGCTTTTAAGAAAGAAAAAAAGCTATATGTTTATGGGGGGCTGCCGTTGACCGCGGGAAATTCACTTCAATTCAACTGACGGCCGTGATCCATTGTAGGTGCTTGATCGAGCTACTTTATAGAACGGAAGAAACTAACTACATAAGGAGTGAATTACTAAGATGAAAGATCACAATTATTATATTCACATGAACTCTATTAATTAAAGTCAAAATTCAATGACTGTATACCACTGAAAATCAAATTCAATCATATACGACAGAGAAAAGAAACTAGAACTAAATTCACTCCATTCAATATCCATGAACTTATCATACCTCTCCAACTCACTCGAATATCTGCATTATTGAGTATGATAATGTTAGCTGTCCGTCCTGGCATACTAAATGCAATTTGAGTCTCTTCTCTGCGAAAGCACTATTTAAGGTAGTTTGATCCCTTCATTTAAGTACCCGACTAGGGAGCGTATGAAAGGAAACGAGACTCTGCTCCCTCAGCATACCAAAAACTGGTACGAGAGAGAAGAAAGAATTCATTCACTTATCACTAAATTGAATTACCACCAAGGGGTTCAGATAGACTGAGCTTACGGGATACGTAAGACGGAAAAACCCAAGCGAAGTAGAATTATAAAGTTCAGCGAACAAGAGTCACTAAGAGATGCAGACAGGAAAGAATCACGGATGGGATCAGTTATGATTATAGGAGACCATTAGGGAGGGTAGTTGCTGTGGAAGGAGGAGAATGAAAAGGGGAAGCAACCTATCCGCCTGCCAATCCGATAAGTGCGTGGGGTGAGATTAAGATCAGCCGACAAGATAAGAAAGAAATGAAAGCTTAGATTAAAAGTAGCGCTGCCGACGAACAAAAAAACGAAAGCTGCTAAGCAAAGCGAAAGAACTAGAGTTGGGGCTTGAGATATCACAAAGAAAACGGAGCGTGATATATGATACGATAAAAGCTATCACTAAAATGAAGCTAAGACTAAATAGAAAACAATAATAAAAAACGCGGAGTCCACAAACATTAAATCATACCTAACCGGAGCTCTATATAAGGCAAATGGAATGAGAGAAAGGCAAGACACACTCACTGATCACTGACTTGACTATCCATGGGTTCGAATACTGTCCCAGGCATTGACTATACGCACTCGTACCTAGAACGGAGAAGAGAACCGCAAAGAAGGAGCTAGCAAGAACAAAAGAGAAGAGAACCAGAAAGAGGCCAATAGAAGCGATCCAATAGTGGAGTGAGAAAAGCGGCGATCAATCCATCCAATAGTTCTTCATAGCTTGGATACAAGGCGAGATGGCTATCTCCTTATATAACTCGTAGAAGTCAGAGACATCAGAGCGAGGCACGGCTTCCTCTCTCCTCGGCATGAGCCCTATCAACCACTGATGAATCGTCCATAAAAACTCAAATAGCATAACTCATCCCTGGCACCTCCTTCGAAGACAAGAAAGCCCATGAACGATGCGACCAGCTCGAGAGGAGCCCTAAAGCGAAATTGATTCCCTCAAATCTTTGGGATATCAAGACAGCTAGCTTTGACTGTCCCACAGGCTAGTGCGAGTGGAGAGTATGGTACGGGTGGCGAAGTAGAATCATGAAGGGTAGACTCTAACTGGGCTAGATTAATGAGGGTCCATGAATAGGCGACCTTTGGGAGTGCGAGGGCCTAGCTTAGGTGCTACCAAGAGCAAGGGGAGGATTCTTATGATCTGGACAAGTTAGAGTGAAAGTATACGTAAAAGTCAGAGGTGAGTTACTGGAGATAGTGATCGGCGAGACCAACTATATCGAAAGTCAAAAGGAGCTCATCTAATGGTTAAGAGCTCGAGTAGAGGTAAGCGAACTCCTCTAACTATGGAGGGCGATTAATGATTAGTAGGTATAGCTCTCATCTCATTCGTAGGTTTTGCGAATCAGATCAATGATAGTGGGGTCCAGGGTAGGTCAATTATATTATGCTCCTTGATCTATGGATTCTTGTTCTAGTGTGTAGGTCGTGAGCACCTTTTCTATCTGGCTACTATATTATATGTATCTGTGGTAGGATTGCTAAGTTCTAGCTGTGCTGATGCGGATTGCTAAGATCTATTGATGCTCCACTTGTATAGTCTATCATGGCATCATGTGTTACATGCCTAAGATCTTCTTTCTTTCATGTGTCTACGAAGTGGTCTGTTCTTTAAAGTCCCTCACTCATCTTACTATAATTTATGGTCTCTATCTGAGAGTCCTTTCTTAAAATACACTCTCAAATTTCTTTCCCTTATCTGTTGTGAGTTAGAGATCTATAAGATGTAAATGTGAACTTGAATATGTTAGAGGATAGATTGAAGTTGAATATTTATTGTAGCACTATTAGTTCTTTATAGTAGTTGATTTTCGCCCCAAGCGACCCTCCTTTGGTCGTATGATTCCCGAACTCTATAAAGTAAGGGACGAGCGACAATTACAGCGACGTGTGACTTAAAATTCGCTTTTATCAAATCTAATTTGGAACGGACGAGCAAAGCTTAGTGTGACTAAAGGATGGGCAGACAAAGATTATTGAACTTTCCCTCGCTCTGCTCTCTCTCCGTCTGTAGGTAAACGGAAGGCCCGAGAGGGGGCCCCCCATTGCAAAGGGGAGGGTCGCACGGGGGAACCTCAAATTACATAATATAGTCCAAGTACAACTTCAATAATATGTTTAGAATCCATAATATGTTTCCTTCCTCACCACTTATCTAATATACTTTTCAAAGTTAACTATCAGACATTCAATCTACTATATCCATTATCTCTATTAATACTCTAACTCCATTATATCCAATCTATCGTTCATAAACTGTCGTTCAATCTCAACTCACACTCTAACTCACTACTTAAACTCAACACTTATTACTTTAACTATATTATTTGTTTGTTAGAGTACGTTCATAGAAGATACAAAAGATACGCTCCAGAATAACTGAAATAATAAGTTAGGAATGCAAGCATGAAAGAATCATATAAATGACTTACAGGTCATATCACGTTAACAGTATTGCAATTTATATGCTAGATGTGTATAAAGATACACTCTCATCGAAGAAAATAGGAAGTCTCAAATGAATCTACTTTCTCTTCTTTCACTTATCACTACTATTTCTAGTTAGATTTCTAGTCATATTACTTTTTGTTTATTTTGATTTTTTTATGCCTGAAATATTCTTTTTATAGGATCCCCTTGACGGGGGCCCCCTATTCCCAAAGGAGGGTCGCATGGGGCTCAAATCCACTACTATCAATAGTTATAGTACCACATTCTATCTTATTCTTTAATCTTATCCTATCATTAAAATAAGTCATATAAACAATCAAAAAGAGAACCTTCACGCATTAACTATACAAGAAATCCATATTCTATCTATTTCACATACACTCTAATATATCTCCTCTTTCGTACATCTACAGTCGTAAATTCTATACTAATACTCTCACACTAAACTATCACACTCAACATCATAACTCTCACTATCAATTATCTCTCTTATTTCAGTCTTACATTATAAAGACAATCAAGACTCCCGATAGAATACATAAGAAAGAACTAAATCATAATTCACTACAATCCCACTCTCCAGTAAGTACATTCCTATTTATATCAAATATAGTAGATCGTTCGTGTATTTTGTTTAGCACTTTAGTCTCAATATTTTCTATTTAGATGTTTTTCTGAATGCTAGTCTCGTTTAGTTTGTTATCAGTGATCTAGATTCCTTAATACCATAGATAACCCTTCATTCAATCTCCGAATAGCCTATATGCCAGGTATATTGCACTCAAAATATATGAGGGGAAGCGGATTCATATTAAGCCAATACTTGTCGTGCAATGCACTCTTCTTTCACTTCGCACCATCAATAGTGACTCCACTGAGCTAGAGCACTTTCTTCTTAGTAGTTAACCCTATATTCTATTTAACTCTTAGTATATAGGTGGTTGGAGCTTACTTTCAATAGCAATATCCCTATCCATATGTGCTTCTATATGCCTTTGCGTCTTCTTTTATATAGATCTCTCCTAGGCCTAATCATATCCTGTTAGTAATGGGAGCAGGAGTCGCATCTAGGATATAGTTCAATAGTTTAGTTCTAACAGCATGCCATGAGGCCAGTATACTCTCTTTTGGATACATCTTGTTCTACCTATGTATAAGTGATATCAAACCTCCACGTCGCAGCCACTCGGCCGTTCCTTTAGTCACACGTCGCTTCTTTTGCTCGTCCCTCTCCCAATAGTTTGACTCGACTTTTCTAAAGTTGAATATAAGTGTCGAGCCCTATCCTTTCGGATACCCTTCCTTTAGTCACACGTCGCTTTGCTCGTCCCTTCCTTTAGTCACACGTCGCTTTGCTCGTCCCTAAATTACGGTAAAGCGAGCGCCAGGCCCCTTGAATTCACGACTACGGTATGCAATGCCCCGCTAACAAGAGTCTCATATCTGAATGGACTTGCGTCGGCTTGGCACACTGAACGTCGCCTTTCTCAGCACAAAGTGCGTTTCTTGGTCTATTCGACCGCTGCCCCCCGTAATTTTTTGGGGTGAGAAAAGGGAGCGCTCTACCGGGTTTAGCTTTCTTTGTCGAGATTGGCTTGCGCTACGCCCCTCTGCACTAGAAATTGAATAAGAGTGCAATGTAAGGAAAAAAGAAGAGAGAGGGAAGGCGATGGCAGGGAGGCGTGGTTGACGAAGGGTCCCGACTAACTAAGTCAATGATCTTCCGTATATTGCATCAAACTGGAAAATTCCACCGGAGATGCAGAGCTGTCGTGAGTAACGGAGTAGCTAAGAGGTACCAAATCATTCATTGCTTTCGTTAAGCGCGTCGACCCTTCCCAACTTAAAAGTTCAAAGAATTAAACTTTTGTTCAGCTCTTCGCCCCTTGTATGCGCTATTCATACCCCTCCGCAGAGGGAAGAGGAAGAACCGTCCCTAATGAAAAAAGAAGAAGTTAGCAATCCAACCATGTTACCAGAGGTGTAACTTAACGGGCAATAAGACCTACTAATAGGAAGAAAGGGTGCTATCAAAATAGGTTCCGGATCGAGCAATAAGTGAAGGAGCTTGACCAATCCAAATGAGGGAAGTAGCTGAAAGAGAAGCGGAAAGGGACATCTTGAACTCCGGGGGAGGGGACCTTAACTTTGACCAAAGAAGTGCGTGCATTTCCCGATCTTTTAAGCCCTTGAACTCACCTTCATTCAACAAAGAAACTTCACGCATGAACTCTCCTCGGGATTGGACTCTTTCTGACAGCCCTGAAGCCAGCGTAGCGCATTGATTGGCGCATGGAAGTGGGGAATGAAAATGAGTGGCCGCAGGAAAGCTAAAGCATACTTAGCTAGGCCAGGGAATAATCAACCAAGTCTGCTTCAGTCATCAGAGGAGCTATCCCTGAGTGCACTTCGACTAAAGTGGTTTTGACTTCCCCTTTTTACCATTCATTATATAATCTAACGAAAGTGAGTGCATAGGTTGTGTTTGACGACCTTAAAAACAAGGCTTAGATCCGGCGCGCGTCAAGCCTCTGGCTTGAAGAGCAATGGTTAGGGAACGTAATACCATATGACAGAAAAGCCAATCATCCTGCTTGGATATAGCCCTAAAAACCCATCAGTAGTATTTTGACTAATGATTTGTATTAAAAGAGTAAGCGGGGTCGCTCGAAAGAGAATCTCATTTCCCATACAAAACCATAAATGCAGATTGTTGCTAGGATGTTCATCCAAGTGAGACTTATCAGCACTCATCTCATTCAATCATGCAAAATTTTATTTATTGTTTATACTAAAAATAAGTACGAGCGTCAGGAACGAAGTCCGAGCGTCAGTGATCTTTTTTATTGGAGATATTTCAGATTCACAGGGATCAAAGAATGTTCAAAAACAGCTTTCCATTCTTCTTTTCGTGAGCATTATTAACCTTCCCCACCGCCCTCATCTGTTGATTCTATTCTAGATATACCCAACCTCCTTTCCTGGATTTGAAAAAGCAAGCAGCCCACTTCGGACTCGCTCACAGGAGAAGCACGGATCTTTATATCCTTCGAGAAGACTAAGCTAAGTAAGGGTGAGCTCTTACTTAGAGAGAGTTGGGGTATGAGATTCTCAGTCAGCCAGCAAGGGTTTTGGAAAGGGAGCCAGCAACTCATTATCCTCTACCCTGTCTTTAGTCAGCCAATGATTAGCGAGCAAGGATAGAGTCAGAAAATCCAGCTATCCCTCTTTGCAGTCCCTGAGGATAGAGTGAGGAAGCCGGCCAATCTACCATGTAGACAGAAGAAATATAGTAAACTGGCTCATCAGTACAGCTAATAGGAAAGAAATCGGCACGTACCTTTCCTCTGGTTGAGTCAATAAAGCTAGCTGCTGCTTTGAAAACGTGATTGATGTAGTGGCCGGAGAGGCTTCATCTAGTAGGGCATACGTTCCCATATCCGTCTCTATCATATGTTTTGGGGGAAGAGCTAAGACAATGCCTGGGCCGGGAAAGGCAGAAGGAGTAAGCAGCTTAAGCAAGATACCTACTAGAATACAGAAGAGAATGGGATCAAGACTCTTCATTAGTGGTCTACACTTGACTTTTCTATCAGTTCAAGTACAACCTGTACTAAGCAAGCAAGAAAACAAAGGGATGGTCGTTAGAACGTCTTTTTTGGCACGGTAACAAGGTCCAACGAGAGATTCAATGTAAACGTTGAAAAAACGAATTCTTATTAAGTCAACATGGTCATAGAATGCGTTTTTTATAAATCGGTAGTACCTAACACCACACAAGAATTACCTCAACATCTATCTTTCCTTAGTACAGACTTGTGCTAAGTTCTTCAATCCCTTATGTCGAGTGGCTTCACTCCTTATAGTAGAGTGTATTATATAACCTCGGTGAAGTCACTAAAGAAAGGATGCAGGGGATGCGATGGAAGAAGAGCTATGTCTCAAAGCTAATCCGATGCAGCTGGGATTTTGGATTAGTAATCGGTGCTTCCAATTGAATAGCGGTCGGATGAAGGCATAGGGAAAAGAAGTGAAGGGCTAAGTCAGTTCACAGTTTTACTGCCTCGAGTGGTGAAAACGTTGGTGATAGTGAGCCCGTATAGCTCACTGAAGAGGAATACCCTCTATAAGAACATGGGATTCGGCTTCTTCTTAACAGCTTGCTGGCTTTGTCGATACGATACTGCTTGTAGCTTTCCTCTATTTAATCCCCTTCTTCAAGCCTGTCAAACGGTCAATCTTGCTGATAGCCTTTACTATCTTTCTGAGTTAGATCTCTTTTTTCCTAATTCCCTTTCCGAGAGTCTGTTCTCAACTATAGAAATTTCCATTTTTTGCATGTGCGGCAAGGAAGTTTTTTGACAGTACCCTATGAATGAGCTACCCGGTCCACTCAAAGCTTGAAGGATTAAGAGGCTGACCTCTGTTGGTCAAGGTTCGTTATCTTAAGTTTAGCATTCCTTTTGCAACGACTAGCTGGAAAGGAGCTGACGCTTTGCCTTGTTATGATAAGGAGAGAGGTTCAGAGAGCGTTAAGCCTAGAGCGTTAAGCCTAGTGATTATTGTTGAGATCTTGTTGGTAGACCTCCACGATATGCGAATGTAGCAACTTCTGACTATGTTCCCACTCCTAATCCATCTACCACTACTGAGCATAAAACTGTATCTGTGTCTGAGGTTAACTAATATACTCGACCATAGGGAGAGGAGAGGTGCTTAACAAAAAGATGTATGAATCTAAGCATCTTTTTCGGATAACTGTGAACTACCTATCAGAAAGAACATTAAAGCCGGCTCATAGGTAATATCTATGCCGCCGCTATCTGCGAGTGAAATCAGCTACCTTGACTTTTAGTCTTTGAAGGTCAAAAAGAACCTAGTAAGATTAGGAATAAGCCAGCGCATTAAGCGTCTTTGGTAGCATAGCTTGTTCCTGCACTGGTAGATTAGGTAAAGAGAGCCCTCTGGCAAAATTAAAGAATAGGTAACCACCACAGTTCTATGCGTGTGTTAAACATTTAACTAGCGAGCGAACCATACTTCGGATATTGCTCGGAGCAAGGCCAGTAGCTGAATTAAGAATAAGAATAACAAACCGACCATTCCTTATCAAACAAAGCCCCAGCAAGTAACTACGTACCCCGGCATTTTGCGCCTTTCCCGGAGTAGTAGGAGCTGAAAGCCTTACAGCTTGCACTATTAAATTTCAATTGGGTAGGTAATATTATTTATTATCTTTCTCATTTCTTATCTTGGCATTGGAATTTGTAAATTCCGGGTTTTTCCCTGTTCGTCCTGTTTGGTGCCAGTTACCCAAGTAGAATTTCCCCTCCAGTATGGTTACTAGAGAATAGACAATAGTATATCTCAATAGGGTCTCAATTAGTGAGGTGTACTTTTTTGGACGGAACAGCTTGAGCTTTGTACTAGACGAGGTATTGGATGCTTGACCTCTCTATTGAGAGTCTCTTCCATTCTCTCTTCACCAGATAGATAGACAAATAGGCAATCCTATAGATAGATTATGGATTCCTCACTGGTATTCCCATATCGGGATCGGGGACCAAGACGAAGCGTAGTACCATACCCGAACCTACCTCTCGCTAGTCTTACTGATTTATCCGACTTGGTGGTGGAAAAGGGAATAAAGCATGAGTGCGAACTACACTAAGGTGCATGAAGAATTGTGAGAATCCCATACACTCTAGGGCTCGGGGAATCAAAATAGAAGGAAGGAGCGGCAGCGAAGAGAAGAACTAGCCAGCTCCGGAAGTTTCTTATTATACGCAGCACTCAGCCTCTATTCCTGTAATCAGTCAAAGTGCCTCTCCGGTCGAGACAATAAGGAAAATGAATAAGTATGAACTCTGCCTCACTCAAACACTGCTGCAACGGCAAGGACAGATTGATTGTTCCCATTACCCCTCTACTGCCTGCTTGAAAGGTTAGCAAGAACAAGTACAAGTATACTTGCCACGGCGAGAAAGGAGTTTATATCCCCGGGTCGGCTTGGATATTTGAATCGGTTTCTGACTCGTGCAAAGGAACTTGCTCATTCTCCATAGACGGCACTGACCTTCAAGAGAGGGTATGTACTGACGACCAATTGGATCGAAGGCCGTCCTCCATTCATTGGCTTTCTCTCGATCGAAAAGTAAACTAGCTCTCAAGTCTCTCTCATGGATATGACAATTGGTCTGTATCTAATTAGTGGCTCATCCTTTATCTCATTGTACCTCGGATGGTAAGGAGGAATAGCAAGCCCACACTGGAGAAAATCTTTCCATCACCGATTGAACTTATGCATGATCTGGAAGAAATCTTAACCCAACAACCATGAATTAGTCACTGTGGCGTGGCAAGTGTATATGGATTCATTCCGATAATTGGGCAACAAGGTAGGTCTACTAGCTCAGCAGTAGGGTCCGGAATAGCTCCTACTCCTAGGTCGGCCAGCTTGATCAAGCTCATTTAGCCTTTATTGAAGTTCGAAAGGGGGGCCGAGTCCCCTACGAGTGCATTGGCTGGCGCGATCTCCTTTTGCCAACAACTTAGTTATATTCGCCTCCTCCAAATGCCATTGATCTCGTACTTCTGACTAGTTCTTTGTTGAACATAGCTAGGCCCACTTCTTTACTATCAGAACACTCATTTCATTCTCCCTTTCCTCACAATTCAATTTCTCTTTCTCAAGGGCTCAGAAAGTTCAGAAGAGACTCGTGAACTCGGAGAGGAAAGACCAGACTCTAATAGGATGGGCTAAGGAAAGAGATCCTTGATAGGAAGGGCAAGAGCAGAGCGAAATCTTTGCAATCTACGGTGCGAGGCTCAGAATGCTTAAGGCCCCGATCCCCATCAGCAGTATTTTGCGGCAGCTATCCATTTGAAAAATCAATAAAATGAGGATTCGAGTTGAGAGAAGAGGTCCTTCAAATGCCTCTTAACAAGAAGAGGTCCATGTGAAATATGAGTTGAAGCAAGGCGGATGTATATTGGGGTTAATTTAATTTATACAGCTGAGATACTTGCACTATCCGTTCCTCTTTAGGTAAACGGAAGGCCCGAGCGGGGGATTGAAAAGGAGAGGGTCGCACGGGGCACCACGGCTGGCAGTCCAGTAGGTATCACTTCACCCTTTCTTTTATCTTGATTTTCTATTAGAAAAAAAAATGCCTCCGCTAGAGGCTATATCTGGTTCGCTGTCCAGGCTGTCCTATAGCGCTTCTCAGTCCAGGCATGACTAGCGGGAAGAGAGGTACCCGGGGTAAACTAGAATCTCGCTTTATCTCATTTGAACTCAAGTCTTCTAACCAACTCTTAGCGATTGGGTTCGTGTTCAGTCTTTATGAACCCTTAGGTGGAGCGACCGCAAAGGACTGTCATCAGTCCCACAGCAAGAGGTCGGCCCCCATGAACTCGTACACTATCGCTCGAGCCCGTCTCTTAGTCGCCCCGTCGTTCACGTCGCTGCGCTCGGCCCTTGCTTTCTTGTTTTTCACGTTGCTACCTTACTTCATATCAGTAGTGCGTGACCAGTTTCTCTATCGGGTATCTCTTGCTTGGTCATTCGCCGGTACCTAATTCCCCTGGGCCGAAATAGAGTAACGACGGGCTCGCATTCATCGATAGCGAGTCCATCTCAAGTGGGAGCTCAATCAAGTCAAGGAAAGGTGAAGCTCCTACTTACTGACTTGCTTACTGACTTGGTACCCAGCTTCCGCGCACTGAAACGTGCACTTCAGGGCAGGGCATTGAACTTCCCCTTCCGTTCCCGCTTCAGGGCAGGGCATTGAACTTCCTTCCGTTCCCGGTAAAGCAGATGTCTACTTATTGTCAACTATTATACGCCATTCATATATTAGACTACTTACTTGAATTGAGTATCTCCGTCCATTAACTCTTTCCATTAACTCTTACCATTCACGACTCTTGCTGAGGGATAAAGAATGAAACTCACCATGCGCGGGATAGGCAACAGAAGAGACTGAGTTCATGGAATTAACGACTGTTCGGATAGCCATTCACTCTTTGGGTACCAGCTCATAAATATAATATGAAATAAATCCCGCACGATATGTAAGTGTAATGTTTTCTATCGCGAACGAGAACCGGCACCAACACCAACTTTTCAATATTGAATATGTGCCTCGATAGAATAATAATGATTTTAGGTCACACTCGGACGGGCATTCAGATAAGGATAACAGCAAAAGCACTTCTTTGATTGAGGAGCCGTACAACTAGTTTCAGGTTTTCTCTCTGGAACTGGAACCGGAACTCATCATACAAAAACACAGGTACCCGCGGGTCAATTTGAATGATATTGATATTTGTATCTCCCGAGTGCTGCTGTTGGATCCCGTGCCCTTACTATAGATGTTGTTATCGGCTCCGTACCTGGGATAAGTTTCATATTGATGAGAAAAAGTACCTCCCCTCCTATCCTATCTCCTCAGACCGAGAAGTCGGATATAGTGAATGGATGAGCGAATGGAAGGGCCGAAGGAAGATGTTCCGGTTGCGCTTCCGCTCTCCTTATGAATAATCTCTTAAGTGTGGTGGCAATTATATGAAAGCATTCCAATTTCTACTTCTGGAGAGGGCAGATCATTTAAAGTCAATTCAACTTCCCTGGCAGATAGGTTCAGTGCCTGGAAGCCTGTTCGATTGCCCTGGTGGGGAAAATGCATGAGTGGATCTAGTGAGTGGGGACAGGGTTGATCACACACATGAACGACTCTTCTGATCTGTTGTCCGGATCTGGGTTGCTTTCAAGTCCTTGACTCGCTGATGATGAAAGATACATTTCATGTAAGTATCTAACTTTAAGGAGCTTCTAGCGCTTTTGAGATTCATAACATGAGGGTGAATCTACCTAAAAATAGGCGGATGAAGCTTACCTCTGTCTCAAGATCTCATGCCTTGCCCTTGATCCAACTACTTGCCCATCGGATATACGTAAATGGAAGGGCATATTTATAGATGGCTATAATTCGAACTATAATCCAGTGGACTACTTACTACTACTATTTAATTGAATTTAATTGAATTCGAGCGATAGCGTACTTATCCGTAGTATAGGATTAATTTGATGGGGCTCCTTCCATATAGAAAAAGATGCATTATCCTATCCAAGTCCCGAGCAGCCGTTAATGATAGTCAGAAGGTCGAAATGTGCCATACCAGATCAGAGAAGATGGTCAGAACCTAAGTCGTTCATCATCTCTTCCCCCTCCCGGGTTAATTCTGGGAGAGACCATTGGGGCGGTTCTATCCTGACTTTCCATTATCCGGGACATCGTATTAGATATATTGTTCAATTGTTCTTCGTGTACATTGGAAATTGAAGCGGCAGAATGAGAACTATTGGAATGAGCACGGCTAGCAGAATGACTTGTTTCATACGCGAGATCATTCGAGACTTCTATTTCGAGAGGTGGCGATTGATATAAAATCACTTAAGAAAGCCTTCCCGTACGAGTAGTGAAGAACTATAGAGAGCAGGTTGGTTGTTGACCAACGGAAGGGTAAAGGCACGAAGTGCCGATGTCGAAGTGCTGATAATGGAGGGCAAAAGCAAGATAAGCGCAGCGGACGGGCAGAAGGACGCGGACTCATTATTATAAGTACGCGGAGTCAATGATCAGATCTGTTGAAAGAGTGAATTAGCACTCAATATCTTAATCCTGTCCTGTCCCTCTCACCTCATTTCCCAATTCTTTGGATCTCGTCCCTCTTCCCGCAAAAGAGCTAATTCAGTCCTCCATCTATCTCTCTCTATATTAGAAGCTTTGATTGAATTATCTAGTAGTTTACCTCCGTACCAGTAGTTTTTGCCCAAGCAAGAAGAGGTAAAGGGACGAAGTGCCGATAAAGCGTCGGACAGTCTCACTGAGATAGGTACGAGCGGCTGCGACGTGGGAATGGAAAGAGTGATAGGTTTCTCTGGTGAGCTGTCCTGGGCCTGAATCAAATGCCCGAGCCTGACATACGGATTCTCATTCCCGGCAGCATAGGTGAGGTCTTTCTTTTGCCGTCCCAGTATAGCACAATCCGTGCTTTTTCCACTCAGCTCTTTGAGGTAGGCAGAAATCGAATATTCAAAGAGGTACCCTTACGAGTCAATGGCCCCCCTTTCCATAATTCCATTCACTCTCCCGTGGTAGCGGATTGGAGCTTGAAAGCTTCCCTTGGCAGTCTCATATGTTGGTTGAGTTGAATCTTTTCCCCTTGCTTTGATAGTGGAAGATGTTCCGGTGGCTTTTGCCTTCTCACTAGTTGTACTCGTAGAAAAGATCTGATTCTCACCTTCCTGAAGGGGACTGGACTACTTTCTTGGAGCCCTCGAAACCGCTCATCTATCCTTCTCTTTATCCGGCAGTTCGGGTTCTACCTGATTCCCTCCCGTAACCAAAAATAGGTCAAAGACTCCATTCCTTATATAAAGTGTCTGAGGTCGGGACGGGCCAGGTAGCAGCGGGTAAGGAAGAAGAACCATTCCCATGCTGCTGCCGGGTAGCAATGAATATATATCATAATCTAGCCAGGAGCCTTCTGGCTTCAACCTAGAACGCCGATGACAAGACTAACTGGAAAGAATAGACTCCAGAGGAGTGAAAGCAAGCCTCATACCCACTACGACTACCGGAGTAACCAGAGCGTCTAATATGGACTTGTGCTATTCCATGTTCTACTCTCTCAAGCAAGAGTCTAGAAAGAATCAAGTTCCGGAGATGGTAAGATGGCCCTCTCCTGAACCTCCTTTCCATGACCATTTGAATAAGTAGTCCGAACCGGGAAGAATCACCTAGGCACGCAGCTGGTCTAGCTCTTCCAGTAGCAATGTGAGTCTCATCAGTTCCGCTTGCTTGTGCTCCTTTTCGGTGCTGCAAATGTTCTCCGGAGCTCAACCTTGAGTCAATCCCACCTACGGGGTCTTTAATGACTGTTGCTGGGATCGACCCATAGGGAGATAGAGAGGAACGAGTGAATGGCCAATAACATATAATATAGTGACGTCTAACTAGTCATTGGAGTATAAATTGCCTTTGGGGCAATGTTAGACTAAATATGAAGTTCGGGGCCATTTATACTCCTGTAATTTATACTCCAGCAGATTACAGCGCGATTACTTAGGGTGGGGCTATTCAAAACGTTGATACATTTCTTACAATCTCCCAATAGTTTGACTCGACTTTTAAAATCAATCAATTTAGGAGTCGCTGCCTCTATTCTAACTATTAACTATTGTTGTACTTCGGCCCTCTCCTTATCAGTC
>JBBMJZ010000082.1:1112560-1126724 GCA_037833815.1 Zingiber zerumbet | reverse complement strand
AGGTGCTCAAAATTCTGAGTCAAAGGTAGTTGAGTTGGAGTGAACCCTCTTATTAATGATGGAATAGACTTGTCTTAATAGTCCATTTCAGCTTTCCACCGAAATGCTATGGGAAGCTTCTTTCAGTAGTGTGAGTAAAGCATTCCGATCTTCCTTTGAAGGAAGGCGATTCAGTTGTTCAAGAACACGCTTGATGAGCTTCAACTTTTGCATTTATTTGTACATCTCTAGCCTTTGAAAGCTGTCCTAATCCTCTTACTAAGGGGATGTAGTTCTGATTCGTTAGACTAGCACCAGCCTTTATTCCGCAAGTTGAATGTCGGAAATCGTCTTCTCAGCGTCAGTGAGGCAGCACTATTCGCTTTCGTTCAAAGCCCTCCAACTGCTACTGCTACTAAATCGGCCAATGGAATGCAACCTTACCAGGCCGGCTTTCAATCTTCCAAGACAGAGAAAGAGAGAATGAAGAATATCGAATGCCATCACTTACTCACTTACGGAAAGAGCTCAGACAGTGGGACCATTCGAAGGGCTAGATGGAATTTAGCTTTTTCTCGGTCAACAAGATCCACTGGCTCTATTTCTGGTGCTGAAACCGCCTTCAATGCACGGAGGCTTGCTACAATCTTTCCCTCACCCTCAGAAATAGCTGCATTCCCTTATCGTTCGATTCCTTCCTCTCTTGGAAGTAGGCCAATCGGGACATCTCTCGGTCTGGTATGTAGTATGTCGCTTTCAAAGTTGTGGAGATTTCCTTCGGAACCTTTCTGACCTGTGTGAGAGGAGCGAAGCAGCTCAGGATGTGGTATCTTTCCTTGTTAGAGGGCTATAAGCTCTACCCAGATGAAGGACTTCGGCAAGAATATCCGGCTAAAAATAAAGAAAAAGAGAATGTTAAAAGCCAGAGTCTTCCATTAGCTAGAAAGCCATAAGGACTGCAACCTATTGATTCGTATCCAACCACATGTGACCAAGGGAAAGGAGGTATCAAAACGAAAGACCGCTAACGAAGGGTAAGTGATTGCCTACTTTCTATGATCCGGAGACGCTTACTGCACAGCTGCGTCTGTCAAGGCGGGCAGGCGGTTATCAGGATGTAGTCAAGGAGGTAGGCTTAGAGCCGCTAGCAAAGACAGCTCTAACTGAAGCTACTAACCGAGCTACTAAGAGATTGAACTAGCAAGAGCCGCTACCCTAACTGCTACGACTAAGGAGCAGATAGAGCTACTACCTCTGGGAAAGAAGGCGAAGGCCTATGACACTAGCTAACCAACTGAGAGAGTTGCCCTAAGGCTTGATTGGCTAACCCGAACAAAGCACAAAAAAATAATAAAGGTAACGAAGTTAGGACATCAATCCCGAGGGGGGAACAAAACTGGCACGAGTGAGATGTCACTTATTAAATCAAAAGCCAGAACCTTAGATGCCAAGATCCACAGGCACTCCTAAGGCCTGGTGAGCTAGGTTTAGTGACTGGGGCAGAGTTATCTTCTATACGAGAGCACCTGTCCCCTTTTTTGACTATTATATAGTATAGAACCTCCTCGAAGCAAGGAAGGGAATGAATCAGAATAGGCAGCTTGAGAAGAAGCTCTAAGCCTTGACGCTCTTGATGGTATTACTGCTACAGTTGGAGTTGACAGCCCCAGTCTTTTCTGTTTTCGTAGGAGTTCTTCCTCTTGCTCAATCGAATGCATTGAGAGAAGTAGCTGTGAGGAAGAAAGAGCGTATTCTGTGGCATTTGAGCCAATTCTTGCTAACAGCTGATTCTATAGCACCGGTAATGCCCCGTATGCTAACATGCAAACACAAACTGCGGTTACGGCTAAAACTGCTTATTTGTCGACAACAGCCCCTATTCTGATGAAATTGCAAACAGAACAGGGGAATCGACAACAAGAACAGCGCGGACAGGGATCAAGAACGGTAATTCATCTGCACTGAGACGCTGGCATCAGGAAAGGGTCAGCTGTGGGACTTAGGTGCCTTAAGCGAAAGAGACGATCAATCTCTTTCGTAGCCGGGAAACCTCTAGGATACCACGCGTCTTGGCCACTCTTCGCCTTCACCCACCATTTACTGGTGTGGTGGTGTGCGGAACAAGTTTACCCAGGTTCGCGCTTTACCAAGTATGGAATACTCGGTGATGACATAGTCATCGCTGACCGTAAGGTTGCCGCGTTCTATGAGCAAGCAGGCTCTTGATAAACTGAGAGTTATGATTTCATATCAAAAATCTCTTATATCAGACAGAGTCTGGCTCAGCTGAGTTTGCCAAGCGTTTTAGGGTCCGAAATCTGACCGTGGATTTCTCTCCCGTGTCAGTTCGTTCACTCCTAAACTCCTTCCACTTTTGTGGACAGCAGGCTATGCGCATGAGCCACAAGTGCGTTTTAGCACGTTTGCTAGATGTAGTGGGGTGGGTTACCGCACACTTGCATCACTCAACAACCCTAAGGGACGTAAGTTGAAGCGACTTTTAGGTGTTTAGGACCGTTACCGACTACCACTAGAATGGTGGTTGGGGAGTGCTTTCTTTCCTCGACTACGCGCTAAGCTCCATTCGCGATATCAGGGAAATCCATTCAATGAACAATACCGAGTACCTTTCATCTCATTCCCTTCCTCTATATGCTCAAACCTTTCCTTTCGCGGGCGGATCGACCAGACTAAAGGAAGCTCCCTTTTGGAGTCCAGCGAGAGGACGCACTACCAGCCGAGCTTTTTCCTTTCTTCTGCATCCGATCGAACTTCTCTTCCAGCGACCTGAGTTTTGCTTTCACCTCATCTTCACTTGAGGAAGACGACGAGGAGGAAGAAGTAGAGGAGGAGGAAAGCGAAGAATAAGATGACGAAGATGAGGAGGAACTGGACTCTTCTCGCACTCTTCTCCTCCTACGACCAGATTTGCTTCTTTGGTGAACCGAGGATTTCGACTTACCACTCCTGTCAACTCGGTGAACCCTAGAGGGGCGTTCAGAGCGGTGTTCCTCTCTTTCTGAATCACCTCGCCTTCTTTGTTCCCTTCGCGCAGCACGTTCTTCACGTCGACGAGCTCTGGAATCATCAACATGCTCATGAGTCCTGATTCCAGAGGCAGCAGGGAGATTTTCATTACGCCTGGACGCATTGTCATTGGCCCTGTTCTCACCAACTCCTACAGCCTGGGGATCACCTTCTTGCGGAGGGATAGGAGGTGGTAATCCTCCGCCTGCAGCTCGCATTCGCTCCAGCTCCTCTGCGATTTAGTTGTTCCTGCATGAATCTGGAGGTTCATGGCCAAAATGTGGTCAGGGATATTTGGAGGTGCCTGTGATAATGGTTGACTGCCAATAGTGGCGTAGGCCGGCTGTGTCGAGGCTGGTGTAGAAGGAGTTCCGACGAGGCATGTTGTCGCGCCTGAGGGTCTTAGGAAACGGGGAAGTGGAGGTGCAATAGGAGGTGCTCCCACAAAGCAGGAAGGGAAGGTTCGATCAAAGGGTTTATCAGTGGATGATGAAGAAATGAACGATTTCTCTGATTATGATATTTCATTTTCCTTTCTCGAATTCAAGAACTGCTTTTTCTGCTGCTGGGTCAACATACGATGCTCGCGAATCCTTACCGGTTGGGGAGTTGGGAAAGACTTTGTTTGGGTTGGCTGGGAGGATAAAACCCTGTATGGTGGATAGCAAAAGGAGTACCGGTATCTGCTCTTGGTGGTATGGCATCAGTAGCTTGGTCAGCAGTTTTCAGTTTTTGTAACTACGCTTTCCGTGGTTCGAGATATAGATTCAGAGTAGGGAAATGCCTTAGAAAACCCAGCTCGAAAGGCAGTATTAATGTATTTCTGCTCAAGTTGAGTCGACTGTGATTCTTCTTAAATATACTTCCCTTTAACATTTTCTAATCTAAATAGAACTTTGATCTCAAGTAAGTGGGCACAGCCTCATTCTACAAAAAGTTAGGGGTCTTCAATAAAAAGTGCAGTCAGCCCAGTGGTATCTGTCTCAGTTGCCGACAAAGTCCTTTCGTCAAAAGCGGAAAAGAAAATGCCTAGCCTTCCTCTCAAAAGGAAAGACCATTTCGCTAGACAACTGGGGCTTCGTCAGCTTATATATATATATATCATGGTACTGAAAAAAAGGAAGCGCAGTTCAATTTTCAAAATACTGCTGATGGGTTTTTAGGCGCCTCGAATCAAAACGTTCTTTTTTACGCTACGATCTTTCTTTAATTATGATATTTTAAGGTGGTCGTTACTTTCTTGAGAGACATGAAAAAGAGCAATAATCCCTTGGCTAATCGGTCTTTCTGGCAAACCTATATTTGATTTTGTGGCCGATTCTCCAGTGCGCACTTCTGTTTTCTGCGTCTGAAAAAGAGCTTCTTTGAATGCCTCTGCCTCCAACTAGGATTAGGATCATAAGGTTAAGATAGGGCTTTCTCTCTTTCTCTCATGGGTGTGATTTTTTGGGCCTTTCGCCTTTTCATCGCTTTGGCCTGGAGCCGGGTAAGTAAGGTAAGCACTTTGCCTGGAAATCACTCCTAAGTCATTTACGCCCGGTATTCCTTTGATTCTTATAGCCTATGCTTTAACCGTAATCTTGGGCCCTGGCGCTTACAATAGAAAATCAACAAGAAGTAACAATACTTTAGGACGCATTGGCCATTAATCCAACTGCTTATTCGAGACCGAAGTCTTTGTACGCTTTCCTGTGATTGCTAGCGTCTTTCCTCTATTGCCTAAATGGAATAAAAAAAATCATTCCCCAACCCACAGGAAACAGAACCAGACTGAGTCAGGGGAAGAAAGCAAGGTCTTGACAGAGCCTGTCCGAAAGGTTGTAGAAGATCGACTCATCTCTGGGGCAGAAAGCCACTGCTGACCGACGCCCATGAATTTATTTCGTTGATAGACCTAGGCCTCGGCTCGGGGATTACTACTTGACTTTTTTTCCTACCTCCACAACAAGACTAAGTTCCCACTTAAGGTCACCGGATTGGCAGAGAAGAGCTAAATAACTTCTTTTCGTCTCCGTCTTTTCTGCTTGCTTACTTATCCAATTCGGATAATTTCTACCACGCCTACAGGGATGACCTTCTTCAGAGTCGGATATTAACATCCTTGCCGCGAATGAAGGAGGCTTTTGAAGATCTTCAAATCCTGAAGGAGATCGAGACGCCTATAATTTATCGCCTCATAGATTCTTTATCAAGGGCGGGTTGGCCAGAGGAATACGATTTGGAGTACTTAAAAGAGAAGTTCCTCGTGATCGATTGGATTGCCTGCCAACTAGCGTTTCGTCGCCCTATAAAGACGAAGCAGCTGTTCGTGTATGGGGATCCCTCAACGCAGAAAACGCTCCTCCTGCATTTTCTTTCGAAGGTTCTGCGGGTCTATTTCGCTAGCGCGCGCCGTAACGATTTCGCAGGCGCCCATGACCACTATGACCTCTGGGTCTTCGATGAATTCCATGAGCATAGCGAGTCAAGGACCTTTGGAGACACCGTATCTACCGTAGGTTCCACGCGCGAGGGTAGCTCGTTTGTGAACAACCTTCTTCAGGTTCTGGATGGGCAGTCGCCTCGATTCGAAGTACGCCCGGGTTTTCAAGAAAAAGAGGAATGTTCCAATCATTATGATTGCAAACAAGCTCCCTCAGCTTATGAGGACCCATGGCCCTTTTCGAGCGAGATTCTTCCGGATAAGGTTTTCTACGCCGATTTCCGATCTTTCCGAGGCAAGGGTAATAGCAACCATTCGGAGACGAAGCCCTTCTGTCCCAGAGCATACACCCCTAGAGAGAAATTTGCTTTTTCACTTCATCAAGAATTTCTTGCCTAATCAGTTTCACCCTGGATTCCCTTCTCTTCCTGTGGAAGTCGAAAGAGAACTTACTTCCTCAAAGCTCACAGCTAGTCCTCTTTATTGAATCTAATTCCCAAGCAAAGGATTAGAAGGTAAGGTGCCAAGAAAAAGGCTAAGCTTAGTCGGATTCTTCCCTTAGGTGAACCACCTTTAGCTTTCGAGAAGACAGTGAAAACAGTGAGGATGTCACGTGGAAGCTTTCCTAAATCCATTTGCCCGGAGCCGGAAAACTACTTATAGTTGTAAGGATATACCACCAAACCTGAGCCTTCCCAAGTGAGTCTGCGCAGCATGCTCCGAAAGAGAAGAAGAATTTGAAATCCCATTTGCACCCGGATTCAGCTTCTTTCGAACTAGCAAATGAACTTTCTGAGCCAACAACGGATCGGCTTGGCCCATTCCTCATCTGAGGAAGAAAGAGTACAACGATCTGCATATAAATAGTATGCATGTTCTGATCCGGTCTTTCCCAAAGCTAGGGCTTCTGCTCCAACTCTTTCTGACCCGACCCTACCGAACGAGCCAAACCGAGAGTCCTATACTTGTCCACCGGCCCTCCGGATTCTGTTCTAGACTTACCAATCTTGGCTAGCCTCTTTTCCTGGCGCTAAGCCCTTTTCTTTCGGAACCTTAGCTTAGCTGCTGAACTGCCGAGAACTGCTTTATTACCCCACTTCTTTGCAAACCTCTCCCCTTGGTCGAGCATTCAGAACAAAACCCTCTCCCGCTGCTAGATTAACTGCCGGGACTCTGATTTCTTCTCTATAGCCCACCTTTCCAAAAAACTGGAAGTTAGACATTTCCTTCGGAACCCTGACTCTGAGTAATGCTCCCTAAGGTTAATTTCTTTTTCCAAGCCAAGGCAAAGAGGCTTGGACAACTGGAACCAAGTTAAATTCATCGCGTGAGTGAAGAAGAGTCATACCGTGGGTTGAATTCCTGTAGTTTCTCTTTCTTGCTCCTGTAGGGTGGTCGAAGATTACTGGAAAAAAAACGGGAACTGGGTCGATCTATTCTAGGGCGAAGCTGTTTTCTATTGGGTGAATCGTCGGTCGGCTAACTCCGTGCCAGCAGCACTACTGGAACTGGCTGGCGTTGCTGGGAGACGTATAGAAACTCTGTTGCTAGAGGTTCTGACTCCAACGGCCTCTGCATCGACTCTAAACGAAGAGTAAAGTGACTTGTCACCTCTTGGTAAAGAGATTTCCTTTCCGGTCGGATCCTTCTAGAAATGGTATAGTGAGCTCTCTCTCTGGATGTTGCTTCAGTCGCTGGCCATAGCCTTGCTCGAGCCAGAGCTTTGGTTAATAGGCTAAGACCGTTCTTCTATCTTCTGGATAAGAGGGTATGCGCAGGTGCAAAAGAGTAGTTAACAGCTTCAGTAATATAGAAGTCCAAAACTCAATTGGGATAGTAGGGGGAAATTTTCTATCTTCCTTTCCTGCTACTAGGGTGTCCTCTATCCTCTCCCTATCTGAAAACCTCTCCCCATCGGCCTCGCTCCTTTCCTTCCCCATGTGTAAGAAGAATAGAAGCGCTCTCACAAACAGATTCCCCCTGAGAAAGCTTTCTTTCAATAGCGGTGACACAGCTGATAGAGTGAGGACGAGGAAAAGCAAGCACAGGCCTTACAAACTGGCGGAATGCTCTCGAAACCAATTCACTGAGGACAAAAAGACAGATAAAGTCCCCGATTGATTGACAACGAGGGTAGTTTCCTTTCTTTGATGGCCTAATAAGAGGGCGATTTCGTAGCATCGCCTTCCCTTTCGATGTAATTTTTTCTGTTGGAGGAAGGGCATTTGAGCAAAACTTTCTCGTCGAAGATTGGGGAATTGTCACACTCCAGTGTTCATAGGGCTTATTAGTAACTGCATGGTGTTCTGTTGGTAGTGTTCAAAAATGGAGAAGCTAGCTAGACAGCCCGTGTATGGAATTGGGTTCTTTGGGAAAAGTTCAAGAGTTGCATTCCTTCCACCCGTAACGTAAGGAAAGCTACACGTAGCGTAGAAAGTTTTGCTTACTACCTCTTCTCTTCCATCTAAGTAAGATAAGGTAAGGTTGAAGCTCATAGGTAGTAGCCTAAGCGCTAAGAAGCAGAGTGAGGGTTACATGAGTTAGGAACGATCCCTGATGTGGAATAATTAGTAGGGGCGTGGGAGACTACTTAATCGACCTCAAAGCGAAAGAGATGAAGAGCTAGCCTTTTTCTATTAAATAGAAAAAGAGAGAGATGCTAAGAAGAGAGGAGGCGTGACTGTTCTCAGAGCCCAGAGCATAGCCTTAGACTGATTCTTCCACCCTTCTGCCCCTCACTCTTGTGACACTTGATTTCTTCCCTACGGCTACCTTCTGACGATCACCCTGTCCTTACTCAATCCCTTATTTCTTTCAAAACCTTTTTGTTTAGCAAGCATTCCATTCTTAGTGGAGTCTTCAAAAGATGGGTCTCCCCGCTATGGGCAGAGAGAAAGGAGAATCTTCCGTGGAAGGCTTATGGATCATAAAGGATGAGATGGGAATGGAGGCATTCCAGCCAAACAAAGAAGAGTCTGGTCTGAACTTCGGAGAAAGAAGAAGCATGAGATAGGCGGCGGAACAATTTCCGATAGCGAATTACTTGACTCGATGGATGGAGGTTTGGAACCCAAAAAAAGGACGAAATCAATCGATTACCTTTTCCCGAGCTACTTCTCATCCCATCTACTAAGGCTGAGCTAGCGCTCTCACTTCCTTGAGTCATGTACGTACTTCTTTCTTGTCGAGCGAGGATAGGTCTGTGAGAGTTCGTTTGAGCCTTGTGAGATTAGTCCAGTGACTGAAAGGAAATGACCTTCCCGGACCGGGACCTGTGAACTCTTACAGTTCGTTATCCAGTCGAAACTAGGGCTTGAGATCGTATTCGAAAAAGAAGTTCTTCCCTTAGATAGAGCGGGAATCTAACCCCAGCATTCGAGAATCATCCTCTCTATCTCGCACAATCGAAAGCTTTGTCTCATCCCTCTCGCTTCGAAAGAGTCTCTTTTTCAAAGCCCCTCCTCCTTTTAGTCGAGTATCTTTTATTTCATAACCTCTCGCTATCGCTTCGAGTATCCAATTTCAAAGCCCCTCTCCCAAATTACGGTAAAGCGAGATCTGTTAGAACCTCTCCCAAATTACGGTAAAGCGAGATCTTTCATAACCTCTCGCTATCGCTTCGAGTATCCTTTGGCCCCTCTTCGCTTTCGCTCGAGATCTTCCTTCCAGACCCTCTCACTTCGTTCGAGATGGAAGGAATCCGTCCCTCTCCTAGCGGTCTCCACGTCGCTGCGCTCGTCCCTCTCGCTATCGCTCGAGATCTGTTTATTCCATAACCTTTCAGTCGAGTCAGAAGGAATCCGTCCCTCTCCCTAGCGGTCGAGATCTTAGAGAACCTCTCGCTATCGCTCGAGATCTGTTTATTCCATAACCTTTCAGTCGAGATCCTTCAGAACCTCTCCTTTCAGCTTTCTAGCTCCCTCTTCCTTTCGTCATTTGGAAAAGAAGATAGATGGTAGTGATGAATGAGTATAATAGTTGTGATCTTTCTTACCTACCTTAATCTTCCGCGGCCTCTCCAACTTTTTCATTAGGGCGAGGTTCTGAAAGGAATGGGTGGGTTTCGTCTTTGATCAGAGGTAGAGTAGCCGTGCCTTTCGCTATGGGGTTTTCTCATACTCAATATGTTTTCAGAGATAGAATTCGCGAATGCGAAGGGCTTACTCATAACATAAGGAAAACTCCATAGAGGATGTCACTCTTTTTGATTCGATTCATACAGCATATATGGGAGTTAGGCTTTCTATTGGATAGTGATAAGGGAAAAATTGGGAGGGGGCAAGAAGGAAAGCAAATTCAGAGCAAGCAGGGGACTCACCACGGGTCCAAAGCCGTGGGTTGAATGAATGCCACCATTCCATAGCTGCACAAAAGGAAGCGGTCCAGATCTCGTCTCTGGGGATCCTGCTAGGGGAAAAAATCTGCTTTTTGGGGTTGGGTTGGCCCCCTTGTTCCAGGTCCCAGTGAAGCTGATCTGCCCCTGTGCTGTGTCTTGTTGTCGATGCGCCACGGGATTCGAGATAGCTTGAAAGCGGAGCGGAGGATGCTGGAGATAAGAAGAAGGGACATCTCTCGACGGGGAAGAAGCTGCAGCGGCACGTCACGAACTAGCTACCAACTGAGCTTCCCTAGATGTAGTAGTAAATCAAGATGGATGCCGGACATTCAAAGAAGGCCCGGCCCCTGCACTGAACCCAAGCAGCCGCAATAGGAAGTGGATCCCCCTGCCAAAGAGAATGCATTTCACTTTGGCAAGAAGGAGGAGACCCAAATCCAACCCAAAAATAGCATAGACCAGCGGAGCGAGAAAGAAAGCAATGATAGATATCTTACGTAGAGAAAAATTTGGTTTTTTCGGATTGGGGAATTGCTGCGATTCTTCCTGAATAGCCCGGATTCTCCCGTCCAGAGTCACTTTGAAAGTCTTACCTAAACTTTTCCGACGTTGTCTGCAACTATATTACGAGATTTCCGATTCTCCCTTCTCTTTCTTACTCAAGTGAGAGTTTTTCAAAGAGGATATCACAAAGAAGAAGATGAGGAACTACTGAACTCAAGCCCTTATTCGCGACGAATTTCTCTTTCAAAAGCGAGGAAAAGCGAAGAGTACGCTTGAGGATTGAATCCTTACTATTTGCATAAACCCGGGAAGCATACAAAGTCCTCGGACTTCGAAGGCTTGATCTGATACGCTATCCTCGATCTCCTAACTGAAGTCAATGGAACCTTAGCCGGGCTAATTACCACCGGAAAAGCATTACGGAACAGGATTTCCCCTCTCTCGCGCTCATTCCTCAGCAAATGGTAATCCTACCAAAACCCCAGGGCCAGTAAAAGCCGGGGAATCAGTGGAGAGGATAGAAGTAGACGGAAAAAAAGGAAAAACTTTCTTCCCAACCCCGAGTGAAAGGACTGCTTAGTCAAGTAGCTTTCCGATAGCGCACTTCTCTTCGCCCCCAGCCAAGGTCCGTCACGGGCATGCTTTCCAGTTCTATAAAGAACTTCTTTTCTGTCCTGAGCACGAGGTTCTGAATGAAAAGCAAAGGCTAGGTTAGCCGATGCGAGAGGGCTTTGAAGAAGCACTCGAACGAAGTGAGAGGGTCCCTGCTTTTGGCTACTCGACTGAAAGGTTCTAACAGATCTCGACCGCTAGGGTTTTGAGAGGTTCTGAAAGAAAGGAGGGGTTTAGGGCTAAAGCCAGTTGTTGAAAGAAGGAAGAGAGAAACGAATGTTTGGAAAAAAGAAAAGCATAAGAAAGAAGAAAAGCGAAAGAAAACAAGAAGAAGCCACCAGACAATGAATAGACAGAAGTCTTCTTATTCTATGATATTGAGAGTTGAAGAAGACGACTGCTAAGGCTTTCTTCTTTACTGGCTGTAAGAGCGGATAAGAGGAGATTGAAAAGACCGGTAAAGGCTTCGTTCCCTCTCTACCTGACCTAAAAGTCATAAGAAGGAGAAGGTAGTTTACTTACTTAGTGCTTGCAAAGCATTAAGGAACTGACATACTTAATAAGATAGGTAAGGGGTCATAGTCACGAACGTAAAAGGAGTTAAGCACACTAAGCTGTATAAATTACATTATCATAATAAGTAAAAGAAGCTCTTTCGGCTCAAGCTGTTAATGAGGCTCGATAAAGGTTTCAAAGAAAAAGGAAAAATTCTCATTTCGCCTTTCTACTTATAGACCTGGACTGCTATTTCTTTCATACCTGAAATAAAAGTAAAGCAAGTCAGGGATTCCTAGACCTGCTCTCTCGAAAAATGAAGAGAGACTGATTCTTCTTCCCCCAAGCCTCATAGCATTCATATTCCCAGCCTCTTCAGATGCGTCAATCCGCCTATCGGTACCCTTTTCCTCGTATAGAGAGCTCTAGTAATTCTTGGTAGGAGGGAACTAATACTGTAGATAAGGTTCATTGCTATTTGCTCTCCCGCTACGCTAGCACTTAAGAGACTATCTTAGCCCAGAGTGAGAGATCACAATAAGGAGTACTCAAAGTAGGCATGCGCAGTCCACGACTACCATTTCTGTAACTAAACTTCCCTGCCCCCTGTCCACTCAGTCTCATTTTCGGACTTCAGGAGCATTGAGTAAAGGGAGGCACGGGGGCGGGAAGATCTACTCATTCAAAGGGAAAGCGCACCCCTCTATTTATTTTCTTCTCAAAAGAAGAAGAGCTAGTGGAATGGGCCCTTACCTCATGCCAGCGGGGGAAAGAAAAAAAAAGAGGCCCACTACGAGAGGAGAGAGTGATTCAGCTGCTAACAAGCGCAGGTTTTTCATTAAATGAATGGTTATTCGGGAAACGTCTGTTGATGAGGAGGTTATACAAAAAAAAAAAGAAAACCAGGGGGCGGATTCAACCTGGGCTCCGTTCGAAGAGACAAGGTCCTTATCCCTTACATGCTCCTTCCCATGAGCAAGTCGGTTGGCTTCGTGAACAAGAGTGCTGATCACCCTCACGTGGGAAGATGAACATTGAAAGGGCTGAAAGCGTAGCGACGGGATGTAGATGTTGATTTTGGAGGTCGCGTACTTCTTTAGTTAGAATGCCATCGACACGGTTTCAGCCAAACCAATGAAGAAGGTGTGCCCCTTCGAAGTTGGTGGGTAAATCTTTCCAATTAGGTCTTAGGTCAATCGCCCCACCCCTAAACGGCCAAGGTTTAATGATTGGGTGTCATTCTGATGCGGGAACCCTTTGGACGGGACCATGCCTTTGACACGCCTTGCATCCCTGGCGCATATCTGATGCAATCTTTTAAAATGGATGGCCAAAAAAAGCCATGCCTCCTGATCAGCCATCTTATCTTTCGACCGGCCTGATGAGCGCCACATACTCCTTCATGGACTTCAGACATAAGTGAAAAATATTCATCTGGTCCTAAAGACCGGAGGAGCAAACCAACAGCATATCTTCCATCTCGAGATGGTGATGTAGATCCACGAAGCTATAAGCACCGGGACGAGCACCCTATTCTCTAGCGGCTCCGTCTGTGCGTGGGTGGGGATATCTTCTACTATTGATTAACTTGCTAACAACCCCTCGTAAATAAGGGGGAAGGAAACTAGCCATACTGCCGAAAAGAAGTCCCTCCCGAACAGCTTGAGCATGAAGTCCCAGTCACAGAGGAAAGTGCGGCGCTAACATGCTATTTTAGCCCCATTTGCTCACAGCAAGGTCAGTTAACGGTACAATTCGCTAGCTGGGCACCCGATGGAGCGTCTTCTTCTACTGCCAAAAAACTTCTCGAAGGGAAGGAGTGGGGCTTGCATAAACCCCTGTCAATGCCCATTTGCCATAACTATTGTCAATAGTAATCGAAATTAACTGATTAAGCAGGCAAAATTATAATAGTGTAGCGGAGTTTGACAAAATAAAATCCCTGACAGAGAATTTGAGGATAACATGTATGGGCCTTGGATGATTGCAAAGAAGAAATATCGCAACTCTAATGGTGCAAAACAACCTGACAACCGGAGTAAGAGTGGAGGTGCCTCAAATGTACATGGGGCGAATGCGAATGCCAATGGCTCCAGGTCTTGAAGAGAAAGATGGGATGCAAGAGGAGGAGGTGCATTGAGGACAAAAAGACGGGGTTTTCGTGGGCGCTTAGGTTCAAGGTTTTCCGTTCTGCACCAGTACATAAATTCCGAGAAAGATATTTCATGATGAGTCCAACAACTGGTACAAGGAAGAGGCACGATAGCGAAGATCAATCCATTTCAATCTAAATTCCTTGCAATGACCCTAGAGGAGAAGAGCCATGAAAGAAGAGACCCGAACAGAGACGTGAGGGAAGCTAGAGCCGGTCATAGGAAGGAGCGCGGGGTCCCTCAGCTCAGACTCTGGATGATCCTATGCTTAAAACGACCAATTCTGAAAGACCAAAGCCTTTCTGACTTCGGATCTAGTCATAATCGGGCTGGAGTCGCGGAATCTTCAACTGTTCTAAATTCCAGAGGCTGTGCCCACAAGACTAGGCGGCCAAAAAGCACAAATATTTATCTTCTAGTTCTTCCTAGCGTACTGGGCTTTTCTTCTTATCCCATGAACCCTTGGGAGGAGCATCTAGCCCACTGCGACCATTCCATTATATCTGTCTTGCTTGTTTTCTGTAAGTCCCCGTTTTAGGCCCGTCTCACTGAATGAACCCCTTCGCCTTTCGGCTCAGCTCTTCGCCAATCGACTATCGTCTCACCGTGGGTACCCTTCGCCAACTTAAAAGTTCA
>JBBMJZ010000082.1:1101910-1112460 GCA_037833815.1 Zingiber zerumbet | reverse complement strand
TAATCTCTTTTTCTAATTTACAGCAATCTTTAGTTAATAACTTAACAAACTTAAATAATTTATCGGGAGGAAGAGATCGTAACTTAACTTGTTGATCACATCAAAACAACCTTAGGGTTCCAACAAAAGTATCCTTGTCATTAATGGCTTCTTTTTTAGTGAATCCCTTGGCAATAAGACAAGTCTTATACTTTTCGACATTGCCCCTTGAATCGCACTTGGTTTTAATATCTATTTACAACCAATAGGCTTCTTTCCTTCCAACAATTTGACAATTTCCTAAACGTCATTTTCTGTCATAAACTTCAACTCTTCTTGTATGATATTAATCTACCTTTTAAGGTTAGAGCATTGTCTGACTTCTTAGAGAGATATAGGATCACTTTCCAACCCTATGTCAAAATCATGCTCTTGGAGATAAACATAATCACGAGAATTTGTGGTTCTCCATTCCCTTGTGGATCGCCTTAAAGGCACTTGTGTTTAAGGAGGTTGAAGTGCTTGCTCATCAATATGAGGCAATACTTCAATTTCAGTGGCAGGTTCCTCCAATTGCATTAGAGATGTCATAGGAATATCTTAGTTTACTATGCTCACTGGATGTGTGATAGCCATAATGTGCGGTATGGTAATTATACCGCTACTGATCGCACTAGTAGTAACCACAGGAGGATCGCCAATGCTTTCCTCAAAAGATACTTCCCTGATTTTATTACTCCCACTATCCTCAATGAACTTGGCATTTACCATTTCGAAGAAGGATGTATTAGAGGGATCATAAAATTTATACCCTCTTGACTTCTCAGAATATCCTATAAAATTATAGCTAACAGTTCTTGAGGCTAGTTTCCTTTCATTAGGCTTGTAAGGTCTAGCTTCAGCTGGACAACCTCAGACGTGTAAGTGTCTAATGCTAGGCTTCTTACTCGTCCACATCTCGAATGAGGTTTTAGTTACTGCCTTACTAGATACTCTATTGAATAGGTAAACTGCAGTCTTGAGTGCTTCACCCCACAAGGATTCTGGTAGAGAAGTGAAAGTTATCATACTTTTTACCATATCTTTTAGGGTTCAATTGTGACGCTCAGCTACACCATTCTGACTGGGTATACCAGACATGGTATACTGAGGCACAATTCCACACTTAGCAAGGTAATTTACAAAAGGTCCTGGACGTTGTTCACATGATCCATCATATCAACCGTAATATTCATTTCCACGGTCAGATCGGACAACTTTAATTTTCTTACCTAGTTGAAGTTCAACTTCGACTTTGAAATTTTTGAACATATCCAAAGACTGTGATTTCTCATGAATAAGGTACAGATAGCCAAATCTGGAATATTTGTCAATGAAGCTAATAAAAAAATATGTGTCTATTCCAAGATGCCTTAGGAAATGATCCACAAATATCCGTATGTATTAGCTCCAAAACATCACTACAACGATGGTGCGACTGATGACAACAAAGAAAACACGACTCAGCCGCTTTTTCCCGACATGACTACGCGGCTGAGGCCACGATGTGATCGCCGATTGTCGATCGTATGATGGATTTCTCCTCCCTGAGCAATGACTCTAATACCAATGTTGCTTGTAAGAAATAATTTTGTTAGAAAATGAAATAAACTCACAGTGCTTCACTCGAAGAAGATGTTTTAAGATCATCCGGAAGAAGCTACTGTGTCCAGACGATGATAAAAGGAAGCCACTATCCTATATATATGTATATATTTTGATTCATACACCGTATAAAATTGTATTTAAAAGTGGAAGAGGAAGAGGAAGAGGAAGAGGAAGAGGGACGAGCACCCTCTTCTTTTGTCTTCTCAATGTGTACATTCAAATGTCATATCTAACATTTAGATCAACAGTTGATTAAAAAAATCATCTCTTAATTTACTAAGACTGAAACTTAATCCTTCCATTCCTAAGAAATTGAGAAGAGACTCTCCGCTTAATCATTACCCTAGAAAAAACAAAATTGTCGTGCAGATGAATGTTAAAATTTATTCAAACCATGTAAGTGTGCAAATTTTGTCATATATTCATAGAGCAATAAGTTAATCAGTTTGAAATATTGCTTAAAAAAAGGTAAATAGGATAAATGATTTGTCGTGCATATGAATGTTAATATTTTAATTCGATTAATTCAAATTTAATTATTATTTACTGTAAATTAATAATTTATTAAAAGGAAAAAATTAATGATTGATTTGACTTTAACAATTTACTTATAATTATACACATTTGCTTATTTAAATAAGAGGAATGATATTGGCCGCGACAATTCGCCGCGACACATATCCGCGACCCCGTTGGCAGCCCTCGTGGCCACCTCCACCTCAGCGCTCTCTCTCCGCGACGCGAATGAATCCACTCGGGCCAAAATTTGTTCCTCGCGTGCCCTAACCAGCCCTCCCCTGCCATTTTCTCTTCTCCCTCCCCAGCCCTAACTTCTTCAAAAGCACCGCAGCCCCTTCTCCCCCCTCGCTGAAGCAGCAACGACACCCTCCCCAGCCCTAACTCCTTTGAAAGCGCCGCAGCCCCTTCTTCCCCTCGCTGAAGCAACAACGACACCCTCCCCTGCCGTTTTCTCTTCTCCCTCCCCTGCCCTAACTTCTTCTAAAGCGCCGCAGCCCCTTCTTCCCCTTCGCTGAAGCAACAACTGTTCTTCCTCAGCGAGGCTCATCTCCCTCAGCGTTTGAAGAAGCACACCAAGTTATAGCAGCAAAGAGCAGTAGTTTTGAGTACTCTTTGAGGTAATCAACTTCTTCTTCTACATCTTTTCTTTCTTCAATTCGTGGTAACCAAATCTTGAGGGATTATCCAAGCAACTAGCAGACAACGGAATATTTAGGACAAGAATCAGACAATCAATATAGTAAAAAGGACATGTAGAATAACAAATAAAAGGTCTTACTTGCATAAATTTCAAGAGTATCAGATCCTGTTGCATATGATCTTAGTGGTTCAGCGTCCTTAGAGTATCAGATCCTCAACAGAGGCACTAGAAATGGATAGTTCATATTTTTAATGCTATTTCATAGGAATTCAGGAATGCTATTCTAATGCAACTTGGTAAGCCTCAATTCCTGTTCTTTATGGGTGGGAAACACAACATGATCCTTTAGAACAATATGAACCAAAAGAAATTATTTTGTTAGTAGAAAGAAACTGATGATCTTGGATGAACATCAACTTCTGTTATTTGCTTGTATAACATAATAATGCAGTAGAGTTCTTTTGTTATTTTAAAACTGTACATGCAAAGCTTTTGTTATTTTAGATTCAAGTAGAGTTCTTTCACCAACAGCCGATGCAGCAAATGCAAATGGACATTTGCTTGGCTTAGTTCCAATATGACAGATACTTTTAAAAGAAAATCAAAAGAAACATTATCTCTACATTCTCCATGTTATTTATTAGAAGAGACACAAATATTTGTTTCAGTTATTTCTTGCATATTATCTTTGTTTCAGTTATTTCTTGCATGTTTCATGTTTCATATAGGCTTCGTTTTGTTTCATGTCTAATTCCTTAGCACAAGAACACGAAAGGCACTATTGATTTGCCCTGTTATAGCTTTATTTTTGTGAAGAATGACATCGTTTTTTTTTAATCTAATAATGAAAATTTAATTATTAGGTTGCTATTTCATGACATCATCAAGTTATAGCAGCATTAAGAATACGAGATCTCAACCTGTAACATGCAAAGACTGCGGACAAATAACATTGGTGTGCATTTCTAAGTCAACCAAGAATCCTGGAAGACACTATTATAGATGTGGGCAACATGGATGGCAAAAGTGGGTGACGACCGATACTAGTTCATCTGGCAAAATTAAAAGTGAAGAGAATGCTTCTCATGGACATAATCCGACAATAATCAATATACCAAAATCCATTTGGATATCAGTGTTGGTGAACTTGATTCTCTTAGCCGTAATTTTAATTGTGTTGTTAGTTCATCTGGTTAGTTAGTGTTATGTCATGTTGATGTTGTAATATAAATGGTTAAATGTTTGTAATTCTGAACGCAAACTTGGTTTGTTAGTTATATTATTAAACATTGTTCGAATAGAAATTTTTGAGTGTTTATTTGAATTGTTTAATTGGTATCGTGTTGATTCATCTAAGGACTCAAAAAGTTTTTCGACAGAGAAATTGACGGGGCTCAACTATTATCTAATTTGGAAGAATTTCATTGCCTCTGATCTGCAACTATTATTTTGATTCAAAATTTGAATTTCTAGTTATTGATCTATTACATATAATATTTATTGTTTTAAATTTCATTTTCCTTCCTCTCCCTATAATAGTATCAGTGTTGTGCATTGAATTTGTGCATTGAATTGAGGGAGTCAGTGTTTGTATATGCATTGCATTTAGGGTGGCTGCATTGAATTTAGATTTGTGCATTGAATTGAGATTAGGGCATTGAATTAGTGCATTAGGGAATTTGGATTTGTGCATTGAATTTCAATTTGGGCATTGAATGAATTTAGCGTTGCTACTTGAGATGAATAGTTGCAGCCTAGTTGATTGAACCGTTGCAGCCTAGTTGATTGAAGAGAAAGAGAAAGTGATGTGCATTTCTTTATTAGGATTTAGCGTAGCAACAGGAGATGATAGGATTTAGCGTAGCTACTGGAGATGAATAGTAGTTGATTGAACCGTAGCAGCCTAGAGCAGCCTAGTTGATTGAAGAGAAAGAGATGTGCATTTAAAAGAAAGAGGAAGAGGGCCAGGCCCATGTTCATGCTGGGCTTTCCTTTAAAAATGGAACAGGAATTTAGCTTTGGGGCTCGGTTACTATTTTATTTGAGCCTGTTTTGGGTTTAGGGTTTGATCCCAGTGGTTTGACCCGGACGGAATCTTGGGGGTCCTAAGTAACCGCAATATCAACATGGCTTCTCAGGAAGGCTTTCACTTCTTTCGGATGCAATAGAGGGCAGATTGGTAAATCAATGATGAGGGATAGCGCAATTGAGAGTGAAATAACCATAATGAGAGGCTAGGTCCTTTAAGAGATAGGGGGCGATGTTGGACTATCGGGGAAGAGGCTTAACTTAGGATTCTAGAGTAAGCGGCCGACCTTCAGGGATATTCCAATAATGCCGAGCTACCAGGGCTTCTGGGCCTACGCAATTATGTTGACTAACCATGGAAAAGTCCGATTCCCCCACCCTAACTAAAATAGGGAGACTGAGATGAGCTCATCCGGTCTAGCTCTAGCTTTAGCAGCTTCGGATATAGTTGCTATTTCGGAATATGAGATTGGAACCCGAAAATTCAAAATGGGGATGGAGTTTAGTTCCTCTTGTTCCATGTAAGTGGTTAAGAGCTCTTTAGAAAGAATTAAGGGCTGGACTATTGCCCATCAGAAGAATTTTGTCGTAATAATCAATCTGTGTCTGGCTAGTCTATCTTTATTCCAAGTAGGTTTTGAAAAGCCAGCGCCCAAAGGTGCGTGATTGACGGATGGAAGTCTCATCGAAGCAGTATTGGAAATAAATTATAGAAATAGAAAAGCAATGCCAAAAATCTCAGCTCTCAAAAAAGGGGCCGCACATCATCTGGAGGGAACATGGTTAGGCCCAACGGGCTTGACTGGGAACTTGTTGGCAAGCAAATCCGCGCAAAAAAGCGCTTCTCCGAGATAAGATATTAGTCTCCGAGATAAGATATTATAATTAGAATTTTTGATCCCCTTTGGGTTCCCTAAAGGCTACTATTCCCTGGGCTGTTCCACCGAGTGCAACTGGCTATAGAGGGATATCAACAAAAAAGAGAGGATAGGGATCCGCTATATGGCACAAGCCCACATAGGCTCAGTCCACTCAGTGCTCATAGGACGGAGTAGAGGACAGAAGGGACATGTAAAGACTCCCTACTTAACTAATCTGTGATCGGTATTCTATTCTATCTTCTCTCTGAATGATAGATTACCGATCGAGAGAAAGCTGCCCGGGATTCAACTCTAGTATCTTCACCTTTGCAACCTCTGCTGGAAAGTGGAAATTATCTCAAGCGGAAGAGGCCCCTCCCTTACTCTTACCCCTCAATGCTGAGGGCCTCGTCCTCCTTCTCTCTTTTTCTTTTGTATGAGAGGAGAACTACACCTTTAGACTCAAGCAAGAATAAGCTGTTCATTCTTCCAAAAAAAAGAAAAGTGGGAAGTTCTGTGTTAACCCCCTATGTAAAAGAAAGAAGAGAATCAACCGGTTGGCGTCATTATCATTCGCTCCTTTTTTTTTGTTTGAAGTATTTCGATTCGTCCTTCCTTGTTGATGAGAAGGAACCCGTTTGAGAACGCGATGGGCCAACCCCCCTTTTACTATGCGTTCGACCTTAGCAATTTAACTGAACTTTTTTAAAATCTCTGCCAATCTCCGATTCGGTCATCCGACCAGCGGCGGGGCCATCATATTACGAACGGACGAACTATGCTCTCCTATCCCGAACCGTGGGTCTTTTCGAAGTGCAGTTCGCTACCGGGGGATCGAAAGAAGACCGCTGGGAAGGAAGAGGTTTTCTCAGTTTTGCAATCGGATATAGAGTGGGTAGGAAGCGTCAGCAGAGCTCTTTCCTTCGTTGAGCGAATGCTATCATGTAGGTACTCGAGCAATAGCTGCTTCAGGCGCTCGACCGGTGGATCGAATTGATGAACCTGCTGAACCGAACATGGGAGAGACGAGACCGGACCGTCCTGCATTCAAGAAGACCTTCCAATACGTCGTTTTTGGTTGGCACTGAACCTGATCGTTATTACATAAAAAAGATGACTGCTTATATTCTTTTTTTGGGGGGTTCAAAACCTTTTCGATAAAGCGGGTAAAAGATATGGTAATGCCCCTACCCACGGCAAGGAGTTTCCTGAAGGTCCCTTCAGTTCGCTGTCCGGGGAGGAATGGGATAGAGGGAGGAGCATAGAACAATCCTCTGTTCATAGTTACCGAATGAAGGAGGAGGAGAATAGTCAATCTGTCTCCCCTATCAAACCAGGGTCGCTACCGCTACACCTTGTATTCCTGATCGACCGACAGGTATCAAAAGTGAGAAAGACTTTTGGCTTGGTCAAGGACGGGGTTCCACTGTACAACCAGGAATCATTCCCTTCTCTTTCGTTCTCCCCTTTCCGTTCATATGGAAGTAAGAGAAAATCGACCCCCTGGTCATCCTTCCTCTTCCTGGCCGGCTGGCCGAGGTTGAGTTCCTCCCTTATTGAGAATCTATATGGCTTTGTTCGTCTCTATTATTTTCTTTTTCAATAGCCAATAAACTTGAGTTTCAGGTCTGCGAGAGGTCAATGTACAACCGAAAGGTGAATGCTTTACCAAACTCGTGTACAACTCCTTTCATGTGTATTGATTTCCGCTTATTACATGCTTGGTTTCCTAAATTCTTTCTCCACAGCACCCCCTGACCAAACAAAAAATAAGAAAGCCAAGATCTCATAAAGCGAGGGGATGGTGGACTTCTTCTAAGACTCCTTATGGGCTTAGCCAATACAAGATCGAACCGATACACTTCGGGAGCATTCAGGACGTGGAAGAGGGTTCCAAATCAGATGAGTTGTCCGGCTTCCAAAGGCGATCCTAAGGGAAGAAGAATTTTAAAAGGGATAAGGCTGCAAGAAGAACAACGAGAGGAAGCTCAACCAAGTCCCAAGATTATGCTGTAAGGCATCGATTTCCTCTTTTTTGGCCGGTTGCCGACACTTCTGGGATGCTGCTTCTGCAAAGGTATCAGGTTCTTTGACAGATTCGATAGAAGAAAGAAAAACACGATGACTTCTAAAAAAAAGAATCATAAGAAACTAACCTCTGAATTGGAAATTTCAGACGAGAGGAGCGAAAAGCCGCTCGACTGAAAGGAGAGGAGTGTTAATATATCTATCAATTTTATTTATATATATATATATAAATCCCCAGATCCATCATTCATTCATTCCCTCACTCACGTTTTCTCAAGGTATCAGAGCGGAGGGTAAATTCCTTTCGATTTCTGCTAATTCTCTTCTTGTTGCACTATGCCCAAGCTTGACGATAGCAGTGGAGCGCTGTCTGCGGCGGCTAAGGAAACACTCAAGGATCGAGTGACCCGCAAGGTCGACCATTTGGGCGGACAAGTGTAGACTATGGCAGAAAGGCAGGAGAATCGGGAATTGTTGGTCACCAGACGCTCGCTAATGAGTACCGCGTCTTCCCAGTGAAGGAGAGCGGTCTTCATGGGGCCTCAACGATCCCGGTGGCGATGTCCAAAACGTGACGGACTAGGTCAAATTGAGGAGCTTTCTGTGGAGCCTTACTAGTGCTTGCACCACGTGAGGTGTTTCCAGCAGACAGCCCATTAGCTACATCTTCAAGTTGGGTCGGATTCTTAGCTTGTTAACACTTGGTGAAGAGCCGTCTGATTGAATTCCACGCCCTCCAGATGCACATGAAGAATCAAATCTAGGTCAATCGGATCAATAAAGAACTTTGGATCCTCTCGACCATAGAAAAAGATTTTATACATAGAGCAAATCTGTTCTCGAGTCGAAAAACAGAGCTCGGTATTAAGGAAGTCCCGCACCATGACCTCGTACGCCCTGGGTGAAAGGCTTGGGGTTTGTAGGCGTTGGCGAAAGAAGAATTTGATTTGATTGAACCTAGCGGGTAGCGCGCTACTTCAAAGCTTGCACCCGGCAACGACTTTCACTTCCTAAATAGTAAGGAAGGGAAGAGGTAACTTACCAACAGGAGGTAAATATGAAATAGAGCAGCAACACCCGTTCCACTCGAGCGGAACTTCTAACTGAAGCTGCTCACGTTTTTCAGCAGGGTCTGGGCTACGGGGTCCTTTTCCAACCCCTCTCTTATGCGTTCGGGGATGGCCCGAGTTGGCTCATGGCTGCTATCTCTTCTAAAAGGATGCCAACTCGGCCTTTCGACTTAGTGCGTCGGCAACTTTCTTTGATTGGTCCTACCTGTACTCGAGGACCATGCCGAACCCCGCCAGAAATGCCACCGTGCCCGCTTGGGGCTCTCTTCTGAGTAAGGAAATAGCTCGTAGCCACGTTATCGGTCTTGACCACGAACCTTGAGCCCTGCGAAGAAAACTACACTGCGCTCCAGCAATTCAATGATCTCTGTGACTTGGCTGTCAAGATCATGGGTGAGATGGTTCGTGAAGGGCTTTTGTTGTTCGCCGGAATGATAGGCCTTACTAAAGCTTTGTGTCTGGCGCGGTAATGCCTTGCTTGCGCGCTGCGGTGCGCTCTTGCTTTCTGCTCCGCTGTTCGCGCGATTGCTTAGCTTTCTAGCTAGCTTTCGATATACTTCTATATATTACTCTACTATGACGCGTCATTATCACATAAAGAATTCGCTTCTCCAGCAAGTCGTGAATGGCCATCAGCAAATTTAGTCGTAAATATATATTTCTTTAGAATTTTTCTTTTATTTTATGTTTGACTCGACTTTTAGCAGATTACAGTAATTGCGTGAATGGCTAGGGCCATAAATGCTGATGGGTTTTTTAGGCATGACTCGACTTTTCTAAAGAAAGTTGATATTTGAGTTTTTGACTCGACTTTTTTAATCAATCAATTTCGGAGTTTTTGAATCGCAGATTACGTTTTGAATAGCTTAAATTAAAGTATTGCGAGCGCGTCGTTTCGGACCTGCCATACTAAAGCGATCCCGAAGACAGAGATCTGTAGTAGAGTTTTGAATCGAACAAATTACTGCTGATGTTTTCTTTATGGGCCGGGCACGCAAGACTTTAATCTGCTGCAACTTATATACGTCAAGTTCATAATTTATGCTGATGTCTTCTTCCGGGGGGGCCCATGAAAAACTAATACGTAGAAAGATCTACCTATCAGCAGATAATTATAGTAGATTTACGTGCATGGTATTTCCCAAAGCCATTCCGCTAGAAAGGATCTCTCTTTCTCTCACACGCAGCAGATTACAGTCTTACGTGAAAAAGATGGCCAAACAGATTCAAAACAACCGACCCTATACTTAAGATTAGATTTTCTCACTCTTCCCACAGCAGATTACAGTAATTGCGTAAATGGCAAGGGCCATTTACTCTGACCCTTATGGTCGAGCATATCCTTACGTCTACGATTCTCCCTAAATTCTGACGTTCTTATTGCGATGCTTCCTTCGTCGGCCCATCCTTTAGTCACACGTCGCTTCGCTCGTACCTTCCTTTAGTTTGAGTCGTCGCTATCGCCTATTACTGAATTAATGGCCTTCCGAAAGTGTTGTGTTCTTTTAATGCCCCAAGAGGAGAAGAGAAGAGCGAGGTACGAGTGATAAGTCAGCGAAAGCTTCAGTCTCACTCTCACTCTCACTCTAAGGACAGAGAGCCGTTCGTGGACCCTACCCACATCAAATCACTTCACACTTCCTGGTGTAGGAACATCGCAATACCGTAATTTAGGGCCGAGGGTAGAGTGAATGGCCGAAATATAGGATACCCAGATACGGTACAAAATGGAGCTTTAGACAATGATCGAATAAGAGGGCCGAGTGTAACGAGGGATCG
>JBBMJZ010000082.1:1055856-1094850 GCA_037833815.1 Zingiber zerumbet | reverse complement strand
GATTTGATAAATACTGATAACTCTCGGATAGAATATTAGAACGGAAAGATCCATTAGATAATGAACTCTTGCTTCTAAGCCATTTCTGGCGATGAATCAACAATTCGCAGTACTTTTCTTGCCCATTCCCGATGAACCAGCGTGTATACATAGATGTAGGAGAATCCGTTTTGGAAGTAATAAGCACCTTTGGCATCTCTTCATATGCAAAGAATTCTCGACGTGAAAACACAGAGACAAAGGACTGATCTTTGAATAGGAAAAAGAATGGATCTGCAGGGTCCCAAAATCTTTGGCTTATTCGAAAAAAGCCTTGTTCTTTGGAAAATCTATCTGGTGTCCGCATGGTTCCCCTCTGCTCCTCCTCATGCTCTTGAAGCTCATCCTCTTCATGATAAATGCTCCGCTTGCCCCGAAATGATCCGGCCCGATAGGGAAATCCCAATTCAGTGGGCCTTTCAATACAATCAAATAGATTGGTCCAAGGGCGCCATATTCTAGGAGCCCAAACTATGTGATCGAATAAATCCTCCCCCATTTGTTGCGGGTCGATGTCCTCTTCCTCTTCCTCTTCTTCAAACTCCGATTCTTTTCATAGTTTTGAATCATATCTAACCCCGTCGTTCTCACTCGGCCCTTGGTTCGGACCGAAGAAGTAATGTCACTCGATTATTATCAAACTGACAGCAATCTTTTTCTGTCCGTGAGGATCCCAACGGAGCGCCTTCTAGTTCTAATAGGCCATGAACTAGATCAGAATCATTCTCAGCGAATCTATACGAAATAGTTGATGTCGGTTGCGGGCTGGCGTCGTTATCACTCGCACCTCTTCCTTTTTCAATATGCAGCAAGAAGCCCTCCGTAAGGCAATCGTGATTTGGTAGTAGTCTTCGGACCAGCAGCAGTCTTTCTTTTCTTCCTCTCGAGCCCGCATTAAAGTCAAGTACAAGCTGGTCAAAGGGTAGGGATAAAGCATGTGAGAGGGTAAGCAAGAAGGACTCTTCCCTTATTTCAAGTACTGTAACATGATCTCGCTTATATCCTGTTTTTTTCCATGTCACTGGGGTATTGATATCCTATTTCAGTCCATCTTCTCGCCGAATAAAGCCTCAAAAGCGCTCAAGGATAAGTAAGTGAAGACAGTTAGATGGGGGCAGCGTAAATCAGAAAAAGGCAAGAAAGTTGGAAAGACTGCAGTATCGACCAGAAACCCGTCTTAGTCGCCCCGTCTTAGTCGCCCCGTCGTTTCACTCGGCCCTTCTTTTCTTCCCTGTAAGCCAGAGCCCGTTTTTATCATAATCAAAGCCCCTCTTTTTCCACTGCACTGCCAGTTGAAGTTGAAATTGGAGTCGCTTTTCCCTTATATCCAGTCCATCCCATGGGAGTTGACTATCCAGAAGGTGGTTGACTCTTTCAATCTTGCTAAGGCCTGTCCACCCGTTAGTGCTTGGCTCTATCGAATGAGTCCCGGTAGAGGGACGGTAGAGTGAATGGCCATCATCAAGGAAAGAGCCACCGAAAGGTAAGATCAAGGAAGGTACGAGCAAAGCGACGTGGGACGGGAAGCTAGCGACGTGGAAAGAAATGCCGGTCTTTAGTCGAGCTCCAGCTACTCATATCATACCCGAACAACGCAAGAGCAAGAGCGACTCATCAACTCATCAACGCAAGAAGCGACTCACTCAACGCAAGAGCGCCCGAACAACTCAATGCAAGGGTCTGAAAGAGCTCATGCTCGAACAACCAACGACTTCTCTCATGCCATTTACGCGCGCGGGAAAGTAGTTAAGTTAATATACTATTAATTTCCTAAGAGAAGTGTGTTTTTTAAGGCTTGGAATTAACGACCTGTTGCTGCGAAGCGACGTGGAATGAACTCTTTCCGTCATTATCACCCCGTCTTAGTCGCACGTCGACGTCGCTTCTTCCCTACACTTCGACGTCGTTTCACTCGTTCCTTTGGTTTGGTCGGCCCTATCGGTCGATCCCTACGTCCATTCAGATAAGAGACGTAGGTATGCATCGTCCACGTCTAGCCGTCGTTATCACTCGGACCTCCTACAAAGATAAGATAAGAAAGAGACTGATGGGAGATGAAGAACCGGAAGGCACATTAGTTGTTGAATAAGGGTGAGGTGCATACTCTATAATCATCCCATTAAGCAGCCGTTAATTCCTTCACGGGAGCGGATGGCACCACTTACAAGGATAGGTTTTCTTTACCCAGGCTCTTCCTGTACTACCCGGTAAACCTGCTTATTCAACTAGAGCTGCTTAAGGAAGAGACTCGGGGTCGGGCTCGGGAGTCATTAAAATAGTAGCTGGTACCCGTTTACTTATTCTTATTCTAAATGGAAAGAAGTACGCGGCACTCAACCAAGCTCTTAATTCAATTATAAATATGAGTTTGACGGAATGGTATGAGTAATAGGTTGAAGCCTGAAGTTAATTCAATTTGAGAGTAATAGGTTGAAGCCTGAAGTTAATTCAATTTGAAGTCTGAAGTTAATTAAATTAGTTCTGGTCTGGCATGGCTTGACCGGTCTTTTCTAACTGATTATGCGGAAGAGAGGAGGTCTTCTAAAGAGAGTGAGAGGAGGTCTTCTAAATTAATGTAGTCTGCTCCTCCTCATACTCCTACTGGGAGTACAGACTGAACACTATTACTGGGAGTACAGACTGAACACTGACTTTCCCAATAATGATAGGTGCGAGAGAAGCTAAGTCCAAGAGTTCGCCAATATTTAATTTAACCATTTAGATTTATAATATAATTAGTTGCAGCCTCGTAGGAGCAGTTCTGCGGCTATTAGCTATTACCTATTATACATTATACGTGATTTCCAGTAAGAGGTTTCCGTTCCTCCAATTCCACGAGTACGGGATGAGAGAAAGAATTCTAATAGTTGCTGGTGCCAAATGTTATGTAAGAAGTGCACTTGAATTTGAAGGTTTTCTCCCGAGTTCCCTTGAAGCCATTATCCTTACTTATTTCATTCACTGCTCATTATCCTTACTTATTTCATTCACTGCTTTTCATAGCTCGTCTTTAGCGAAAGTCTTCTTTGTGTTCTGCTTTTCGCGTGAACGTGGGCAATTTGGATTAGAAATGAAGTCGGATGCCGCTCCTCGCCTATAAGCCAGAACCCTAGATGTAGAGAATCCGCAGTTAGAGAATAAGCTTGAACTATACGCTTGAACTAGGATTGAATGATTCTAAACCTGCCGAAAGTGTTCTGCCAGAACCTCGGCTTCGTTATTGGATGTAACCGAGGAACGAGCAAAGCGACGAACGAGTGAAACGGACGAGCGATAGCGACGTGGAGGGGAGCAAAGCGACGGGCGAGTGATAGTGTAACGACGCGGAGTTAATTCACGACTCTTGCCCGAAAAAGCGACTACAATTCCAGGTTCGGAACGAAAAAAGAAGTTGCTCGCCCTTCCCGTCAAGGTCAAAGGCGGGAGTGCGAAAAGCCTTAAAAAAAGGCACGTCGTTTCACTCGTTCGTCGCCCGTCGTTTCACTCGGACCTCTTTCTCGGGGGGCTAATGGCTTTCTTTAACTTCTCTTTTCCCTACCTTAGAGTTACCTTTCTTCTTTCATTCCAGATTCCAGATCTCCTCCGACCGGAACTCATTCATAAGGTCATAACTCTAACTACTTGGGACCGATTTTGCCTCCTTATCAGGGGGGAACAAATTCATAAGATAAGAATGAATAAGGTCCGAGTGAGTTAGACGAACGTACGAGTGAATATGATACTCATATGAACGCAACTATACTGGTAATTATCTGCTGCGAAGCGACGTAAGAGACCCGATAGGGACGTAGGGAGAGCTCCCATAGGGAGTGAAGGAGAGGGACGAAAGTGCTCGAGCAATAAAATAAGCGAGAGGGACGGAAAAGAAAAAGGGCTCGAGCGAATGAGCGAGAGGGAAAAAACTTCTAAACTTAAAACGCTGTTTTAGTGTTTTGATTTGAGTTTTCGGACTCTGGATGGGATGGAACATTAGCATTAGGATAAAGAGACAGGGAAATGAAATATCTTATCAAATCTATTGTTCATTCCAAGAGTGAATGGCTACTAATCAAACTGAATCTCTTTCTCCAGATCTTTTAGGCAAGAGTCTCTTATCTGAATGTAATGCAAGGAAAACAACCAACCCGTAAGTTGAGTTCTGGGAAAGAACTGTTGAACTCAGAAAACACGTCAGTTCCTTAGAGAGAAGTGACGAAAGGTGGAACTGGTTATTTATTGTGCACAAGAAGGCTTCATCTGCTTCTGCTGGCTGAGCTACGGCTGCCTAAGATCTTTCATTAAAGTAAAGCGAATTCGTGAACGAAAGTACGGGATAAAAAACACTAAACACATATAATCCGCAAGAGAAAGATGCCAAGGCAGCAGAAGACAAGGAGCCAGAGGGGCCCCAAGGAAGGAGCAAAGCGACTAAGACAGTGAATGGACTTCTTCCACGTCGCTACGCTCGTTCCTGTTGCTAGCGCAGCGACGTGGTGTGATCCCGCCTTTGATAAGAGTGTGATCCTTTGATAAGCCAATAAGGAGGTGAAAAGAACCGGAACCCCAGATCTTAAGCCAAGGCAGGAGAAGACAAGATCAAATACACTTAAGCCAAGGCAGGAGAATTTCTTTTAGGTTCTTTGCCAGATGCCCAGGATAAAGTAAAGAGGATAAATAGGTCAGAGCCATAATCAGCTCACTCTTGGAATGAACTCTCTTATCTTATTTTATTATACTCTTCCATTCACTACTTTATACTCTTCCATTCACGCAACTATACTGGTAATAATCCGCTGCGATACCTACGTTAGACGGGAAGAGAGATTCTCTATATACCATCATTCAATGTCGTGCTTCTGGAACTGACTTGACCTCTCCGGAACCCAAGTGTGAAGTCCAGTCGCTCGAGGTCTTAATAGAATAGACTTAATAGAGAAGTAGGAATCAGACTTCAAGTAAAGGTACACAGCAAGCTTCTTTTATTGACAGCTATTTACGCAAGCCCTAATCCTAAGTCCCTCCCGAGTGCTTTAATACACTGAAGCAAGAACGAATCTGAAAGAATGAACCAGCTAACTAGAAATCTTCAGTCTTCCGTAAGAGTGCCTTAAAGAACGATCTTGGTGCGACAGGGGTTGTATTGTACTGAATCTGCTCTGCTCTTCTTATCGTTGAATAAACTCATGGGCCCATCGATCTATCTATGAAAGGTCAATAGCTTCGAGAACGCTTTCTTCTCTCACACCACTGGTCTTTATATGGGGTCATTCAACAACAATCCAACCTGCTCTGTAACCTGCTCTCTATAATAAAAAAGAAAAACACGCTCTAGTTGCGTTCTGGAGCTGCTACATGTTTGTGAGAACACCTGCAAACCTCTGCTGCTCAGAAAGATGACCGCAGTCGAACTTCCCCCGTCGTTACCTCGGCCGTCTTAATTGAATCTTAATAGCATAAGTGAATCTTAATTGAAATAGTAGCATAATTGAAATAGTAGCATAAGCCCTTCTGAACCATCTGGCGCTCTGACTTCTTTCTGACTGGCCTGAGAGTTCGGTCCCGCCTATGAACTCTTCCTAAGGCGGGGTCTATTCCGCTCCCGACCGGGAATTCCTGGCATATGAAAGCAATTTCTTTGTTTATACGTCCCGAATGCGTACTCATACCCTATCTCCTTCTCTCCTAATTGGATTGGACCTTATAGTAAGCTCTATGTATCTGACTCTTTTCTTTCTCTTTCCGGCGAACTGGAACATATGCAGCAGCTGAATATACGGTTAATGAGGGCACCAGCCTTATAAAGAAAAACATATGCAGCAGCTGAATATACGGTTAATGAGGGCACCGTTAATGAGGGCACCAGCCTTATTATAGTAAGATGGTCAGATGTCCCGTACCCACGTCAGCTTCGCCTCGTCCCTCAGCAACTTAATTATACGAGTTCATGGCTATTCAAAACTACGAAAGATCTTACCCTAAAGAATTAAGGTATTATTGCTATCCCTCCCAGTGGTCGGCCCTAACTATAAAACGAGACGTCGCGATGCTCGTACCTTCTCCTGAGGAAGTGCTAGTCTCCATAGTTAGCCGGGCTCATATCCCCAAGTTCCGGCTCCTTCCCTTGTCCGTCCGGAGTGAGATCTCTCCTATGAGTCACCATCCCCAGTACGGGGTCTCTCCGCCTAGTCCGACTCCCTTCTACGGGCAGGTATCCAAGGCCTGGGCCTTGCTAGTCCACTTGTCTCCAGCCCACCTCAAGGCCATTGCTCCCATACTTCCGGGCACACAGTCCGATCAAGAACTTCTCCCACTTCGCAAAGGACAGCCCGAACACTACAATTCACTACCTACCGGACAGTCCACCTACCTCCGAGAAAGGCCATCCTGTCCCGCTCCTATTCACCTCCCATGTTCCCGCTCCACTCTGTCTGCTCCACCATCCGGTCCGAGCTCATTGGACGCTCTGGTCCCACCTGTGACAGGGCAGCCGATCCCATCCTATATGCTTTTCCCATCCGATCCCTTCCGATCCGAGCAGCTTATCCAATCCATCCGGGCTGCCCTTCATGCCGAGTCCAATAGCTGCACGGGAGAGATTCCTGGGCCCGGAGGAAAGAGGTAGAAATTGAGTTCTCGTGGACAGGACCGATTAAAGCCGCTTTCTCTCTTATTCGACATCCGTGATCGCACCACACCTAGAAAGAGCGCTTCCCGCATCATTCACTTGGGCATGACGGCCGCGTCATTACATTCTTGACTCTGCCTGATCGAATTTAGTCGTCTCGCTCGTTCATTCCACTCGCTGACTTCGCTTGGATCGAATTGGATCGAATGTATGAGTGAGGAAGCTTGAAAAAAGATCGAGTAGTTTCGCATTCGCTAAGATGTGATTTGCGTGCCTTTCCCTCTGCTTTGAGATTTGAGGTTAGCGGACCTCCTTGCAAAGATCAACTTGATTATAGGTCTGATCCTTGTCGCGATAGTCGTGGTTCATGTAACAATCAATCAGTTGCCCTATCTTTCGCCAGCTCTTTCTCCTTCCAGTCATTCTTTGAATGGTTTCTGGTCTCGCGAATGGGCCTCCTAATGGTTTTCACATCCGTTTGTCGGCTCCTTCATATACTCCATCCTCTGCTGGCTCCGCTCCACTTGTCCGGTGCAGAGCGAAATGTCTTCCTGGCCCTGTCTGCTCAGTGACCACTTGGATGATCGAACGCTGCTAGCACTTCCGAGTAGACCAATTCCCATCTTGCTCTCTATCTTTCCTCACTGTTCGCCTGTCTACCATGAAGACCACGCACTCCTCAATTGTCTTCTTTGGATCCTACCCGACCAAAGAGTGATTATCCGCCTAGGCCAGGGCAGGAGGCCAGCAGGCCAGGTTTTTCCGGGTCAACTCATGCCCTATGCTATCCCCGCCTTGGACCACTTGGACCAGACTTCTACGAACGTATTGGACCACTTTCTCGGATGGAACTACCACTTCCACGGCTTAGACACATTCCATGCCCGGCTTCCACCACTTTCTCGGATGGAAGGACCACTCCGCATGCCCGACCAAAGCGTAGTCTAGCAACTGGAATTCCTAGTTATGAGCCCTCCACTACAGACCCAGTAGACCAATCCTATTAAATAATAAAGAAATTCTCTCGTCCACGAGCGGCACGCAGACCGACCTGCCTCACCCGAGCTCACCCTTAAATTAAAGTAGTCCACTAGACGACTGTTGGAGAATCACCCATGCAATGGGCTAAACTTCGCCGGCCATTATCGATTAAAGGAGGATCCATCCCAGGATCGGATTGAGTCTCTTTCGTCGACTTTGGGTGCTTCCTTGCCATGCTGATTTTCTTCCCCGGTCCAATCTTTCGGAAGTGGAAGGATCGGAGTACATGGATGAGAGGGGGAGAAGGAGGACGACCTACTCTGAATCGTACAAGTGACTAGGAGGCGGACTCAGCAGTGCGGTCCGAGGAGGCGGACCTGGAATGTTTTCTCGGACTATTATGGAATGCAAAGGAACGAATAGTAGATGCGAGGGTGGCGAAAGGAAGTTCAGTTAGCCACTTTCGGCCAATCCCAAGCATTAGCGACGTGTGCTGTGCGAGAAGAAAGGACTTTCATTATTATAGAATGAGTAGCAGTTGCGACTACTGGGCAGTTCAAGGTTTCAAAGGAAATGAACTCGTTCAAGCAGAGCTGAGCGAAGAATAGTGAATCCGGTTCAAAACAGATGTAAGGGATGGCCGGCCTAGCATCAGACAGACCATCCTCTGGTCCCCCTCTCTTCCAATGATTGGCACTACTCTATTCCCACACCCATTAGAGCATGCATGATTGGCACTACTCTCGCTCCCATGGCACTGATCTAGTTCACTGTCGTTCGGGGAAGAACTCCTTGCTTGGGAAGACAATGCCTACCTTCTCTGTCAGAAGACGGCTCGCCTATAAGACCTTGGACTCTAAGATCACTGGCCTGATCAGAGCGAGTGGAAAGAACCTAGCACCGTGGGAACTATAGGTACATCGTCCAAGGCTTAGTTAGAGAGAGGCAGTCAGTGTCCAAGGAAAGCAGTGATAGATAAGAGTTCCCGGTAGTTCCGTTCCTGGAGTCAGTCTTTGAATAAGAGAATAGAAAGGGGACAAGGAGGTGAGAGCTCGTGACAACGACTTATAACCTAGACCGTGGGACTATGAGTTGCGCCCCCATCCCATTCTTCAGCTACTGTAGACCCCCAGGCAGAGATCAACCAGACAAGTGGATAGCGGCAGAGAGCAGTCAGATAGAGCCGACCACTGATCACTGATTGAAGCGGAAGGCTATAGCTAGTCTCCTTAGGCACTCTCAGTCCCGAATAATGGCTCAATGGTTAGGTTAGATGGTTTCGCTAGTGACGGGTTCGATTCCCGCCTAGCCAATTATCTAGCTTCGGAGCTCGACCTGAACTCAACGGTGGTTTGGTTCATGTTCATCCCACTATGCGGTGCAGTGAAGCAGAGAATAGGTGCGACCTCGGAGGGTGACCCAAGCTAAAAGAAAGGCTCATAGGCTCTGAGTTCAAGGACGCGGAGCTTCAGTTCCTAACAATGGCTGTGGGCTTCTCATCTATCATCTCAGTGGCTGGCTGGCAGTAGGTCGATCATAGTTAGGTCCTCAGGCTACGGTTTTTTCATTGGTAGTGGGAGTTGGTCGATCATAATACATAGTTAGTTCTCGTCAGGCTCCGGTATCTTATTCTGGCTCTTGGTCTATCGTTGTCTATCATAGTGAGGTGAGGCTACGGTTCGATGAATGAATGTTCGGTGAGTTTCCCTCAGATGGGGCGGATAAGAGTTCATGGTCTGAGTTCATAGGATAGGAGCGGTCAGACATGGATGGCGGAGAAGTTTCCCGTCTCGGACGAACAAAAATAGGGGAAGCTCCGGATCGAGATCACGGAGAAGAAGGGCCAAGTTCAGAGGCTGAGTCAAAGTTGGGGACAGTGCGACGGGCTCTGTCTTTTCTCGAAAGAGGGGAAGCGACCTCTCCGCCAGCCCATCCGAAGTGTGAATCCACCATGCACGGGTTCGATTTTGTAGAACCTTATAGCCCACCGCTTGACTTTTTCACGAATTCTCTTCGCTCGGCTAGTCTAGTTGGGAAGTCTGAGTTGCAAGTCGCCGCTCCGGGAGCCCGGGAAAGAAGACTCTCTGTGCTATGCGGGATCCGATCCGAAAGCAATGAATCCAATCTCTAGATCCGATCCGAAAGCTTAAGAAAGAAAATCTCTGATCGACAGTGGTGGGACAGGGGGGCTAGGCCTCATGCCAGGAAGCAAGGTGCGGAGCGAGCCAGCAACCAACTAAGAGAGAGGGAATCCAAGAGCTCATGAGATCTACGGAGAAGAACCAAAGGCACACTCAAATTTCTCGCGAGAACAGACCAGCGAGTGAGCGTAGTCGACTTCAGCGATAGAGTGCTATCAAAGCTTTCTTTTCTCTGATCAATCAAATCAAAAGAGGGGCAAGAGCGCAGCTACTATTATATATATATATTTCTTTATCTACTTGTCTTGCTCATGCCTTCAGTGAGTCTCGTCAAGCTCAGCTCCAGTGAGTGCGCGGGGACAAGAGAGAGGGGGTGCGCTCCGAGGTCATGAATAGAGAAGAGAAGCCGAGGTCATGAATAGAGAAGAGAGGCCGTCCCGAACCGTACCCACACCTGCGGAAGATCATAGTTGACTCAGCAGCGCTCGTGAATGGAACTCGTTTGGTCTCATCTCGTCTGAGCCCGTCTGAGACCTTTCAGAGAAAGAAATAGAAAGAAGTATGGCTCGCTCATGGGCTAATCGAATGGAATTACTCAGCTGTCGGCCAGCGGTGAGTTTGTTTTCTTTTCAATGATGATCTGAGCTCTTGGTTCAAGACCGACCAACATAGATTAAAAAAAGGAGAGAGAGTGAGAGCCTTCCCGACCGCTTCATTCTACTGCTTCATCATATTGTAGTCGAACATTCCACTGCTTTATCATATTGATGTCGAAGTGAAAGGAACCGATCCTTGCTCTTCAGGCATCTTAGGAATAGCGGGCTACTCCAACATGAATGCGAGAGGCAAGAAGTCAAAGCTAGATGAGGCGCTCGACAGAACAGAACAGGAGAAGTGCGAAGCGGAGGCCAAGGCATGCATGCAATCCTACTCAACTGATGCCTACGAAGCCAATGCGAATGGAAGAGATGGCGCTCGGCAAGCAAGATCAGATCGAAGCGTTGGATGACAGGATAAGGTTTGGGACTCGCCTCCCACTCAGTTGAAGGTTCGTCTGGCTCTGCCGAAGTCGGTTCAGTCCTCTATAGGTGCTCCTCCAGTCCCGCTCTTGTTCTCTTCGTAGGCTAGGTCAGTTCTTTAGTCCAATCCCAGTAGACTGTTCAAGTAGTTAAGAATGGTGAATAATTCAAACTTTAGAACAAAGTTGGTTCAATTTGGATATTGCTAGGAGCATTTCTTATGGTTGAGTCGCCTATGATTCCATGAATTGGATAATGCCTGACTGGAGAATTGGATAGATAATAGAAGCTTTGACAGGCCGAGCGTCAACTGGCAGCTGAGTCAGTGATGTGGGAACCGGTGCGAGGTAAGACTACTCGGTGAGTGGGCCCACGGAGCGGTAGTTGCGTAGTCGACTTCAGCTAAGGAGAGAAAAGATCAGATAGGTCGGACTCGTCTAAGCGAACCATTCATTTCAGTCTTCAGTGTCTCTTTTTCTCATTCGTCTTTGATTTGATTGAATCAGTTGGCCATTCAATGAGCTGTGTTGGACAATAGCTTTCTTTTCTTATAGGCCTGGTCACTGCTAGTCATGCCTGGACAGATCAGAAAGAAGAGGGGCAAGATCGGATCGACTCGGGAGATCGATCAGCACGGAGGAGCATCCATGCTCGCCTGCGGATAGGCTGAGAGAAGTAGTCCAATCCCAGTAGACTGGATAAGTAGTTCCAAAGATATTCGCTTCGGTTTCGTGTCCAGTCCAAGAAAAGAAAGAAAGAAAGAACTATCAGCGAGGCAAGCACAATCACTTCTTGTTGGGTGTGGGAAGCTCGGTTGGCAGTGGGAGTTCGAAAACGAGGTGCGCTAACTGCCGGGTGCTAACTCAATAATTGAGAAAAGTCAGACTCGGTGACGGAGCTCAGAATGTCAATGGCTGGCTGCTACGGTTTTCTTCTCCCCACTACGCGGTCAGCCGAGTTCGCAGCCGATTCATTCAACAAAAGAAAGTTATGAGCATTGGTTCTATTTGAGCTCTGCAAGAAATTAAACTCAGAAAAGAAGCTTGCTTTCTTGGTGCGCGCTCAACTCTGTGCCGGATGCCATGCCATAATTGTTCTATAATATAGCTAGCCGCGGTTGCCTATTCAAAGGAATGAAAGCAGCACTCAAAGAGACACGAAGCTATATGCTATACACAAGCGAATCTAATAGTCTCTGAAAGGACTGTCGAGGAGAACCGGTCTTCGAAGAGAGTTCACCGGTCAGTTTGCCTAGTGGGGCAGTCGGGTCCTCATCTTGCACTCCGGGGAAATAGCCTCCTCTATTGATAGGCGGAGATTGCTCGTACTGGGCTGGGGTACCTCCAGAAGATAGATAGCTTCCCGAAGAGAGCTTCCCGAAGAGAGCTTCCTAGCCTCCTCCTACCGGATAAGAAATGCTTCCTCGAGTCTCAGATAGGATAGATGTTGATAACCTTGGATTTTTCTGTATTATTGATCTTGCTCAAGCTGATTCTCTTGCATGCCAATCAATACCAATAGTGGAGTGGTGGCTAGTGGCTGACTTCAGTCAATTCAATACCAATAGTGGCTGACTAGTGATCAGGGAGCTCGTTCCGTTCCGTTCAAGATGAGCAGTCGGAGGTTGAATTCTCCCCACTACGCGGTCGGGACTGCGACATGGGTTCGTCAGCTTTGGCAAGCTCAGTTGAATTCCTTTCCTTTATATATTCATTACTTTCTCTTTATATATTCAGAAAGTAGTTGCGCTCGCTTCCCATTTATCAGTTGATTTGTCAAGTTCTGATCGCCTGCCCTTCTCACTCTGATCGACTAGCTAAGTTTTCATAGATAATGAAGTCAGTTTGAAGTCAGTAATAATAGATAAGATAGTTCGGGTGCTGGACCTTCACTCCAGGCAGTTCATCCCTAGCTCAGTCGAATCATCTTTTCATTCAGTGAACGTGTCACGAGTGCGCTCTAGTAATTTCTTTATTCGGTTCGGCGGAGTGAAAATGAGAATAGTTGGGTTTCGGGGATCGATTCAAGAGTGGAGTCTTCGGGTTCGAGTCATGGATCTCACTTCCTTAACCCGTACCCACACCCAGGTAGATCAGATAGGTCAGATAGGCTCGGCTCGGGATCTGAAGGTGCGAACAGAGTGACGCGGGGAGTCTTCCGTCTTCTTGGGCTGGCTACGGTGAGCCAATCAAGTAATATAATATAGCTCTGATAAAGGAGTTGCCAATTATCTGAGTTCAAGGAGCGAAGCGCACGCGGAGGAGCTGTAGTTGGTGAGCACTAAGAGCAGGAGCGGTAGTCGGTCACGTGGCAGAGAGCACGTCAAAGGTCTTCGCTCGGGCCTAGTTGGTTAATCAGGCTCGGCTAGTCAGAGTGGAGGTCGGGGATGAGAGGTCGGGAGAGCGTAGATAGCTTGCTTGCTGAGGACTCTTTTTAGCAATAGAAGAGGGAATTTCACCTCACTCTTCTATATTATGAATCTCCTTCGCCTTTCGGCTCAGCTCTTCGCCAGTCGACTATCGTCTCACGTTATATGATAATCCTTCGCAAAGCAGGGCCTTTTTGCTTTGATCGCGCTGTCGCTTGACTTTGTAGTTCGTCCCTTCTTGTCCGCCTCTCCCACTGCCAGTCACTATTGGAAGGTCGCTCCTCTCTTTCTTCTCTTCTTGTTCTTGGTCCAGGCATGACTAGCGGTGATGGGAACGCAGACTCTGCTCCGCTCCACTCCTAGGTTCTGTGATCTCGATCTGCCGTTCTGAGCCCGTCCTCACCGAGTCCGGTCTTTCCTCTGCTCTTTGATTCTTCTACCCGAGTAGTGAACTTGCTTTGAACGAAGACTTGCGAGAGTTGAGTGCGAGTGCTTTCTGACTTTAGAACTGGTGACACGCAAATTAACGTTGCTTTCGTTTCGTAGAGCCCTTTCTCTCTCTCGTTCTTAGCCTCCGTCACCTTACCTTTACGTCGATTCTTTGCCCCGTATTAGACTCCGCTTCCCTTCGCCCTTTAAAAAGTTCAAAGAATTGAACTTTTGGCTCAGCTCTTCAAATACTGCTGATGGTTTTTTAGGCGACTATCGTCTCACCTTATCCACGATAATCCTTCGCTTCGCCAATTCGACTATCGTCTCACCTATCCAGTGGGTACCCTTCCCTTACGTTCAGCTCTTCGCCCCTTGGAGAACTTGATTATCTAATGGCATGGATCCGGGGTCTCTTACCAAAGAGATCGGGGGTGCTCGAATCCATTCATTAGAGTCTACCTACGCTACGGTACGGGTGCTTCAAAAGAAGAGAGGCCCGAGCTAGTGCCAGAGTCGTGCCCACGTCCGGCAGAGAAGGAATGGGGAGCTCCTCTCTCACTTGATCAAACTCTGTTCTCCTTATCTGGGTCACTCAATTCGGTCTGTCCCGTCCTCATTACGCTGACGCTCTATATGGGGATGCGACTCAAAGGCCCGGGAGGCTTCAGACTCGAAAGAAGAAGCAGGCACCTACCTCAATCAAAGGATTCCGCTGTCGATCAAAACTCAAATAAGTTTGGTAGCTGGAAGACTCTGTAGCTGTGTGATAGAGGAGCGAGTAGGGGGTCCAGTCAATTCTTTTGCATGAATATGACCGCACTGATTCTCTAGTGAGATGTTTGGAATCCAAGTCCAATCTATAGGTTCAGAGTGATCCTCGATCTGTGGGTGCTCCTTGACTGTGCTGATAACTTGTAGGAAGTGACTATGGCCTCACTTGAGGCTGACTGATGGGTTCAAGTACTCAAGGGAAGCCTTGGTGTCCGGATTTCACTAACCTTCTTATGGCTTTCTTCGCTTCTGATAGGTTTCATTTCCGGTTAGGTTAGGTGCAATCTATGGGTAAGCTCAAGGGAAGCTAAAGATTATACACTCCGGTATGCAATGCAATGCGATCAGATTCGTAGCTATTGGAGTTATGGATTCACTAACCGCTCCGTGGGCGAAGGGAAAAAGACCCTCTCGATAGCCTTACAGCTCCGTGGGCTCATCAGGGCATGAAAAGAGTGCTTCAGGGAATGGAGTTAGAGGGGACGAGGGGTCGACCCCAAATACCTGAGAAAGGGCTTCCTAAAGGAGATTCCATTACAAGAGCTGGTACGAGCATTGCGAAGTCTTCACGGAATTTTGAATCTGCCTACCTTGTGCATTAGCTTCACTGGGCATACTACACGGATTCGAGTTGAAGGTGCTTGCCCGGTTCAGGATAATCAGAATAAGAAAAGGAAGAGTTAGCAGCTATGGGGCTATATGCACTGCTTCTTCAAGGTTCGATCCCGGTGAGCCCACGTAGCGGTGTCTTAGCTTTGAGTAGAATATAGTTCAACTCCCCTATTGAACACCTTAGATGGACTGTAGGGCACAGAACTTAACGCATTTCGCTCTTAACGCAAATTCAGTCAGTCGGGCCTTTGCCCCTTGTACCGCGTAGTGGGGCAAGCAAGCTCAAGCTAAGGGTTTGATCGTACCTTTACTCTAAAGGGGTTAGGGGGAAGAGCAGATTAAGTTAAGACTGAATAAAGAGTTGAACCACAGCAAATTCCAGGGTTAATAGCACATCTTCCGGTTAGGTAACTTACTATAGAGATTCTTCCATGTCCGGTCGGGTGATAAAGGATCTCTTCACTTGCGTCGGAATTGCTACTGCGAACCTAAGGCACCATATGAACCTATATACGATGCTGCCCTCGCATTTCATTCTATGTCTCATATATTTGCATTTCATTCTATGTCTCATATATTATAAACTGGTGCACGGGGTTCAGGAAGAAGACTTATTGGATCGACCAGAAGGGCCGAGGGCCGAGGAACCGACGGAATAACACAATCATGCTTCGGTAAGGTCCGGTTATGGAATTGAATTTAAGGGAAGAGAAAGAAGGGACAATTTCGGGTTAGGGAAGAATGAAACCTTTCCCTAGTTAGCATGAACTCTCACCATTCACTCAGTTAATGAACCATGAACTCTAGTTGAAGCCCCTTAAGCAAACAAACTATTCTTCTTCTCTTTCCGAGTGAGCTTGGGGTCTTAGTTCTCAGCTAAGCTCATTCGATTCCCTTAATGTACCTTGGGGAAGATTATTGCAAGGGGCGAAGAGCTGAACAAAAGTTTCATTCTTTGAACTTTTAAGTTGGGAAGGGTACCCAAGGTGAGACGATAGTCGAATTGGCGAAGGGAAAGAAATGACTCATAAATCCGAACCGAAGCGAATAAAGAGCTTTCTGCAACACAAGGTGAGACGGAAGGGAGCGGGGAACCTTTCCGAAGGGAAGAATTTGCTCAACCCTAGATTAGACCTTGCAGCTAAGTAGACGGGTTCAGTAAGTAAGCTTGATTCAACTACTGAGATCTTCAACTCTAATAGCATAGGGAAAGACTACCTGAACTACTCCTTAACTAAAACTACAGATTTGATCCAACTAGGAATGCCCTTAGGAAAGCCCAACTTCTTTAACCAGATGGAATAAAGAGCTTACTTAGGTGCATACTGAAAATACTATTAGCAAATACTTTAAGGTAAGGCAAACTTAAGCGTATCAATGAAAGAAGGAACTCCAGTCGAAGCCCCCACGGAGCGGTTTCTTTATGACCCTTCAAGTGTGTTCTATTAACATTTCCCCCAGCTAGCACCAGGTCGTAAATAATATGGTGTACCATTTACTCAAACTTATACTGATGTCATTTTTTGGTCAAAACGTAGAAAGATCTACACGTCGCTGCCAGCAACTTACTGAAAGGGTATAAATTGAATGGCTATGAAAAACGTAGAAAGATCTACCCCTATCACTCTCCTTCACTCGTGTAGGGTACCAGGGTACCAGAGAAAGGACAGAAGATACTCGTGACGCAACGGGAACAGATTCAACTAGAAAACCGTATCGGACTGACTGAGCCTCTTCTGCACCACCCTCCTTCACCCTCCTATTAGACTTTAGAAAGTTAACAAAGAAAACAAGAAAGAACGGGATCCAAGAAAGTAAAGAAGTTCGTGATCCAATTCATACCTCCTTCGCAGCCCTAGGTCGCATACATCTCGCATTCATACCTCCTTCGCAGCCCTAGGTCGCACATACATCTCGCATGCTATTCATACCTCCTTCGCAGCCCTAGGTCGCACATACATCTCGCATGCTATTCATACCTCCTTCGCATACATCTCGCATGATCTCAAGCTTCTATCACTCTTTGCATCGCATGATCTCAAACTTCTATCACTCTTTGCTTTAAATGGCTTCTATCACTTGGCTTCGGATCACTCTTTGCACCTTTCTCGAAATACAATGGCTGGCTTGCCTTGACTGACTTTATTAAGCCCCGCTGCTAGGAATGAGAGTGCTTTCTTTGACAGGAAGCTCCGCTGCTAGGCGATAGGAGGGGCTCTCTACCAACTTTAGCTAAGAGCTCTATTGAGTTTTCTAAGCTCTATTTACTTTTATAATGTATGGTAAAGGCTAAGAGGGTTCTGTTTCGGATGAATACTTGACTGATCCCAAACAAATATCTTTCTTGGTAGGGGTAGGATCCAAGCTCTCTCCCACGGATATCGCTTCACTTCACCACTTCCTTGCACTCGCTCGGCAGAAGAGGGGGGAATGCAATGACGCAAACAGTTATGATGCGCTTATGTGTGCTCTACTGCTCGGACACTTCTCGGGGTCCTTGGCAAAAAAAGCTTAGCACCACTTCACTTAGTAGAAAAACCTACCCTATAGCTATAGTCGCATGAGCTTGAGACTCAATAATTAGTAGAACAACCATCCTATAGTCGCATGAGCTCGAGATTCAATAAAAAGAAGCGGAGGTAAGGAGGACTCTGATAGGCCAGCAGAGTACCAACCACTAATCACCACTCAAAAAATAATAGATAGCAGCGTGTTTGTTAAGATCTAATCTACTGATGAGACTCGAAAAGCTGTCTGAATAAGCATTTGTGCGCTAAATGACCTCCACGACCTTTCCTTTGTTTGATAAAGAGGAGTCCAATGAGATCCTCATCCTTGTGATAACTTTAGTCAATAGAAGCTGTCTTCTGACCTTCTTTGTGATAACTTCAGTCAATAGAAGCTGTCTTACCTTCAGTGGCTGATAAGAATCTAATACAATACCGAACAAGACCGGAAGCTCCTATTCCATTGGCAGAGGGCAGTAGAGCTGGCAGAGAAGGGAAAAGAAGGCAAGGCTGAACCGGGAGGGAAAAGAAAGCAAGAATGAACCGCTGGCAGAGGGCAGTAGAGCTGGCAGAGGGCTGGCTACCTGGATTCCCGAGCTATCGCCTAGTACTAGAAGAAAGTAGAGAGATCATGAAGAGTAGAGAGATCATGAAGCACTTCCTTCCAAAGAACCATAATAAAATCAATCTTAGTTAAGCCTTCCAAATAACCGTAGTTAAGGTTAAGCCTTCCAAAGAACCATAATAAATCTGAGTAAGATAAATAAGAGTAGCAGTCAGGCACGGATAGATCAATCTTAGTTCTATAAGAGTAGCAGTGAGGCACGGATAAATCTGAGTAAGAAGATAAGAAAGAGTAGCAGTCAGGCACGGATCTGGTGTCGTTAGCAGATGTAGGGCAAGAATTGATTCTAGAGACTTCCCGTCAAGTCCCATCTGATCTCTACTCCATGGTCTCATCCTATAGCTCTGGGAAGTGCGCTATACTAGTGGGGTGTGGGCTACTCAAGTGATGAGTCTATCTTCTTTGGTTACTCAATATAAGGCTAGGCTTGGAGTGATATCAAGTGAGGCAAGCAAGCAGGATTACGCACAAGCACAAGACCCATAATAAATTACAGAGAAGTCAAGTAGAACTCATCTTCGGAGATTACAGAGAAGGTCTTCTTCCGTATCCATAATTGTCTTGGTTGGCTCTGCCTGCATCATACGCACTGTGTTGCCGGGGCTGCCTACTAAGCTTTTCCATTTCTTGTTTAAGTGTCCACTCTAAGCTTTCTTTTCCATTTATTGTTTAAGTAAGCTTTTTCTAAGCTTTTCCATTTCTAACACATATGAGAGAGGGCATTGTAGATAGATTCATTCTTTTACCAATCGGATAGAGTGAACCATTGGTCGCTCTCTTCGGACCCCCCCGTAGCTTTTCTTCACGTCGCAAGTTCTTTAAAACTCCACGCCGTTCGTTGCACTCGTTCCTTGAATGCCTACCGCGGAGTGGGTTAGCGAGTAAATAAAGTAGTGCCATGGTAGGGTCTCGGGTACATAGGATGCTAGCCTACCTTCTTAGGAAATAGAGGCGAATGAAGCCACCGTCCCGTTTAGCGCTCCCGCACCTCTGATCCATGAACAGCCAACCACTCGTCTACTTTCACTAGGATTCCTGACTCGTCTACTACTTAGCTGTCGTCCTCTTCTGCACCGCGGAGTGAGAGATGCGGTACGGAGCGTTGGATCGGAGGAATGCTTTCAAGGACTACTCATTCCACTGCGAGCTATATAAGATCAGAATCAATCTGACTAATGGCACAGCTATAGCTTCGGAGCAGAAGTGTCTTATGTCTTATAGCAAGGCCAGGCTAGACAGGGAGCGCTGTCAAGCCTAATCAGACCGATAGGGAGCACCTAAGACATCCATGCGCCATTCCAAAGAGGAGCGCTAAGGAAGCAGCGAAGAAGCTGCATAAGTAGTGGGCTGGCTCCGTGGCATCTTCATGGGTGGGGCTAAATAGAGTTCATTGCTTCATGGCTCAGCTCTTTAGTTGCTTAATTCTCCGTGATAAGTATCTGTGGGGAATTCCGAGCTTCATCCTAGATAGAAGTCAGATGGATGCATTGCCCACTTCTTTCATATAGTTCATCTGGTGTCTAGTTCATCTGGTGTCTTTAATAATGAATCTGGTGTGCCAATATAGGGTGTCGTTTTCTTGATCCACTTCTTTAATTAATCTGGAGCGAGGATAGCTCTCTCTGATGAGCTCGTCTCCGAAAAGAAGATAAGAAAGAAACGAGTATCTGTCTCATGGGTTCGAACGGAGATTCTTTCTTGTTTTTCTTTAATATTTCTTGCTTTTACACCTCTCAGTAGTAGCTCCGTAGCCGGAAGTGAAGATGAGTCGCCTTCAGTGAAGATTCGTTCCTCTGCTTTAGCTGCTCGGTCTGCGTAGTCTGAGTCTTCGCTCTAAAGACGCATTGTTTGTGAACCACTTTAGTTAGCGCATTCATGCTCGTCAATCTAATTCAAGAACAGCACGACTGACTGCACGACTGACCTTTAGGAGTGCTTTCCGGGAGTGCCAGCCCTTTGGTCTCTTCAACTCCTGTTCCAAAGCTTATTTCCGGCATTTTCTTGAATTTCTTAGCTTTATTGCTTGCTGTGCCTTTACCAGGCTCACTTCTACTTCGCTACTCATGGATGCTTAGGCAGACCACGCCAAGATAGTTGGGGATAGGAAGATAGGTGCTTAAGACTGAAATTCATGCTTAGGAAGAGAAGGCAGTTCGAAAGATGGTTCCCGAGCAGTTTCGTTAATCATCTCCGCTCCTCGTTGCGTTTTTCTCTTCTCCGCCTCAGACTTTTAGTGGTCCCTCGCGGGCTTGAATACTTTCCTTTTAGTGGTCCCTCGCGGGCTTGATTAAGTGAGGAATGGAATAAGACCCCGAGCTATGAATTCATCAACTGCAGCCCTTTGCTTTGCTTGCCTGATCCCAGAGCACACTTCTCTTCTCTTGAATTTGAATTGAAGCCTTTACTAAGCTCTTCTCTTGAATATTTGCCTTAAAAAAGCTGTTCCTGCTTAGTTGTCGCTCCCTTCCCCATTGGTCTCATCACACATGTTCATCGCAATGCAATTCAATAACATAGCTGATTCGCACATTAGCTAAGGGGTGAGCCAAGCCAAGCACTTCGGGAATGAGGCTAAGCCCACTATGCGGGCTCGGATAAGTGGCTTCACTCTGACGGAGCTCTCAATTAATTCTCTATTCTGATTTAGAAACTGAAACTAGGTACGAGTGCAACGACGTGAAGGTAGTGATATCGGCTTCCAAGTGAGGTTCAATCTTAGGGCTTGGGTAGTACAATAGGAATAGAAACTAGAGTAGTATAGTACAATAGGAATAGGAGACCAACTAGAGTAGTACAATACAATAGAATAGGGCAAGATCCATGCGCACCGTAGTACAATAGGGCAAGGCAAGATCCAATCCATCTTAGGAGGGAGAACTCTCGTACCACAAGATCCATCTTAGGAGGGAGAACTCTCGTACCAGGAATATCGACCAAGCTCGTTCATTCAATCGTAGTCCGGAACTATTAACTATGCGGATCTCAGAATTCCCCACTTTCGATTCATGAAAGGAGGTTCACGCCCCCCATGTTCGAAAGGAATGTGAGAATGTGAGATTCTAGTTCGAACCAAGGAGCGCAGTTGGAGGCTTCTTGCTTGATCTGAGCTCCCGGTGTGGCCTAGAGATTCTTGCTCGCCTGTTCGCTCCTTTCTTTCTTCGCTTCGGTTCACTTACTTTGTCTTTCTTTCTTGGCTTGACTTCGCCCATGACCCCTCTCCCCCACGGTTCTCGCATAGCTTTGGTCTTTTCCCCATCTTCCCATGTTTGCCACATCAATCTGCTTTCTTTTGCTGCTCTCTGACTTGAGCTCCGTCCCTTCGTTCCATCTTTCCCTTAGTGCGCTCTTAGGACGAGTTGGCGTCACAGGTCTCGCTCCCTAATGCTAGTGACTAAGAACTCCTCTTCATTTGAAACATCGCTCCTCGCTACTCTGAAGTAATTTGTAGCTTGCTCATTTGTCATTACCATTCGATCGTCTCGTCCACTCGTACCTTTCTTTGGACTTTCTCATTCGTTCTACGTCTGTCTTACTGAAAATTGACTTCGGTAGTTCTACATCACGTAGCTCGTTCCTCTTTTCTTTGTGGATCGGACCTTACTCTACTATATAATTATAATAGATAAGTAAGGTCTTGCTCAACCGTGACTTTACATTCTCTTTTCGCGCTTAAATCGCATGACTTCCCAACTCTCGCGTAACTTCCAACCCACCTCTATCCTTTTCAATCAAGCCTACCGGTCGCTCTACGTCCTTGGTCTTCTCGCTCAAATTTCACGCGTCATTAGTCTATCGCTCTCCATCCTTGCTCTTCTATTTCTTTCGTTGTGCTATCCTTCCCATCTTGCTTGATAACATAGTGCTGAAGTCTATGCTTCGGATTACTATGCTTGAGCCCAGAACTCGGACTAAAGTCTATGCTTCGGATTACTATGCTTTAGCCCAGGACTCGGACAGGTATCAGTGCCAGGGACCGGACCTCCCAGAAAGATTCTGCTACCATTCGCGCTTGAATCGACTTCCACAACCGATTTGAAGAACTAAATCCACTATCTTACTCAATCCGCCTAAGAGTCACTCTCAGATCCTGGGATAGGATAAGAAGATCAGATCAAGTAGGGACTTCCCCAAGCAAGGCCTCCCTACGACGCTTGCCACCCGCAAGCTGCTAATGATAGGAAGATTCACGAAATGATGGTGCGAAGGAACGAATGCAATGACTCCGAGAGGCAGGCTGGAAGAAGGCTCAAGAGGAAGTCCCAGGTTCAATGCCCTAGAGTGAGGGTGGAGAGTGCCTAGTTCTGAATAGGGAAAGAAGCAAAGCAACCAACTAAAGGGAGGGACTAAGAAACTAAGAAACGTCGACACCAACTCGTAGGTTCAAAGATCGTTCAGCCATGTATTTGTCTCGCTCCTCCTCTGCTTATTTCTTTAATAGGATTCCCAATGCACCTTCGCACCGCCCCTTCTTTCTTCGCGGTAGTTATCTCTCTTCTTCGCGGTAGTTATCTCTGACTCTTAAATAAAGTAGTGCCATGAAAGGCTGACAACCCATGATGAGCGTCCCATCCATGTAGTGAATATTAAGGGAGTGACATGACTCGAACCCATGAGACCGCCCCTTATAAACTAGGAGTCCAAGGTGCGTAGCGAACCGGGAGTAGATGGTAAGCCGGGCCTCGGAACCAGAGCTTGCCGTGAGCTGCTGAACCCACCCACCGCATCAAAGTGGATATAGTTCAACGGGACCGACCAAGCGGAATGAAGCCACTTATCCGACGCCCAGGTTACGAATTCAATATCTTATTGATGGGTCGCTTAAAATAGAACAAAGGTAGGGCCATCTGACTTCTCCATTCCTAGCGCTTGTTCCTCAACGGAAAGTCTCAATGAATGAATCGCTACTCTCTGCTTCTTTCTTTAACGAAACTCTCCGCTCACGAACTGACTCGCAGCTCTCTCACTTGGGCATGAAATGGAGCGAACTATAAACTTGTACCTACTTATATACGCGGTCCTCGCTCTTCAACTGCGTGCATTGAATTTGAAGTCTCATTTCTCCACTTGAAGTCTTGATTCTTTCATTTCATTCTTGATTGGTCGGTCGGGAATTCATGCTTGCTTCAACTTATCGATCGGACCATGCAGCGCAGCCACTTATATAACCATGCCCTTCCGAACTGACCTTCCCAGTGAGATGCACGAGGAATGAATCAAGCCCCGCCCTCGCCTACGTGATTCGTTCCCGTCTTCCCCTCTATCGCTCCCTTATGGGCGCTCCCCTTCTGCCACAAGAGATTCATTCAAGGAGGAGAGGAAGGTGTTCAAAGAAACTTCTAGCGTGCCGGCCATACCCATACCTATGAACATACGACCGACATGTTGAAAAGTGTACAATTTCCGACATGCTTGAAACACTCACAAACACGCGAATAAACAAAAGAGCCTTGCGACGGCAAGATCTATGTTCGAGATAAATAGCCCACGCAAGACTGCAATGACGGGTAGCCAAGCCAGCGTCGTAAAGTTCTCAACTAAACTCGATCGAGACATGAAGACCAATCCTTGGAATGCCATCCCATACCTAGCCCATCAACGGAGGCGGGGAACTTTCCATCTGACTTCTCGACCGGTCCCCATCCATCACGTGGGAGAGGCAGGACATATATAGAGCCATCGATGGTGGGTCTGGGTCGTCCACTCGAGCCTGGTCCCTTGCTCCGACGAGCTCTGCCAAATCAAGCTTACCCGAGGCCACGCCACAGTCATAATAAGAAAATCAGTACGAGCAGAGCGCTCTCCTATCCACTGTATTACTATAGAAAGAGGAAAGGCTCACACTCAAAGGAAGGGCAGTAGAGCGCCCCCCAGGACTGAATTCGTTCACCGAGCTACGACCCCACGGAGCGGTAGTGATTCGTTCAACGATGCTCATTCTGACAATAGGAGCCTTCCTTCGTGGCGCACTACTGATCGCAACTTGAGCCTTGGATTACTTCCTTTAAGACGCATGGGACCAGTCCTCGGAATCCGGACTAGTAAGCGGTCACAAGAAGAAAGTCTCATTTATCTTTCTTCTTTACTCAGAGCTACCGTGGGCAACGACTTTCACTTTCTTTGTTTTGTTCACCGAGCTACTCTACTACTTGCCTTTCTGAGTTCACCGAGCTACTCTACGACATGTCTTTCTTGGCACTACTGGCCCTCGCTAGCCTTTCATTTCATGGGTTTGCTTCGCAGCTATCTTCCGCTTCCTATCATTGGTTCGGTTCAAGGAATGGGTTTCCTTCTAGCAGTGCAGCCGGCTCAACGCAGCCTTGAATGGAGCTCTTTCATGGGTTTGCTCCTGAGCTTCCCGTTCCGTTGGTCTCCTCCGCTTCACTTCCTTGAATGGGCTTGTCTCTAGCAGCCAGCCTTGAATGGGTCTCGTTTCATGGGCTTGATTCTCCTCCTATACTATTCTTGGCTGAACTGACCAGCACTCTTCTTCTTGAATGAAAGATTTGGCTGATTCGATCTGATAATTGGGACAGCTTTGATTCGAACCTTAGATCAGTAGTTCGTGCGACCCTAGGCTTGACCGATAGCTGCTAAGTAGAGCGAGGGCTGGTCCCAAGCAGGGCGGAGGGTCTCTAAGTAAATTAGGTGCTATTTAAAGTCTCGCGGAATGAGAAGCAACAGCGCTATAATCAAGTCGCTCGGGATCCTTCCTCTTGTCCCTTTCCTTGAAAGCATCTCCTCTTTCTTTCTATACTCTCGTTCACGCTCTGGGTAAAGTCGCCCGTGAGTTCTCGGTGCCTCCTCTACTGGTCCGGTCTAGCCTCTCCTGCGCTCCCTATGGGTCGGTCGTTAGCTAAGGCCTCCATTCCTAGCATCTGAATCATCACTTTGAATCTTCACTTCCGGCTATAGAAATAGAAGGCTGACGGCTATATAGAGTTGGATTAGGCAAAATCAAGAGAGTTGGATTAGGCAAAATCAAGCAAAAACTCATAACATTGGTCACTTTATGTTGCTGCTTTATGAGCTAGAATCACTCGCTCCTCTACTTGTGCCTGAGTTCCCACTAGTAGCTTAGATCGGACCATCCTATAATAAATAGTAGAGTCAGACAGACTGGAACGAAGCCGGAGAAGACTGATACTGAACCCGTTCACCGAGCGAGTGCAACGACGTAAAGGCCCATGAACCGAACTCGATGCGTCCCGTCCCATCCATCACGTAGGCGCAGAACTCAATTTGATTGACTCTCTCTCGGGCCATACCTCCCAGGTGCAGCAAGAACTAGATTCTCTGCCAATAACTCATAACATTGGATTTCATACTAACCGAGCATAAACTCATAACATTGGTATTTTATGTTGCTGCTTTATGAGCTAGTAAGATTGATGTTGCTTTTCTTTATAAGTTAATAACACACATCTCCGAGCTAGAAGTTGGATCCCAGGTCTATAGTCTCGAAGTTGGATCCCCATCTAAGAGTTCGCTAGTCAATCGTTCCCTGCTAGTCAATCGTTCCGTTCCCATCTCTCTCGCTCCATCGATGAACTTCCTAAAGTCTACCGCTACGCGGGTCGGATTCGTTTATCATAGGGGTTTCTAGGGCGCTAGCGTCTCCAAGGCCCTTCTGACTTCGCTTCTAAGGAACCCAATTCAAGTAAAGTAGCGGACGAGCAGCAACTTCGAAAGAGATCGTCGGGTCAACTGTCTAATTAGTCTCAACTTCGAAACGAGGAATGAAGACCAATCCTTGGAATCCCACCCATCATATCTACCGCGGAGTGGAGTAGTATGCCGAAGAAAGTAGTCTCATACGAACGGCATCGGAGACCCCTCATTGCTTCGGTTCGGGATACGAAGGCATCTACGACCCGCCCGAGCTAGTAGCTTCGCTTCGTGACTTTCACTTCGGCCCCAAGAACTGCGAATCAGAGTTCTTGCTCCACCTCGCCATTAGATCCCGGCTCACTTCCCCTAGTTTCAGTAAAGAAAAGCTAAGTGGGCATCTCAATTCCTAAACTTCATGCCTCCAACTTCGGGTCCCATGAAACGGAGAAAAGAGTCTTGACTTAGCTGGTGCTTGTTCGTCGTTAAGCTGAAAAAACCACCTTCTTGTTATATATAAAGAAAGAGGATCAATCAAGTCTCAAGATAAAGGGGTACTCACCTACTATATAGATCGCTGGCTGCCAGGGCTCAACTACCTAGAACAACTCCGCGGGCTGCACTATTTAGCCTTTGCCATTTGAATGCATTTGGCACACTTTACTTAGATCACGAAGCTTCATTCCGTAGAGCTGCTCTTAAACATCATGCCTAGCTCTACTCTCCTAGCTGTCCTATCCCGAGCCTCTCTCTCCGACCCGAGGTTCACCCCCCCTACCCCCTAATCCCCTAGCGAGCTCTGAAGAGCAGAGGTGGGGCGGGAGAGGCAGGCAGGATTTGAACCCTCGATACGTCTACTCGTTTATTTCATTCTCGGACGAGGTCTTCAGAGCGAGGAAGAAGCTAGAGCGTAGTCTGGCTCAGTTGGAGCGAAGTGAACTCCAACTGCGTGACCCGAGGAGGGAAAGCACGGTACTGAATTGGATAAGTCAAAGCCAAGTTGGACAGTTGGATTGCAGTGGACAGTGGAAAGAGATGCTCGGGCTCCAAAGTGAGCCTCTATAATAAATTAATACGAGTAGTCTCCGCCATCAGTCAATGTCAGGCTGAGCATTTCTTCTTTGCTCTGAAACCAATCTCCATACTGATGAATGCCCACTACGGAGCCCTCCTATGGTCTGGGTTTCAAATAGAGTCTGACGAGGGGAGATGGCTAGAACGGGTCAGCTAATCATTCTTTCTTATCCAACCGGGAGCGCTAGTCCGACCATCAACTAGAGGAGTGGACCATCAACTGAAAGGATGAAATTCCTATCTTAAACTCAAGTCTTCATTCATTCATTTAAGTCTTCTTCGTTACTTCCTGAGCTTCCATCAGTATCAGTCTTCGCCTATCAACCCATGACTATAGAATTGTTGACAAGTGATAGCTGATAGACTGACTCCTAGTTCACCGAGCTATTCATTGATAATTGAGCTCCGATTGGCACTACTTTATTTAAGAGTTAAGAGAGTTATCCTGCCTCTGTTCCTGGGATTGCTTAGTTTCATCCGAGAATGATCGAAAGTTATGATGAAGAGTCAACTATAGAATAGATGCGACCAAGTGGTAGTTATGAAAAGGAGAATGAATTAGGGTCTAAACTAAATAAAGTACCGAGGACTTATGGAGACGAGTCAAGTAGCGCGGGTCTAGTTAATGGTACGGTTGGGACTAGTAGGGAAGGTAGAAGAGCTGAACGAAGGGAAGGGGCATCAGGGTATTTCATGAGGCCCAGCCGCTCGGTCCTGTACTACGTCTTAATTGTTTGTTAGTAGCATAGTTAGTAGCATAGTTAGTAGCAATAGTTGGCTTCTGACGATGGCTCGCTTTACCGTAATTTAGGAGCTTAACAAAGCAATTTAGGAGATTGGATCGTTTGGATGGAAAATATTCAGTATATGATATTCATACAAAAGTGTTCTTTCCTTGAAGTATATGAATACAAAAGTGCTCTTTCCCGTCAAGTATCTTCATGAACAGTTCTAAATTGCATTCTGTCTTGCTTGCTTGCTGGAATTCAATGTTGATCGAGAAAGTGCCGCCCAATAGAGCTTCGCCTTGAGTGGACCGGAATGGGCCCGCGAAGCAGGTAAACGGTTGCTGTAAGATCTGAATCCTTAATTCAAGCAGAAACGCAGACAGGAGTCGAGTACGTTCAGGGGCGAAGAGCTGAACAAAAGTTTAATTCTTTGAACTTTTAAGTTGGGAAGGGAAGAGAGTGATGAATCTTCGACAGGGTACCCACTGGATAGGTGAGCCGTAAGGCGATTGGCGAAGAGCTGAACGTTAGGGAAGGATTCTCATATAACGTGAGACGATAGTCGATTGGCAGATAACGTTAAAAGTCTTAGCATTTGAATGCCAGAGAGAGTGTTTGTTTTCAGAGTGAATGCGTGAATGGCATGAAAAATCAAAACTCAAACAAAGATTGCTGACGTTTTTTAGAGGGTATTCTGAACTCAACTGTTGTTTTGAGAGTTCAAGTAAGGACAGGCTATATAAAATAGTCTTCTTCACGGCGATTGGTTGTTTTGTTGAGTAGAGTAGGTAGTTCATCAAGTCACTCTTACTTGTGGCTTGAGCCGGTTTAGGCTTTCATAGTCGACTATTGTTCTGTTCTAGGATCGATCGTCGATCGCTTCTATCGTTGATCGCTTCATTTCTCCTTTTATCTGAAGTTCGCCAACCAAACATCATAATTATAAAGCAAAGATTGGTTTGTGAAATTCAAACGAAAATTAAAGAACTCAACCCGACGATCGTCGAGTAGTTTTGTTGCGCAGCAGACGAAGATTCAAAGCAAAGTTAAAACGAAGAGTAAACTCAGCAAAGAAAAGTAACCAAGCGACGGATGGAGGAAGAGCTGTACGATGGGAACGATGGGATCCGACTTAGAGACTATATACCAGGGACGGGACCTATATACCAGGGACGGGACCTAGAGAACGAGACCCCTGACCGGGTTCCAAGCGACAAAGCCCGGGACATCTGACTTCTCGATCGGTCCCAACCCAATCTAATCTCAAGTTCTCCATTCCTCACTATCGGGCCAGCTAGCACAATCAAGTCTGAAACTCGGGTCTGAAAACTCGTCCCTCCACTTCCAGTCTGAAACTCAATTCTCAATTCCCACCTTTAGCCCACTTAGCTTGTCCCACGTGTCCGACTCACCTCCCTAGCCAAGACCCATGTTCAAGAATGCGGATCCAGACATAATGTCTTGTATTGTACCAAAGTGTGCAATATAGTACACGTACCTAAAACTTTAGTTCAAATGTACCAAACTGGACCTAACAAAACATCATAAATTATAGTGGTCGGTTTAGGGCAGCCAGCGCTTTAAGCCAAACCCATAGTACGTATAGGGAGCGCCAGCAAATAAGAGCCAAAAACACAAAAAGGGTATAGTGTTCCAATCCTAGAGTCAGAGGCAGATCAGTGGGGCTATCTATGTTCTGCGTTCCAAGCGAAGCACCAAGTGAGGCGGATCAGTGGTAGGCATGCGAGCTAGGACGGAGAGAACCCCAAGTTGATAAATGAAGAAATTCGTTCTTGGACCCTCGACCCGACCATGGCCTATCTGATTCTTGGTTCTTCTCCTTCCCTGCCCTGCTGGTTGAGTAGAGGAATTGCTATATCTCCGCTCCGATCGAGAAGTCGTCAGATGGAAAGTTCCCCGACGTAGTGTAGTGATGGATGCCCCGCTGCCACTATGAATGATGAGCTTTCCTAAGACCAACGGGAGCGTACCCCCTGTTCCTCTGAATTGAACCCTCATTTCACTGGTTTTACATCTATATGAGTTAGATCCAGGGTCGTAGGCATCTAAGCTTGGAGAGGACAGCTAGGGATGTATAAGAAAAGAATCAATCTGACATTAGGAAGCAGGCAGCAGCAGAGGGAAGCGCATCATCAGAGCTCGTAGAAATGCATTTAACTTGACCACTTTATCAGCTATGTCGGACTAAACTGAAACAAAACTACTGGAATGAAATAGCAGAGCAGAGGAACGACTCGCTCCTCGTAGCTGGGTCAAGGGCATAAGGTAAGGGCTGCTGGTTCCGCTGAGCCATCAGACAACTCGATCGGTGAACTAGGGTCGCTATAATGAAGTTGAACGAATCACTAGTCTCGTTGAACGAATCACGTAGGAGGGGTACAGGAGCCAGTAGTGCCATTCAACGTCGCGGTTCTTCTTAAACTAAACCATCTGAGTAGCGGTAGAGGTTAGAGGGAGGCGATCTAAGACGGATATTGGTCCTGGTAAGCCACTCCTCTATTGGTCCTGGTAATGGTCCGACTCCTTGATCAGTCTTCTTTACGTCGTTCTGAGCTCCTATTGTGCCGGAAGCCTTGGTTGCATGGGTTCCGTTCCATTCATGCTAGCGGGACTATTTAGCGCAGCCCTAAGCAGGTAAGCCACGGAGGAGCGGGATAAGAAAGCTGGTAAGCCCTCAGAAGCATAGGAATCTCGGCCAACGGTGAAGTTGAACCGCTCCAGCATCTCGCTCATTCTACGCCTAGAGATATGCTGATGTTTATGGGGCGCACCCATCTGGGCAGCATTGGTCTTCGCGGGGATGGGGAGGCAGTAGGCGGATAGGAGCTTGATTGAACACGAGGACTAGCGCTAATGTCCGAATTAGCCATTGACTTGATTAGCGCATGCCTTAGCGAACGCGGATTATGCACTATTAACTTTCTGACTTTCTTTATAATAGAAGCAGAGAAGCAGAAGCAGACCCGTGGAATGAGGGAAGTTCAACGCAACGATGAATTTAATTTGGAACGTGGGTCGGGCAGTTGAATTCATGGTCTCATGGGTTCGAGTAATTTCAGTCCCTTAATCCGAGCTGCCTTCCGAGCTGCCTATAGCGAGCTCAGATTCTTTCTTATGTTATTCATGCGAGCCGAGCTCTTCTTCTTTCTTATGAATACACAAACTCAAATATTCTGATGTTTATGGGGCTAGGCGAACACGAGCAAAAAAGGCTACTCAAACCCATGATCCACTAAACGACTCGCTCCACTGGCCGTAGGGATCATTTATCAACTTTCAGTCTTGACTTCAGCCTCTGAATCTGAACTTCCCAAGCTCACCTCTGCTCCTAGTGAACTAGGGTCTCGTTCCATGCATCAAAGCAAAGGTAGGGCAAGGCAGGCTACATTCCAAAGGACGGGGCTAAGGAGCAAGGCACGGCTAGACTGAACAAGGCCAGGGAAAGCTATACTGAATTTAAACCCGCAACGCAAGCAGAGAAATGGCATGACATCGCTGGCAGTCCATTCCCGGCTTCGATCGGAAATCCAGATATGGAAAGCAGGCGTACTCGGCATCAACTACTGCACCTCGGATCCCTATCAACGGATCGTAAGCAGAGCAGAAGCAAGAAAGTCACTTGGGATTCGCCCATGCAACCTGAGTGAGCACCGTCTACTTGAGCTTCGACCGCTCCGTGGGCACCGTCTACTTTGAGACCCTAGACCTTCCTCTTTGGCTGGAAGGAAGGGAATGGAATGGGAGGAGGGGTCCGATAACTGTGGGGTCCTCCTCGGCATGGACCGATCGAGAAGTCAGATGGCATAGATTCCACGCCTAGTCTTCTCTGTCCCGGAAGTTAAAGGAGCCGACCTCTGATCTCCCACTCTTATTGAGCCCAAGCCGACCTTCTTTAGTCAACCCATCTGATAAGTCTTCGGAGCTTTCTTTACTTGAAGTCTTCATCGGAGCGAGCGATTACGAGTCAATGCCAAGCCAACTTAGAACTGATCATTCCATCTCTTCTAACTTCATTCCTTCTCTTCCCAGTACCTTCCCAGTACCAGAGTACCCCACACCCCCACTGGGCTCGGAATGGGTTTCAGCCCTATGGTTCATGGGCAGCTAAGGCATAATCAGTCCAGCTGGGGCAGGTCAGTCAGTCAGGATACTTCTTCCTGGCATGTCCTACTAGTCCTACCATAGGTTGACGACGTCTATATCTATCTATATCTATACCGACCCACCGGCTCCTCTCTCACTGGTGAAACTTTCTTTCTACAACTGATAATTGAAACTGGAAAGTGGCTATTCTCATTCCTCTCTCTTTAGGTACGCTACGGTCGGTCAAATAATCAATCATTGGCATGGAATTGGGAGCGAGCAAAATCAAGTATGGCATGGAATTGAACCCGCTTAGTGCACTTTCAGAACTTGATATAGCAGACCCGCACCTTTCAGTCGCTTTGTTTTGTCGCATCGAAGTGAAGAAGCAGAAGCCCTGCCCTCGTAGCTCTGGCCAGTAGTGCCATGAAAGGAAAGAAGTGAGCTCTGCAGTTGGTCTTTCTGCTTTCTATATAATATCAGAGTTCAATTCAAGTAATAGAAGAGTGAATTAATCTCGATGCGTAGTCCGATTAACTATGCGGATCTAAGCTAAGACCACTAAGACCACTTTCGATGAATGAAAGGGGAAAGTGCATTTCCCCTAGGCAAATTCCAGGTCGATAAGTGAGAAAAAAGTTGAAAAACCCGTCTTTTTCGCCTATTTAGTTATTCTTTTCGCAGGGACAACTGAATTTAGAAAAAGTTCAAAAACCTCGCCTAAAGTGGTACAGAATTTAGAAAAAGTTGTACTTCCCGTCTTTTTCGCCTAAAAAAGAATGAAGAAGGGACGAGCGATTGCGACGTGGGTAGATCTTTTGGTTTACTGGGAACTATTGGTTTGTTCGATTTACTGGGAAGCGAAGAGGACCTCGTTCGGTAAGAATCTCCCGATGTAGAATAGCAAGGGAATTGAATAGCTAGCCCAGTCACCAGCTACAGAGCTACAACGGAAGTCCATAGCTAGGGATAGGATAGCGAGGGAAGGGATTTGATCGAAATAGCGAGGGAATACATTAATCACATATTCAATCATTGACCATTCTTGAGATCTATGACACGTACGGCCCTATCTCTTATGGCCAATCACGTTTGCCCCACGTATTGTATTGCATTTCCTCTACCTTTTCCCTACCTGTTGTATTTTGTCCCTTGAACTTATCCAAACCGGAGGAATCAAAATATACTCAAACTTCCTTAAAACTACGCCAAGCAAGAGATATCCAAAAATTCATAAGCGAAAACGACATAGAACGTAGGTTGGGGAGGTTTGTGGGTTGACGTAGGCTTGTCAGGAAAAGCAGCACCGGAGCCAAAATAGTGAGAGGCGCATGAGAAATAACAAAGAAGGAAGGCAAATCGAGATAGTATATTTATAGCATGTAAGCAGTCTACTCATGCCCAAGCACAACAGAATAAAAGGTATAACTCTACTCTAAAAGAAAGGCTACCCTAGTTTCGAATCTAGTCTCGGCATAAAGTCAAGATCGACCGGCCTTGGCTTAAAGCGAGAAAGCCAAAAGCTTATAATATTTGGCCTTGACCTCTTCACGTGAAGAAGCTATTCTTTTTCTGTGCTCGGCGTCTACTATTCTATTTCATGTAGGCGTAAAGGCGCGGATTATACTCTAGATACCGCATATATCGAGCTTGGCATCTAGATCGATTCCCAACAGTGCTAAGCTAGTAGCCTTTGTTTGTGCAATCAGCCTTGCCCTTAAAAGCATCTTCTCGAAAGGTAGTTCAGCGAGGCATTACCTCATTCATTTACTGCATTGCACCATGGCCCCAAATAAGCAAAATGAGACCCCTCCCACTCCATAAACTGACAACCAAACCATGCACTCTAAATTGGACAGTCTCGAGGGTAAAGTAGAGCAACTCTCTGAGAAGTTTTCACAAATCCTGAAACATTTTGGTAAGTGCCCGGATTTAGGGGAGTCAGTTAGACAGTGAAAAGGTTCCCCTTAGAAAAAGGGTAAGTGCTAGTCTTACTTCCCACTCCACTCCTGGAACCCCTGAAATCAGTTAACCCACCTTGCTTTCGGGCGATTTAATGTACATTGTTCTCACGCCTGCAAGAGGTAAGCCTTGCCTTGTATTCAAGGTCTACGTCTCGTCCTTACCAGACGCCCCAAACTTATGGGGCAAGCTATCACCTCAACTATGTGTGATCTTGCCAATCATTTCTCCTGACTAACTATGTATGGTCTACCTTCGCGAGACAGTTCTTAGCCTCTACTCTAGTATGAACTGAGCCATAGCCTACGAGCTTCTAGGTCATGTCGCTCCTAACCCCCTTGTGATTAGATCTGTTCGACTGCAAGTGGTCTAGCTACTGCCTGTACAGTAACTCTTAACCCATACCCCTAAAAGACTAAGGCTACTCTCTGACCTTCTTCGTATATTCCAGATAAATCTCTGTATTATAAGAGTCTCGTCGCTAAGTGGAATAGGCTTGTGATCTCTCAATCACCTCCTATCTTTCCTTACGATTGAGTTCTTTCACTTTCAGTCGAGTGGTAAAGTTCCACTCATTCCCTCCCCGAATCCATCTGCACCCAGCCAAAAGATGAGAGAGAAGGGGGCTTTAGCCCACTATCCATCTTCGATCCTCCATACATGAAGATCCACCCGACAGTGGATTTGCTTTCAAAAGAATCTCTTCCCTAATCCGCATCGCTATATCCTTATAGTAGAAGACTTGATCAATAATACACCAGATCAAGATCAATGTGCGAGAGACTTCTTAAACAGCCTTAGCGATGCATTCCAATGCTCCAAACCGGGGTTCGTAGTCAATCTACTAGTCACACTTACGGCATAAGCGATGTCCGGGCGAGTGCACGTCATTGCATACATTAGGCTTCCAACCACAAAGGCATCAGGGAATTCCCCTATCCTTTCTTTATATTCTTCATCTTTTGGACACATCTCGGAAGAGAGCCACAAGGTTCCAGCGGAAAGGACTACTAACCGCTTTATGATCATACGCATCATGGTGCTTTAGAAGATAATATATATCTAAGATTGGAGAGCTTTATGGTTTTCTTTTCTCTATCCCTTCAAATCGGGATTCCTAGAATAACATCGGCTTCGAACCATCATTTTTTCTCAATAGCTCATATTTCAAAATAGTAGTAGCATCTTGAGTTCCTATGTCAATGACATTTACAGGTCGTGTGTCGATCCAGACATTATTTGAATCATAGACATTCTCTCTTTTAGAACTCCGTGGTAGTCCGAGTTTGATCATAATATCCTTTTTACCAATCTGGAGTTTTTTCCAATCTATTCGGAAATTAGCCTGAATCGGGATCTGCTCCGTTAGAGATAGATCTGCTAATTGCTTTTGAAACCATTCAGATGTGACCAAATCCTTAGCTGGACCTTTGTGTTTTATAACATGTCTATCATCCTCTATTTCTAACATGTAACTTTTTGGTGCTAAGAATATGCCTTTCTGAACATGGTATTCGAGTTTAAACTTACCCATTTCCGTGGAGGAGATTAAATCCTCAGGAAGAGCACTTCCTAGAACTATGGAGTCTGTATCCGTATAGTAACAGTCAGGTCGGGAAATGTGTTCATACATATGAATACGAGCACACGCAGTTATAGCTGCTGCCAATTGAACTGCCGACATCCTTGGAGCTTTCCAGTCTATGTCGTCTACAACGCTACTATTGCTAATGTAACTTACAATAAAGTAATGATCGGTAAGCTTTTCCGCAGACTGAAAATTGTCCATCCTCAACAATTCCTCGTACTTAGCTTGATTGCAGATCTCCGTTACAGTACTTTCAGGATTAATACCAAATCTACCATAGAGAGAATTCATCAGAATCTTATAAATAAATGTCATGGGCTCATCACCTCTTTTCTTAGCTTCTAGTCGGCTTTCATAGAAGTCAGAGATGAGATCTTCGAAAGGACTCGTCTTCCTTTCAAACAAAGAACCCCGAAGAGGCATAATATCGTAACCTAAACCACGTGCGAACTTCAACTCCTCGCTATAATATACTCCAATGAATTTACCTGTAGGAAAGAGTAAAGTACCAAATTTCTCCTTTAATGGCAAGAATGGGCGATCAATTTGAGTAGGACATACCACATAAGACTCAATAAAGCCAAACAAGCTATCCAAACCAACGCCCTCCAAATTATTATGCCAGACAGGTTCACCACACGGCATTGGATAGCTTTTCATTATATATGGATATAATGAGTTAACATCGTAGTAGTAAAGATTCTCACCATAGGGCTTATATACATCCACATGACCCCCATAATAGCCGCGCCTAATAAAAGTGTCTTGGTTTCTAGAAGGGATATTGATATGAAAGGTTTCGTCGTAATACTTCTTACGAAAGATTTTAAGGGAAAGCGCTGACACAGTCATCACGGACTCGATATCAATCTGATACTTAGACCAATTAATCTCTTGAGCCTTCAACATCACACCACCTAAAAGAAGGATATCTTGGCGAAGATAGCTTATCAAATCCTCACTAGAAGCAAGAAGATCAGACACTACCAAATCATCATGCGGGATGAACCCCTTGGAGACTAATTCTGGGCATAATGTCCTTCCCAATGAAGCAAGATTGCTAGGCAGCAATGTGTAAGAATCTCTAAAACGCAATAAGAATTTCTCGTTCTTATAGACGATCAACTCGTAAAGTCTATGATTCCTCACCAAGGGTTTGAGTTTATACTCAGTACCACGATCAGCATAATGCCGAAGAATTAGAATGCCATCAAATCGGGAAAAATTGTGGAAATAAACAGTTCGAAGCCTCTTCTTCTTTTTCACACATTCTTCCAAATTAGAGAGAAAATCAAATAACATTCTTTGACTCCTTTCTTCAAAGTTAGGATAGAAAGGAATGTGATCTTCACTGAAATAAGTTTCTATAGAATAGGGAGGTAGAGAAGTCAGATCATCACCAGGATGAACCAATAAGTAACCAGCTGCATAAGGAACATGAACTGTTTCGACCATTACTGTCTCTATATCCGCTACAATGAAAGCACGACGCTTTTCTGTTTTCTTTTTGAGGGCGCTTATATTAGAGGGAATACGACTTTGTTTAGACTTCAGTGATTTAACAGCTGGTAGTGGTAGATTAGAACGATTCAGATTTGAATCCATAACTTTCAATATACTACCAATCATATCAGAATCACTTTTAGTAGGAAAGTCGAATGATTTTGGGGAACCCTTTGATTCATAGTGGATATTTATGAAGACACCGGTTATCACTGCATCCTGATATCTATCACCGTAGAAACGAACTTCTTCTTCAATTTCTTCATAGATACGCCTTTTTTGAAGTCTATCACCTAAAGAATCACACAATGGAATTGCCTTACCCAAAGTATAGGAGATATTAGAAGATTTAGGTAATTTAATTGTATACCCCAAAGAGAATTTCACATACTCTGAATCAATATTGTAAGCGTACTGCTCTAGCAATTGAAGAAAGGCTAAGAGAAGAACGTCTGAATCAATAATCCGAGGGTATGGTACCAAAAAACTTGTAGAAGCATAGATATTACCAGGATAGCTAATCTTCCATTTAACACTATCAATACCATATTGTAAGCGTTTCCAAGAAGAATAATAGTTGATAGAAGAATACGAATATGACCTAGACCTATGAAATTTGAGATTATGACGATTGAACGAATACGAACTAGACCGGAAATATGATATATTAAAACGATTGAACGAATACGAACTAGTAAATTGAAGATTATAACGATTGAACGAACTATCAAGACGATTGAATAAGAGAAATTGATCAAAATAGGCACCAATCATTTGTTGATTTTGTTTGACCATTTGTTGTTGATTTTGAATTTCTTGATTAATCATTAGTTGATTAGTCATCCTGTTCGTATAGCAGCTCATTTTACTATACGATCATATAGTTGCTAATTTGACTATATGATAATACGATATAGAGTCAAGCCACGTCCGATATAGAGTCAAGCCACGTCCGATATAGAGTCAAGCCACGTCCGATATAGAGTCAAGCCACGTCATGTCAAGGGGGAAATCCGCTTGACTAAAAAACTACTACTGATCGTCTTGGGCGAAGTCTTCCTTTACGACCTAGCGTCGAATAACTCCGAACCTGGCTATCAAAAGCCGATCTCGTTATCGCTGCGCTCCTTCTCTCCGCTTCGCTTGAACGACCTAGCGTCGAATAACTCCGAACCTGGGGCTTCGCTTGACCGAACGAAACTCAGACTCTTTTCGAGCTCAGTAGGAGCAAAGAAAGAGTTCTGTGAAAGTGACGCAGGGATGCCCTAGACTTTGATGCCTGAGGAGATTGCATGAGACTATAATGCCTGAGATTCGCTAGTGGAAATGCCGGAAAAACTAGTGGATAAGACGCGAGAGACCATGGTGGATAGGACGCCAGAGACCCTCTTAGATGGATGATGCCTATGGCTGCGAGAGACCCTATTAGATGTGGATGCCCATGCCGATGAGGGAGTGGTTAGATGGATGCCTCGATGCCATGTATGTATGGTGAGTGAGTCGTTAGCTGGCTGCCTATGCCTAAGCCTATGGTGAGTATGAGTGCCGATGCCCTTGAACACGTAGCAAACTATTCTTATATTATATGAATTTAGTCCCTTGTTTTTAGGAAGGTACGACGTGCTGACAGCGAAAGCAATGCAAGGGAAGCAGACAGAGCTGACAGGGGGCCTACTATAAGGGTAGAGTGATAAGGATGCGCTTGCTCTCGCGCGTAGTCATTGATCAGTTGTCATCGGGTTCGACTCCCAAAATTATATCATGTATCAGCCCCTACCTTCAAACGGTGCTATACTTACCCTTGTTTTGCCCTTTGAGTGAGACTTCCCCTCGTGTGAACCATATACGTTGGAGGGAGCTACAGTCTATATGCCTTCTATGCCGCTATCCACTTGTATGGTATCGCCTACCTTCTCTTAGCCCGTATGATTGGATTGATCTTGACACGTCCCCTACCGACTGAATTCAATGATCGCATGCCGCGATTAACCAAGGTCAGGCCGGCTCTCTCTAGCCCTAGAGCGCATGCTAGCAACTATTTGTTTATATACAAATAATCATGAATCGGATAAATCAAGTTAAGGTTCGGAATGAATCCGTTCTCGCTTCAGTGTGATTGTCCATGACCAGGAAAGAGTTGAGTGAGAGCGCCGAGTCCTCCGTCTCCCGAGCTATCTTATGAATTGGCTTGGCAGAGCTAGACAAAGCTTTACCTACCTACCCATACTAGACTGCTGATCAGACCGGGTGTACTGCCTCCTTCTAACTGGGCTCGCCTGCTCCTCTGCAGATGTCTGGTCGAGATCTTGGATTAGGCCGGATTTGAACCTT
>JBBMJZ010000082.1:1000079-1026590 GCA_037833815.1 Zingiber zerumbet | reverse complement strand
CTTCGTGCGTCGGTAAAAAAAAACATATTTTTGGGGAGAGAGAGACTATTTTGCCAATCGAGTCACAGGTATCTGACCCCGTCTAACTCACTCGGCCCTTGATGTGCCGAAAGAAAGAATAGCTTAATCTCTCTCCTTACTTGATTCATAGGATCTTGCAGGGTAACAGTCTATTGACTTGACTCCTTTCCTGCTTGTACTCTGACTATAACTATGTGACTTCCGGTAAGAAAGAGCTCTCACTTTTTCTTTCCTCTGACGTCGCTATCGCTCTTCGCACCTTGGAATATAGAATAGACACTTTTGAATCTCCCCTCTTTCATTCATCTCAGATGCACAGTTAATCACGAGACAGGAGCGAAGACCTTTGATATTGATATTCCCGGATCGAGTTATGATCCTCATCGAGCAGGAAATAGGAATAGAAGAGGACAAAGAGCAGTTAGCAGGGCTTGTTCACGAGTAGGCTGCACATGAACTAGAAGAAGCCACAGACAGAACAGGGATAGTGTTCACGAATGCCCTGTTAGAAGGAATCATTGTATAAAAGGAGGAGACGAAGATCGGCCGGCGAGAGGGTTCTCTGCATCAATATCCCACAATAAAGGGAGTGAGTGCACCAATCCATAAATAGCCAGTGCCATTCTATCCATTCCCATTTCCTTGGAATCCGGGGATCAGTACTGCTTTACTAAAGCTTTCCCGAGTGAGCAGTGAGCGCGTCATTATCATTCGCAGCAACACCCCGATCCCCATCAGCAGTATTTTATGGCTTTGGGCCATGAACTCTTAGGGATCGACCGATAGGTTTTAAGCCGACCAAAGGACATCCGTAAGGGCATCTTTATCTGCTTCTCACGTTCCGTGAATAGCCGGGACATTGAGGAAGATCCAAAAAGGCATTTCGGGAATTGATCTGATTCTATCTCTGTTCGTTCCGTTTGAAGAATGATTACTATACGTGAATTCAATATAAAGAATATAAATAAGATGAAGGGTAGACGAAAGGATAGGGCTCGACCAGCCTCAATATTTCTAGATCTTTCGTAGTTTTGAATAGAACTTCTCTTCCGGGCACGCAATTACTGTAATCAAAGTAATATTAGGGGGGTAGACGAAAGGATAGGGCTCGACACTTATAAGATACTTTTAAAAAGTCGAGTCAAACTATTGGGAGAGGGAAGATGCAGCAACAGAAAGAAAATGAAAGGGGAAAGACCAGGTATGGTACACCATTGACTCTTTGGGGCATAGACTTCGTAATGTAATTTCTTCCTAGCACTAGCGGATCGAAATTTTTAATGAACTACTGTTGCAGACGCAAGGTCAAAAAGTTAGAAAGTTAGGGTCTGAAATAGATCGACCATAAGGGAGAGGGACGAAATGAATATAAGGGGGGAAGATAGCTTATCCCACATATAATAGGGGATCCAAAAGTGCCTTATAATCTTATACTAACTTAATATCCATCTTAATATCTATAAAATATTAAGTCTAGTCTACAATTAATTCACTTAAGTACATCCTCATCCTAGAACTGAAAGTTTTTTTAGGGAGAAAAGGAAAAGCGTTTTTAGGAAAGCACAAGGAGGAAGCCGGAGGTAGTTGTATGAGTAGTTTTTTAATGTCCATGAACGACTTGCTTGAGGGATTAAAAGTGTGAGAGCGCAACAGCAGAATTGAATTGAACACTACTCAAGATCTGCCATCTCTCTCTATCGGTCTCACGCCTCATCTCATTATAAACATCAATTAAGTATAACATAAACAAAATAGATTATCTGCACTTAGCACTTATTACTTCTTACATTATAAATTCTCTTCCCTGCATTATGATCAACTTTCAGTTCTTACATCAAAAGTTCCCCGCATTTCTATCGTTCTCATTATTTCGTTCAGACTAATTACATTCCCATTAGCTTTAGCCTCCCTGTACCACGAAACTTTCAGTTCTGTTTTGAAAAAAAGCATTTTATGGGTTTGGTATTCAATTCTCCCCAAAATGGTTTGACCCATTGAAGTTGATGCACGTGTTAAGCATATTGCAATTGGTGATCTTTTCTATTCAATTGAACTCTGATTTCTGAGGGCTACCGTTTTCCGACTTCACGGGGCCGCAACCCACTCTATGGAAGCTATTCAAGGGCGGTGCTTTCTCTATCATTTCTATCATTCAATATCGGATTATATACGACTGAGATTCATTTCTTCTATAAAGAATGTTCAAATTCTTGTTTATCTTCTTTAGTCAAAAAGATATTAGTATTGTAGTAGAGTCGGATCAATCTTAACCGCGTCTCACTCACTCACCCCTCTCAGCTACAGAGTCGTCAATGGTACACCAGATACTCTTTCCATATGGTCGAGTTACTCATATCCTAAACTGAAATCAAATAGATTAGATATGAGATGCACTTTTGACTTCTTACATTCCTAATTATCCGCCCCGATAAAAAAAAGAATTTGACCCATTGGGGCTAGGGATCTGATCTTTTATATAGGTCTTGTTTAAGTACCCGTCGCTATCGCTCGGTCCTTGCTTTTTCCTCCCTAGGAGATCTGGAAAGGTCAAGTAAAGTACTAAATGCTTTGAGCCTCAACTCCCTTTTCCATTAGGTACGACAAGAAGGCACGAGTACGAGTGAGAACCACTCCGGGGACATCAGTAATAACGAGTAGCTCAACCGCTCCGGGGGGATAAGAAAGTTCAGTAGCTCCGGATCACTTAAAAAACGATTTGAAGCAACTTCCCAAGGGACACTAGTCTAATTATTTAGGGCTCGAATCTAATGACGGGCACTATAATGACGAATAGGCTCGAAAGAATTTAGCGAGAGGAGCGAAGCGAGAGGGAGAGGTACGAAATGAATATAATATATGGATATAATTTAGTAAAAAAGGGATTTGAAGGGTGCCCTCTGAAGCTCTTATTCTAGCACTACATACGTACATTTGCCGAGAGGAGGATCCTTTGGGACGAGAGAAGCGACGGGGGCATGAAGACGGGTAGACGTGCTAGACTGAAGGAAAGAGTAATTGGTACCACATAGTCTAACATGATACATGATCATTGACTTTTTCCATTGACGACTGGGATCGACCGTTGAGGGAGATTAAAGACCCGATCAGGCTCGAGCGCATGCAAAGAGTAATTGGTACACCATTGTAGACCTGTAGCTGGGGAAGAAATTCATATTATAGTTGAATTGTTTGCATATCTTAGATATAATGAAGATGAGAGCGCGTCCCTCCCCTTATCATAAGAGCACTTTACGTCCCTATCCTTCACTCACTAGGGCAAGGGCGGATCATATCCGTATATGACTTATGGTTCTTGCTTTTCCTGTCCTCCTATGCGTATCCTCCTTTTGCCTTTTTGGCTTCTTTATTCTTATTAGTAGTACCTGACTCAAACTCTTATCTTAACTATAAGCTCCTCATATAAAACACCTCAGGTTCGGAGCATTCCCACGTCGCCCCGTCTTTCTAGTTCTTTCTTATATAGTTAGAACTCGTACCGCCCCTTGGTAGTCTCTAGTGCTATAATTATGGCAAACCTTCAAATAAGTCATTATAGACTAGACTAGTATCCTCAGTTCTGACTTCTTAGTATTGAATTAAAAACTATGACTAATTCAATTGATTCTGACTCTGATTTTCAAACTTGCCCATCCACAATCTCACTCGCACCCACGTCTCTTATCTTTGAGGTACATGAGACCGTAGTAGTGAATGGTGCCATGAACTCTACATAACTTAGTCAGGCACTGATTCTTTCATTTTGATTGCGATTGCTAGAGTCTCATTCCAAATCCTTATTATGCAATAGTGAATTAGCACCGTAGTTAGTGCATTCTTCCCCCGGAGTGCGTAGGGTTCGCTACTCCTATGAAGCAGGATCATTATGAACCTAGGGTAGTCAGGGTAAAGAGCTCAGAGCTCAGGGAAGTTGAGTGAAAAAAACAAGGCTTGACCACTTTCCACAAGACCTCTCTGCCCCTATGGAAAAGCATTTTAAAGCCTGTCTTATGCATCTTTCAAATTAATGCGAGCTCAATTATCGAGTGATCTTTGTGCTCTCGGACTTCTTTATATGGTCTCTCTCGTCATTCTCATTCGATCCTTAATTAGATTCGAGAGACAAAAAGCAAAGAGTTAGAATAAAGATATTAGATGCGAGCCCTAAATTAGATGTAGGATACGCTCTCGCTCGTACCAAAGAATAAAGAGCTTTTCACCCCTTATTAGAGTGACCTCTGGCCTCACTCTCCCCCTAAGACTCAATCGCCTCACTGAGCTCTAGCTCTAAACTTCTCTGTCTCCTACAGCAAGAGGTCGTAAATGGTTTACCAGATACTCTTTCCGTCCACTTAGCTAGTAGATGTGGTCGCCCCTTCCTCTCTCTCCCCCTTCATTATCTGACTAGCCCTCCTTCTTTATTATATTGAGGGTCGTCCCTCAGTCGTAAATGGCTATGAAGCGTCTAACTCACTCGCTCCTTATCAGTCTTGCACTTCTCCTTCCTCTCCCTCCGGTCTCACACTTTGAGTTCCTCTCCCTAAATTACGGTAAAGCGAGCACTTAAGGTTCCTCTCCCTCACTTTTAAGCGAGCGCCAAATAGGAATAATGAGAGTCACTACCTTGATCTAAAGGTTGCTTTATTACTTATATCTACACCAGGCTTTCTCACTTTCTAAAAGACCTTGATCCAAGTTTAGGCTCTAAACTATTCTTTTATAATATAAATTTCTTGCCAAACGCTTTTTATGCCCAAAAGAAGGGGTTGAGTACTTTCCTAAATTGATTTACGATAAAAAGGGCAAGAATGAGTTCTTTCTTGCCTTGGAATAGATATTGGAGCTCTTTTTAATGGCGAAGTGTGAAGTCTCTCATATGATTTGATTCTTATCCGTATTTTGATTTAAGATGAGTGGTGCGGTATGCTAATTCTTTTTCTAAAGTAAACTAGACTTCTGTCCCGAAGGAGATAATGCATTTTGAGTTAAAGGGTCCCGAACGGGGCACCCCATTTGTAATGTAATTAGTTCGAAGGGGCGAAGAGCTGAACGTAAGGGAAGGGGCTTAGGATGCAGATTTTGAAAAGGTAAGGCAAAGGAAGAAAAGGAGGATTCGAACTTTTGAGTTTACATCAGAAGAAGCTTAGACTTTACACTTTAAACTACTCTTGCTACGGGAGATAGATACTCAGATGGTGAGTAAGCAACCTAGGATTACACAACTTAGCCTTTTGAGGAAGCAACTAAGCATTGCCAGAAAAGCAGAGACATGTGGTCACGCAGCCCTTGATAGTGTTCACGCAGCCCTTGATAAAAAAAAAGTAGCTAAAGGAGAAGAATACACAGAGCCAAAAGGATAAAGGAGAAAGAAGCTTTTGGGGATTCCTTACTTAATAACTTACTAAACTAAAGGAGATCCCACTTTGAAGAATAAGCAGGGAGACACAGTTGAAGGGGAGCGAACAGATTCAACAACACCTTCGCCTTTTGAGGTTAAGGCGGAGGCTTCGGATTTAGAGTTTACTTCAGAGGATTCGAATTTAGAGTTTACTAAAGCTCCTTCCACTTACGAGTTGAAGGCAGATGCTTCGGATAGTGAGGTTCATAAAGAGGCTCACACTTAGGAGTTGAAGCCAGAGGCAAAGGATGTTGAGGTGGTTCCTACTTTTGAGTAGGAAACAACAAAGGCTTACGATGTTGAGCGTAAGGAAGCTACTTACACTTAGGAGGGAAAGCCAAAGGATCCTAAAGTAGGTCATAAACTAGGAATCAGACGAGACTTCAAAAAAGTCTCTCAATCAGATCACGCAGCAGATATTAAAAAAATAGATACATTCAGGGACGAGCGAAAGATCTTACAATCTCCCAATAGTTTGACTCGACTTTTTAAATCAATCAATTTAGGAGTCGCTGCCTCGTTGTACTTCGGCCCTAATATTAACTATAAAACGATCCTTTTCCATCAGCAGTATTTTGTCGTGAATGGCATTCAAAACGTAGAAAGATCTGCCGTTGCACTCGTCCCTAGTCGGTCGATCCCTTAACGGCCCTAATGGTCGGCGTCAAGTTCCTCGCTCCTCTCCCGGCACGGTCTCGCGCGTCATTTCTTCGCTCCTCTCGCTATCGCTCGAGCACTTACCGTCCCTCTCCTTAGTCAGTCGAGCCCACGTCGCTGCGCTCGTACCTTGAATTTCAATATGCTTTCAAGAAATAAAGACAGGAGAGAGACAGGCGGGGAAAGAAAGATGTATGACTTATGTTAAGCTTATATATGATCCTTGCTCCAACAGAAAGAATACAGTGACCTTTTTCATACCAATCCCGATCTCCAGTTGTAGGGAGTGAGTGTTGGAAAGTCAGAATATGCTTCCGATAAGACAAAAGTCAGTATCCCCTCTTGTAATTCCATTTCCATCTGATAGGTGTAGAGAGGGTATAAAATAGCTCGACCTTCACGGGTTAGAAATGTATCTACGTTTTGAATCCATTCACGCTGTAATCTGCTCTGGGGCGACGTAAGTATAAATAGTTGGAGCGCTCGACTGACTAAGAAGTAAGGAGAGGGGCGACTAACTAAGTAAGTAGAAGGGACGAGCGACAATTACAGCGACGTGTGACTTAAAATTCGCTTTTATCAAATCAAATTTGGAACGGACGAGCAAAGCTTAGTGTGACTACCTAAAAACCCATCAGCAGTATTTTGGACGCTAAAAATTATAAGAATAGTTTTGCGACGTGAACTCTTTTTGACTCTTCCCGCGCCCGGCCTACTGACTTCTTCTATAATAATAAGAGCCAGCCCGTGAAGACGAGTGCTCCGACCGTCCTCTGCCTCGCTCCGCTGATCGCTTATATAATTGTCAATCGGATCCTTTTATCGTGCTAAGGCTCTATCCGCCTACTCTTGCTTGCTCAGTTCTCATATCTCGGGCCGTGCCCACACCCATCGTCGAGGAGAGGAGGAGAGGAAGACCACTTTCCTTGCAGTACGGAGGGCTCTTTCGTTCAATCAGGTTCTAGACTTCGGGAGCAAGACCTTCAGTAGGTGCGAGCGAATTGAATTCAGTAGGTTGGTTGGTTAATAAGACCGGGGAAAAGGGTACGGGTACGGGCCGGATCTGGAGAGGAGAAGAGAAAGCACCATGAACCCCTAAGAGAAGGGCGAATTGAATTCAGGTGCGAGCGAGTGAACCATTAGAAAGCGAGTTCAAGAGAGTTCAAGGCGACCATAGCCATAGGGAGGGTTCGATTCCCAGAATAATAGGTACGGAAGACCGGGCGTGCGCGAAGTCTCTTCAAGATCAAGATGGAAAGGTTATATTCCCTCTTTTTTGGGGCTGGCATGGGGATCGGAGCTAAGAGCAAAGCATCCCGTAGAGTCCGGGAGCGACTTCAGTTTTGCGGAGATCGAGGAAGGGATCTCACTACCATTCCTAGAGGACCTCCCCACCCGATCAGAGCAGGTGCGTAATAGACCAATCAGACCAGGTGCGAAGCGTGCATAGATCACACAGTGTGCGTGAGTCATCGGAGGTGCGGAGCCGAGCCAAGAAGAGCGGCTTAGAGAAGAAGATCAGCCGACAAGATCTTCGTGAAAGGCTTGACCAACGAGACATTCTCATTACATTATAAGTAATGGAGCGAGTGAAAGGGCTTCGTTGTCTTCTCAGTTAAAGCAGTCTGAGTTCTATTTCTTATCTAATGAATTTCTTCTATTTTCTTTTTGATTGAATAGATAGCGTGCACGAGCTGGTGAACAGTGAGCCCACCGATGAATAGACTGGTGAGCCGACCTATTTGAAAGCAGTGACGCGGGACAAAGTGCGGCCTGTACAGTAACTGTAGTCAATGCAACTTCGGCATCGTACGTCCTAGAGAAAGAGCGAATTGAATGAAGGTCGGGCTGGGCTATTCAGTCAGCTACGGGAGTGAGTCAGGTTTGACCAGATAAAGTGAGGATGGGATCAGAATAGCCTTCATAGTGAGAATGCTTTAGTAGATGTGATGTCGGAGATGTCGGAGAACAGGCTCTGCCTTGTCGGTTTAGAAGGCTGGGGTTCAGGTGGGCTTAAAGAGGATCAGTCTAGGTGGCTTGACTTGAAGAGGATCAGTAATGCATGCCACCAATGAGACAAGGAGGTCAAAAAGTCTAGGAGCGATAAAGAATAGGCGCTATGGGGGTCTCGTCCTAGGTCTGCTAGTCCTTTGCTCTTCACGGGATCTACGCCGGTCAACAGTAAGTAAGCTAGAGCTCCGAGGGAGAGGCTGAGTTCAACCATAGGGAGGTTTATAGGCTCAGCTTGCGCGAAAGACAAAGATACGTGAGGCTCAGTTTCTTAAGGTGCTCAGTCTTCACCGAAGCTCAGCCCTTTCATCAGTCGTTAGGGCAGGTTCTTCAGTTGATTGGTTAGGGCACTACAGGCATAGTAGACTCAAAGAAAAGGCATAGTCAAGGGGCAGTGTCCAATCCAAGGCGGAGGACTCTCAGGCTCAGGACACGTGGTAGTTCTCGCTTTATAGCACGTGACGAGCGAGCTTCATTGGCGGAGTGCGTGCGTAGGACTTGTGGGCATGCGATGGTAGAGGTGCGGGAGGAGGTAGGGTGCGTGGAACCAGAGGAGCTCTAGCTATCTTGCTTTCTTGCTATACTTGCTCTGCTCTTTTGCTATGCTATTCTGTCTAGCTAATATATGGGAGAGGAGGTTCTCACTTCTATTTCGTAAGCAACTGAGTCGAGAATAAAATGAAGAGCCGCGTAGCCCATCCGATGAGGGTCCTGCCTCTGCCTCCTCTCCTTTGCAAGACAGTCTGACCAAGGCTAGTTTCTTTATATATATCTATTATCAATACCTCCATTGAAGATTCGAAGCGACGGGCGAAGTGGTCAAGCTATTCAAAGAGACGGGCGAATCACTCGAGCAATGAAAAAGTATAGCTCAGCTCAGGAAAGCATCATCGGTGACGAAGCTAAGTTCGGTCAGCGGAGGCGTTCGTGGGCGTGCACATGCATGGGGATCAGTCGTTCAAGTAAGAGCAAGTAATAAGAGAGCAAGTCAGAGTGAAAGGAGCGAAGCGTCGCTTATCCTCCTAGCCATGCCACTGGTGCCTAATCCAATGCAATCCAACTGAGTGAACCATATCTCTTCAAGCAGCAGAGCAATAGCAATAAGAAGAGAGAGAGCCCAGATCGAATGCATGCGAGCACGAAACTCTTCCCTGCCCAGGTCAGCGAACGAGAGTGAGAAGGGGCCCTCCTATCAATGAATGCAATGGCCCGGTGAGGTCAGACGAGTCGGTTTTTTCAGCCCATGTAGCGGTGCTTTGTGGAGGTGACGGGCAGCCGATTCATTTCTCTTTAATATATAATGTCGAGCCTAATATTGATTTTTAGAATTGCAGAGATCCCGCTCATTCATGTTCTTTTGGTCCAGTGATCAATTGAAGCGATTCACTCCTGGCGAAGTCGAAGCACCCCCCTAAGAGAAGGGCTTTGTCGATTCAAGAAAGAAAAGAAGAGGGGCGGTCCTAGCAAAGACAGCTCGCAGTCCTAGGAGACCCGGCTACGAGGCTAGTACGGAGGAGAGGCAAGCAACCCGGGCTTTGATTCCGTAGGTGCTACGTGAACTCCCCACCCAAGCAGCTTCAGATCGCCCACGAAGGGCAGGTTTTCTCTTTTATATTGAAGCCTCGTCACAATAAGATGAGCTCGCTTCCCTTTCATCAGTTGATTGGTTAGGGCACCACGAGCGGGCAGTGTCTATTCAAGACGGGTGCGATGGGAAGAGAAGGAGCGGAGCGACCCGGGGTTGATTCATCAGAGAAGCCTTGTTCGAGAACATAGCCTCACGCATGCCTCGCAAAGAGGGAATCGCACGCCTCGCAAAGCAAAGGGAAGAGCAACTGACCCGCAAAGAATCCACTCAACGAAGCCTAAAGACTCTTAGCTCAACGAAGCCGTTTGACGAAGCCCCGCTCCCCTCTACCATGAACTCTTTTCCGTACCGCTACCTTTTCCGTACCGCTACGTGGGTCTCATTCTCCCGATGCTCTCTCGTTCGCTGACCTGGGTCCATTTCTCTTCTTGTAGCCCGGTCGAACTAGCGACGCGGAGAAGACTGACTCCTCATCCTCACCCATCCCTATTAGAGTCTGGTCGAACCTCGCTAGGTTGCAAAGATCGCGCTCTGCCAGGAGTGGTTGCCCAGATTGCGCTTCGCTTAACCGCGTCGTTATCACACCGCAGTCGTGAATAGCTATAGTTATTCAAAACAGAAACGTAGAAAGAAAAGACTACTTTTTTTATTGGCCCTACCCTTAACTATAAAACGAGCGTCGATACCCTCACTGAACCGTAGCCCAACCTACTAATCTTGAATCTCCTTCGTTCTCCGGACTCAGACTTTCACTCTTACTTGAACGGCTTCGTCCACAAGGATTGAACAGAAAGCCTTGAAGAACCTTTACCTACTTTTTGCTCTTGGAAAGCAAACTCATGAAAGCAAAGGTGTCTCGTGGCTCTACTCCTTAAATTCCAGTTCCAGAGTGTGAGTATGCAACTTAACTTACTCTGTCGATTATCCAACTTGTGAATTGAATGGAACATGAACGACCCCACCAAAGGGAATGGTAGAGGTAGACCTAGCTAAAGCGCTTTGATTCTGTCCTTCCGCACCTAAGAGTTGGATAAGCAGATTGCGGACACTTCCTAACTTCATTCTCTCGAAGCGGGCAGAGAGTCCAATAATAGCCGTCGACTAACCATGAACAATGCACAAACCTCCTTCTGACTACTACTAGCACTTCAGAAGTCACTTTCGCCCGTGAATCCGCCCAGACCAAGCGGGAGAGACTAGTTGGCCTGCTATTCGCTAATCCTCGCTAATCCTCTTTTTCCATCATGTCGGTCGAGCACTGCTCCCATATCACCTGGCCAGCTTATAGTTCTGTATCTATCTACAGTAGTCATTGACACTGATTCTTGCACTTCTGGCTCCCGTCCTCAAAAATCTAGAGTGACGCCCGCCCAAGACTAGGTCTGATCTAGCATTCCAGCGGACGCACGGGTCTAAGTCAAGTTCCTCGACATCCGGTCCACTAAGCTTAGATGAAGTGAAGGTAGATTGACCGTACTCAACGATAGAGTTGACAATAATTGCACAATAAGATGCGAAATGAGACTAATTCAGTATTGGACTTTCTTCTTCAATGGATAATCTCGCATCCGAGAGTTATAGATTTGAGGCCAAAGAGGAGTCTTCACTCTTTGATCAATTCGCCTATATCCGGGAGATCCTAAACCTACAATACAAGGGCAGCTGTCCAAGTTGGCTTACGAACCATAAGCCGGTCCACTCTCCTTTCATTCCCTTCTTTCATGCCTTCCAAGTCCATCCTCTTTCGGTCCGAATGGGACGGAGGTCAGAGAGTTGATGAGAGATTAAGTAATAGGAATTCGCTTACGAGTGTCATTGCTCTTCTCTCAATCTTTCTCATGCATTGAAGTAGATCAGAAAAGGGAAGCAAATGGATGGCGAAGCTAGGCCAGATTGAGAAAGCATTAGCCGCTCCTATAAGTGCAAGTACGATCGTGAACCTACAATTGCCCGAAGCAGAAGATGGAGATGAGTGGAAAAGCCTACTGAATAGAGGAGGGCACCACAGAATAAGAGCATGAACGCTTCCCTTAAAGAAGAGTAGTGAGAAGAGTTCTGCGTCACAGGTCCTAGTAAAGCTTCTTGCTTCCGCGTACAGTTCTGGAGACCCTACTTCTCATTAGCTTATTCACACCGGAGAAAAGGGTCCGTACAAGTATGTATGATCGCCTACTAACAGCCTCCTTCGTGTATATCTTAATTCCCATCAATTTAGGTATTGAACCATGGTAGAAAGGCACATAGGAGAGCATCTTCCTAGAACTAGGCCTCCGGTCCGGTACTTGAGAACTTTCCATGAGACTACCCTGTGCTTTGTTCTTGCTGGGGACCCCACTACAGGATCTAAACCTCCAACGCTCCCTCATGGGCACCTTCCTCTCTACCTCTCTTACTGGAAAGACCTAGGCTGTCTTTACATGTCCCTTCCGTCCTCTACTCCGTCCTATGAGCACTGAGTGGACTGAGCCTATGTGGGCTTGCGCCATATAGCGGATCCCTATCCTCTCTTTGATCCCTCTATTGCCAGTAGCACTCGGTGGAACTGCCCAGGTCCTTAGGCATGCACTTCGCCTGGAAGTCCCTAACCTTGACTCGTACTGGTAGTCTGACTAGCGTCTTAGCTTAGTGGAATAGAGATGCCAGCGAAGGGCGATCCGCTAGCTTCACTTAATTTTCTCATTTGAGGGGGAGATTGATTTCGCTTAACTGAATTTGAAGATCATTATTCAGAATCGCCCAGCCGCTCGGTGATGGGCTGGGCGGGGGTCCCAGACCCTAAGATACCCATCACGAGCTACACAGGAAAAGAGCAACACAAGGACAAACGGACAAGAGCTACAGAGCTACACCGGACAAGAGCAACATAAGGACAAACGGACAAGAGCTACACCGAAAATGGGTCGACTTCATGCTCTCTTATATCTGATGAGATAATGCTCTCCCTCTCAGCTCTTGAATACAACATGGTACTTGTCACACCATCTAATCAAGTAATAGATGTATTTGTGCTATGCATTCGTGCCATCCATACAGTTGAGCCCATGGTACTGAGTCGTGTGTCTTTCCCATTCACTCAAAGGAGCCGGGAGACTCCTCCCAGGGCAGAAGATCTTTAGTGAGCTAGCGATCCTGAGCTAGGAATAGGTCAAGGATAGAGACGGGGCGCACAAGAACTAGTTATCAGACTGACTCCGTGGGGCAGCTTCAAGAGAAAGACTCATTAGACCCTTGCCGGCACGACTCAAAACCTTATGATAAATGGTGTGTGCATTGCTAGGACCAAAGATTTATGATAAAGCGAGACGAGAGTGAAGTTCCCGAACAGCATACTTCTCCGATAGAGCTGAGACAGTAGAAGAGTTGGGTAGCGTGCGGAAGGAATTGATTGAGAAGTCGCTTTCGACCTTCCCGTAAATTGAGATCTATCATTGAATTTGAGTAGCTTGCCATCCCTCGGTACACATTCGCAAGCACTCTCTATCTTTTTCCGCTCTGCACCTTCCTAGAACTGTCCGCCTTCCTTCTAGTTCGCAGATATTGACCTGTAGAGTGGAGTGGATGTCATCCTTATGCATCTCGCCTTTCTCACTACTGCTTGCTTTAGCCCTCACAGAACTTCCCGTTCGCTTTTCACTGACGCCTGCCTCTGAACGACTTCCTCTTACCCTTTTGAGCCCAGCCTACCGCTCCATGGGTTGAGCACTCGTCTTACAATTCCTCAAGCGGCTACCGTCCACCTCTCGCCCATTCCATTGCGACCGGTCACCCACTTGGGACCCTTGACCCACTAACAGATAGCGCGCCTGCTCCACCCATGGCCTAACCCCCTCCTAGCGGGAGCCTTTAATAGCATTCCCTAGTCGGTCAAACTGGATTATCCAGAATCTTTCCTTTGACCTTTGTCCCTTGAACGGGTTCGGTCCTCGGTACCTACTACTCTGAACTCCCATCCTGGCTAAACAGCTTTCAATGGCGGTCGGCCCCTATAGGTCTTTCTGCCGCAAATAAGCAAGCGAAAGAAAGGGTATCCTTGGATAGAGCTCGACTGCTAAGGAGAGGGTATCGTCAAGATAGTGCTCGAGCGAATATTTATGCGAGAGGGTATCCCTCGGATATGCTCGACTGATAAGGAGAGGGCCGACTACAAGGGTATATGGCAGCGCAATACCGTAATTTAGGGAAGCTTGTAGACCTCGGATAGAGCTCGACTGATAAGGTAAGAGTAAATGGCCTAAAGCCATTTACGACTGTTGCTGTGGGCCGACACAAGGAATAGCCATAGGGAATAGAGGCAGCGCAATACCATAATCCAGGGAATCAACCGATTGAGCTCGCCCGAAGGGCGAGGGGGATTGTAGAGTCAAGATAGAGCTCGAGCGAATATTATGCGAGAGGGTATCCTCGGATAGAGCTCGTTTTACTGTAATTTAAGGAGAGGGTATCCCTCGGATAGAGCTCGAGCGTATGCGAGAGGGTATCCTCGGATAGAGCTCGTTTTACTGTAATTTAAGGAGAGGAGAGCTGATCCTTAACTTTTCTTTGAATGGAAAGTTCAATCCAGAATGAAGTACTTGTTCAATTCTTTTCACTTTTAGAAGTAAGGCGAAGTAACGAAAGCATCTTTCCTAGCTTTTGAATTAGGATCGGGCTCAGGTACAGGAAGGGTTGGTAGCTTCAAAGAAAGGGAAGTTCCACCTGTTGGAGTTACGGTAGTTTAAGTATAATTGACTCCAAAGAAATAGCTTCTAGAAATTGTAGATACCAAAGGTCTCGAAAGAAAGGGAAGTTCCACCTGTTGTAGCTGTGGATTCCACTGTTGATGAGTTTAAGTAGAATGTTGATGAGTTTAAGTAGAATTGCATCCAATATCATATAGAAAGAGTAGATACCAAAGGTGGAGTGCAATAGGGTTGGAAGTCCCAAAGCAACAGTCGTAAATGGTGTACCATTCCTCGTGGTCGAGCTATTCTATTACTCGAAGGAGGTTTAGAAGTCGTCGATTGATCTAGGGAACTGGAGGAGTGGTCAGTTGTAGAGGGTACAACTAGAGTGGAGTGGGTTTGGGAGTACAAAGACAGCCATTATAGTGAAGTAGATGAGAGCTCAATTGAATTCAGTAGTTCAAAGAGTTAAGGTACTTGAGTTCCTATAGAGAGGTGGTTGAAGGTAGAGATCTAAATTTCGTTCCTTACTTTCAGGAACTCTAAAGAGTGTAAGAGATAAGGTAAGTGGATATGAGAGTTACCCTAGAAAGAGGGGTATTAGTTCAGTAGATGAACTGTAAGAATGAAAGGACCTCTCGAAGAGGGAGTTTATAGTGAAGTATATAAGTGATGGGTAGTAAGTAGCATTCCTAAAGAGAAGTGGTTTTCCTTCCTTTTATTCAGTAGGAGCCTTCGTAACCTCGCGGGTCCCCTACTAGGAGTTGTCGTATAGCTGAGCCAAAAGTGAAATTCTTTGAACTTTTTAAAGGGCGGGGCTAACGAAAGGTATAGAGTGCAGTACAGCTCATACCTTAGGAAACGAAGGGAACGACAGTCAGTGCCTGAACGACAGGAAGTGAGTGAAGGTCTAGTGAACGACAGGTAACGAAAGGAGTGCATGGAATGGAGCGTAAGTGAACGAGAAGTAAGGGATGCAAGGGAACATAAGGTAAGGGATGCAAGAGAAGCACACCTGAGGTTGAGCCTACGTCTGCAAAGCCCAGGGCATATGAGTTTAGGTCTATGGCGTATGCATCAGTTGATTCATTTGTTTGAGTTGATTCATAAGAAAGTAATCCGATAGGTCATCCGCTTTGGAGTTAGAAATAGCTTAAGAAAAGAATGCATAATAAATAGCTTCAGAAAAGAAGTAATCCTAAAAGTTCGTCTAAGTCAAATGCAAAAAGGCTAAGCCAAAAGCAAAGTCTCCGGCTTCTGCGGCGTCTGGGTCTAGGACAGATGCATCAGATTCAGTTGATTCATTTGATTCTGAAAAGAAGGATTCATTTGACTTAGCCTGTTTCTTTTGACTCCTCATCTTCCCTTGGCTTTGGCTGATCTCTACCTGTCTTTGGTCTCCTGATCTCATTCGACCTCTTCTCTCCATTCCATTCCCTTGCTTCCCTTGCTCTCTATTGTAGCAGATGTCTATTTCTATAAGCTATTTCTGTACTGGATTTGCTTGCATCTGTTCTCTCCTCTCGATCCTATCCCTTGCAGCGCTCTTCTCCCCTCTGTTCTCTCTCCTCCCCAGGCGAAACCCATCCAACTGAGCTATCGAGCTAATTTTGGTATTCGACTACCCGAATTTCCTTAATAGGAAATTGTTCCACTCAAATTTAATTGAGAAAAGGGGTCACCAAAGTATAGTAAATTCATTAATCTACTTCATTAATCTACTTGTTGACCGAATCAACTGAATCTTTCTTTTCAGAAGAAACTCATTCAAGTGAATCTTTCTTTTTTGACTCAACGGATTTATTTTAAGATTAAACTGGATCTTTCTTGTACTACTTTTTAGTTGAATACATATTTCTTTTCAGCTCCAACTTCAACTCAAACCGGAAGCCCCAACTTCAACCTCAGGAGAAGACCTAAACTCATCAGTCCTTTCCAAAAGCCCTAGACCCCTTCCCTGTCCATGAACTCCTTTCCTCGGGTGCCAATCGACTATCGTCTCACCTTATCTACGATAATCCTTTCGTCGATTCACTCCACTCGTTCCACCCACTCGTTCCCCTGTCCATTCCATTATATAAAGAACACTACGAAAGATCGTCTGCAGCCCCTTCGCCCTTTAAAAAGTTCAATTCTTTGAACTTTTTAAAAGGCGAAGGGTACCCACGGTGAGACGATAGTCGATTGGCGAAGAGCTGCCTAAACTAAAGTAATATTGGGAAGTATTAGACTATAAGGTGAATAGTCGATTGGAGAAAAGAGAAACGAAAGAGAAATCATAAAACTACTACACACCCCGAGGGGCGAAGAGCTGCCTAAACTAAAGTAATATTGGGAAGTATTAGACGATAAGGGGAGACGCTAGTCGATTGGATAACACCATAATAAAGAAAGAAAAGTTACGGTATAGAATCACCAGCAGCTAAAGCTGAAGCTGAAGCTGGAACCAGAGCTGACAAAGCGGGAACCATAGCTGGAACCAGAGCTGACAAAGCAGAAATTCTAATATAAATTATTATAATAAGAAGAAGAAGGGGAGCTACTATGGCAGCACTCACTAAAACCTACTTATGAGATAGTAGTGTACCTTTATTTAGAGATAATAGTATTCTACCACAGGAGAAGTGAAGTATAGCTACCTACCCAGTTGGGATTCACTGTTGGACTACGAGACTATATTAAACTGGTAATGAAGGCTGCTTGGGAAGCTATTCCACTAAGGAAGGCTGCTTGGGAAGCTATTCCACTAAGGAAGGCTGCTGATGCTATTACTGTAGCTGCTGATGCAGTTACTGTTGCTACGGCTGCGGCTAGGGCGAAGAGGCTGAAACAACAAACGTCACGCTAAAAATGAATAAGGGAAAGAAACGAAGGGTAGAACTAAGGGGGTTACCTACAGAAAGAGCTAAGAGACTCTTCCACGATTGGACACAAGAGAAAGGAAAGATTACATATTAATAACCACACACCCAGAGGGAAAAACTCCATATAAACTTTCTAAATAAAGAAAGAAAACTCCGCATACCAGCCAGAGGCTGAAGCTACAACTAAAATAGAATCAGATCGGGCTGATAAAGTAAAAGGAGATAATAAACATAGAATCAGATAGGGCAGTTGCTTCTGGTAATGAGAGGTATTCGACTTTTGAGTTTCCTAGTCTTGATACTCTTGAGGAAGGAGAAAAAGCATCCTAGGCAAAGGAAGCTTACACTTAGGAGTTAAAGGAAAAGGATGCAAAGGAGGCTGCTGATGTTGAGGTTAAGGCAGATGCTTACACTTATGAGTTAAAGGATTCAGATGCAAAAGTAGTTCATAAAATTGAATCAGACGAGACTTCAAAAGGAGATACAGTTGCTCACGCAGACGATACTAAACAAAGTAGATAAAGGAGGTACGGATAAAGTAGATCAAGGAGGGGACCCAAAAGTAGCTAAATTTCTTACTGCATCCGCAGCTAAAAAAGTAGATCAATTCAGGGCTTTCGATAAATCCGATCACGCATCCATTCCTACTTTCGATAAATCCGATCACGCATCCGTTCCTAAATAAATAAATAGATCAAGGAGCATCTTACAATGATGCAAAAGTAGCTACTAAACAAAAGTTGCTACTAAAATAGAATAAGAATATAAAATAGAATAAGAATGGGGATGGGGAAGTTGGGGAGTGAAACTGCTTAGGCAAAAGTAGGTCCTAAACATAGAATCAGATGGGGATGGGGAAGTTCGGGCTGTAAAAGTAGTTCCTCTAACTTCTTAATACGGTAGGGCAGGTGCAGATAAAGGAGAAGAATCGACAGGAGAAGACTCGACGAGGGCTTGACTTAAAAAGAAAAGTTAGGGATGGGCCAGTTCTTCCTAAACTAGAATACTCAAGGTGCTGAAAAAGGTACGGATAAAGTATCTAAAGGAGAAGAATCTGTTGACGCAAAAGGAGTTCCCGCTACTAAAGGAGACTCTTTTGGGGATTCAAAAGTGTGGGCTCGGACAGGTAGGGATAGGGCAGTTCGGGACAAAGGATAAGACTACGTTACCGAGAAACTTATTCCTCTACTATAATCAGATGGGGATTCAAAAGTAGTTCCCACTCTAGCTTCGGCTCTTGAGTTGAACTCAAGGTCAAAAGTACAAATAGTAGCTACTGGAAATTCAAAACTTGGTTTCGAGTTCAATAAAGAAAGGCTTAGTTGCTTATGGTGCAGCTTTCTTTTGAGTATTAGTTACTTCTGTTGCTGTTTTCCTTAAAGGAAAAGATGCTACTGCTTTTGAGGGGCTATTGTTGCTTTTGCAGTTCTTGCTAGGGCTGGTGCTGACACTGGGGATAAAGTAGATGGGGAAGTTGGAGACAAAGGAGAATACGTTCACGCAAAAGTACCTAAAGTAGAAGACTCCGTTGCAGATAGATAAGTTCCTACTAAAGTAGAAGACTCAGGTAGGGCTTCAAAAGGAGCAAGGGCTCACGCTATTGAAGTTACTGGTGCTAAAGTAGAACTCAGTAAATGATGTTGAATGATGTTGAACCTATAACTGAAGAAGACAAAGGGGCAGTAGATAAATAAGATCACGCATCTCTTCCTAAATAAATAGAGAAATTATTCGGGGCTTCGGCTTCAGTAGAGAAAGGAGACTCAGCTGGTGAGGCAAAAGTTCTTCCTCTTGCAGATAAAGTATAATACTCGGGGGATGCTTAAAACTATTCAGCTGCTAAAGGAGAGAAAGGAGCTAAAGCAGAGAGATTACAGCCTTTTGAGGCTGACTTAGGTCCTAAAGTAGAGGGAGCTTTTAAGAATAAGCAAAGGGAACACTCCTCAGTTCAAGTAGTTAGAACAGTTATATAGTTCATAAAACAAACATCAACTTCGCATTTCCAGATCTAAAAAGTCCAGATCTTAAACAAGTAAAAGATCTTATCTTAAAGTCAAGCTGGGCATTTCCAGTTGGGGTTGGGGACCCATTTGAAAGTTGAGGGAACGGATTAAACAACTTCGGCTTTTGAGTTTCCTTCAGCTGATTACACTTTTGAGTTTCACTAAGCTGCTTACACTTAGGAGTTGAAGGAAAAGGAAAAGGAAGCTCACACTTAAGAGTGAAATAAAGGAAAAGGATGCATAGGTCATAAAATAGAATCAGACGCTACTTCAAAAGGAGACAGGGCTCACGCACGCTGCTTTGGGGATAAAGTTAATAGGGGGATGTTGCCCTTGCGGCATACGTTCATAAACTTACATCAGCTGTTCACGCACAAGTTACTAATAAAGTAGAATCAGATGATGAGGCATCTGGTGATGCAAAAGGAGGTAATAAAAGAGAGATTAAAAAGGAGCTAGAGCTAGTGAAGAATCTATTGAGAGGGATGGTCACGCTTCAAAAGTAGCTACAGCTAGTGAAGAATCTATTGAGAGGGATGGTCACGCTTCAAAAGTAATTACCGCTTTTGGGGATTCCTTACTTACTAAAGGAGATCCAGCTTTTAAGAATAAGCCTGGAGACCCATTTGAAGGGGAGGGAACAGATTCAACAACACCTTCGGCTTTTGAGTTGAAGGCAGAGGATTACACTACTAAAGGAAAGGCTGAGGAACACCTCACTTAAGAAAGAAGTTAAGTAGTTGCGGATAAAGGAGAATACGAGGGGGCTTCAGAAGCCAATGCGGCAGAAAAAGGAGAGAAAGGAAAGGATACCTAACTTAAGAAAGAAGTTAAGTAGGTAATACTAAATAATAAGGGAGGGAAGTTACTAGGAGAATACTATAGGGAGGCTTCAAACTCTTAAGCTGCTTCAGATGCTGCAAACTCCACAGCTACTGCTAAAGGAGAGAAAGTAGGTAACCCAGAGGGAGTCGAGGCTTTTCAGGCAGAAGAATAATACAATACAGTAGATAAAAACTAGGGTGATGCTTCAGCTGCTTCAAACTCCTCGGATCCTTCAGCTGCTGCAAATTCAAACTCTTCAGCTGATGCAAAAGTATCTAAAGGAGAAGAATCATCCGTTCCTGCTTCAAACTCTTCAGCTGCTGAACTGAAAAAGAAAGTTAGTATCTAAAGGAGACTCAGTTGAGGCATCAGTAGATAAAGTAGCATCTTCGGTTGATGCAAAAGGAGTGACTACTTAAGTCAAACTAGAATCAGACGTTCCTGCATCTGTTGATGCAAAAGTAGTTGTTCCTCAAGTATGTATAAGACTACGCTACAGGAAAAGTTCTTACTAAAGCTAAAGGAGAAGACTTTGTTGTTGATAAACAAAGTAGATCAAGTCGGGGATTCAAAAGTCCATCAATTTGCTCACGCATACGCTGCTAAAAGATAAGAAAATAGAAATCAAGTCGGGGATTCAAAAGTTAGGGAAGCTGGGGGCTAGGGATGTTCACGCTTTGGAGTAGTTCCTAAATACTCGGTTGCTCCTAAACTAGAATCCTAGGTTGATGCAAAAGGAGTTCCCAATAAAGAATCAGCTAGTGCAGTTGCTTAGGATAAAGGCTTACCTTACAGAGTTTAAGGCAGCTGCTTCGGATTTATAGTTTAAGTAAGCTGCTTTTGAGTTGGTTGAGGCTTCGGCTTCAGCAACCGACGTTTAGGATTACACAACTTAGGCTTGTGAGGAAGCAACTAAGCATTCAAAGAAAAGGAGAGAAATCATCCGTTGCGGATAAAGTCTCATCTTCCGTTGGGGCTGATCCAAAAGTAGATGAAAAAGTAGAATCTTTGAAGGGCTTTTGCTGTTCCTGTTCTTGCTGCCTTTGGAGCTGGAAATAGAGCTGGCACTGAAGTAAATGTTCCTACTGTTGATGCCTTTGCAGTCCACGTTACTAGGGTTGCAACTACTGCTGTTGTTCCTAGGGTTGCAACTACTGAAGTTGAAGTTGCTCCTTGGGTCTTAGACTTTTGAGGTTAAGGCAGAGGCTTCGGATTCAACACCTGAGGCTCATGAGTTTAAGGAAAAGGCTTCAGAGGAAGAAGCTTAGCCTTTTGAGTTGGGTGAGGCTTGGGATTACCTGTATAGATTATCCTAGCATGACTTCTTCTCCTTGTGCACGGGTTGGACTTGCACAGGAACGGAACGAAAGAAAAGAAAGGAAGGAATTGAAAACCCTAGTGTACTTGACACGCAACTATGGGAGAGGAAGCGGTTGCGAAAGAGAGGAACCACTTAGATAATACTTGACAGAAAGAGATAGAGAGGAACGACGACTTGGTCGGTACTACTCGGGTACTAGAGTTACAGAGCAACCCGGGGGTACACCAGATAGAGGAAAAAACATTCCTTACGTTTTGACCGGACTTGACTTTAAACAATACTAGACGTACAATGAAGGGGAAAATTGAGACAACTCAAAAAGAGGGGCACAGACACAACTAGAAAAGAAATTCAAAACAATTAAGCAAACACGCGCTAGAACGTCGGTTTGACATACAAATAGGGAATTCTTACGCAAGACAGTAAGAACCAAGGAAAGGCGAAGACAAAACTATCGAATTAATAACCTTCCCTCCCCCCTGGCCCCCCTCAGCTCAGGGGGTGACTCAAGAAACGCATAAAACACTCACATTACACTCTGGACCGAGGATTATCAATAGGTAAGGTGAGACGATAGTCGATTGGCGTGCGAGAGTCATCTTTCCCATTTAAAATAAGTAAACATAACTACGCATACACACCATCAGCTGCTAAAACAACGGAAGCTGCAACCATAGCTGACAAAGGAGAAAGAAGAATGAGAATTAGAAAGACTATGGCACGCAATCAAACTAATACTACCAGCATGGCTTTCGAAAACGAAATCTACGGTAGGCTAAAACGCGCTAAAACGCTTTTTTAGGTGCTCGCATGGCATTATTACCTTTGCCTATCTCTTTCCCTCAATTTACGCTTGGGACCAGACCGACAGCCCACCACTGGAACTGGCTTAGCTCTCGCTCAGCTCACTCCCACCTGTCGTCTTCCTACCGTATTGAAATTGAGGACCTCTACTACGGTAGGAACCTCACTACTCTTCTCGGGTAGTTACTTTATGCAGGGGTCTCCGCCTACAATCCCTATTCCCTCATTGGTCGGCGCCATAGCTACCCGTAGTCTTGTGGATTAGAGAGGTGTATTCTTCCATTAGTGGTCACTGCAAGAAGTTTGCCAAAATGACACCGATGGGGTTCATCATTTGGCCCTATAGAAGTGAAATACCCCACGAGCCCAAGTTCCACAAAGAGATCATGTGCCTCTTTAACGTCGAAGTTGTCCCCAGCAGTAGTCATGATGAATATTTCATTCATGAATCGACAAAATGAGATTCCGGGGAATATCAAAGGAAAAGACCGGTCGAAGGTATCTATTAGATAGATATTGAATAAGACCCGTGTGATCTCACCCACTATTGGAATTCCCGCAAGGGACTTCTCCCCTTTTAGATCACTTCCATCGTGGTCTAAAATAGGGAGTCGAAGAAACGACGACACAAGCTTGTAAATTGGAGATTCTTTTCCCATGAGAGCCATAATTTTTTCCTCTACAAAATGGATGGGTATAAATCTCACGGATTCTAGGACGTCAACTTTGTAGACTCGATTGACATTTTTCGGCCGTCGAAGATTCTCATGAAATGAATCTACCATATCCCACATCCATAAACAACCCGGATTCGGCAATTTACCAAGCGAGAGACGCAACAACATGAGAGCCAAGGCCATGAGAAGAAGGCAGTCCTCCTTGCTATTCGGCAATATGACAAAACAGATCTCATGAAAGCGTCATTCACGAATTCGTCGAAGAATTGACTTTTATATTAGGCTACCGATGTACTTATTATAAACATTCATCTTATAATAAGCCGTCCCTAATACGCCGGCTCTGATTACGCTTTACTAAAGGAAAAGGATAAGGATACTAACAAACAATTAAGACTGGACACAGGACCTAGCTACAACAACAGCAACTGCTTGAATAACTCCCTTGTTTCTGATGCTCTCAGCTCTCTTGAATGTAAAGCTATGTAATTCTGCTCTCTATTATACACTATAGTCAATTCAAAGAGTGTCCTCAATTCAATGAAAGTTCCGCTATATCCGATCAACTTTTTTCGAAATTCTCGACCTTCTATTAGCGAAATCCCATTTTAATGATTTCTCGCAAATTTGATTTGATAAAAGCGAATTTAGAGATTATTTGATAAAGAAATTGAAATGATTTGATAAAAGCGAATTTAAAGAGTACAACTTTTTTCGAAATTCTCGACCTTCTATTAGCGAAAAAGCATTTCAGTGAATGTCTCGCTAATTTTCTTTGACAAAAGAAATTTTAAAGAGCGATCAACTTTTTCTAAATTCATCACCCCTCTGTTCTCTGTTGTCCCACGCGTGTACTCCCGTTCCAGCACCCCTCTGTTCTGTTCTCTGTTGTGCTCCCCGTTCAATGATACCCCTCTGTTCTGTTCTCTGTTGTGCTACCCGTTCTATACCCCTCTGTTCTGTTCTCTGTTGTGCTACCCTTTCATTTGCAGTCCCTCTACTGAACTCAATGAAATGAATGTAATCTCTCTACTGAACTCAATTCAATCTCTCAATCTACACAACCAGGAATACCCCTCAAGAGCGGACGGTAAGGAAACTCAATGAAATGAATGTAATCTCTCTACTGAAATCAACTCCATTGAAATCTCATTTCTCTACTGAACTCAATTGAAGCACAAGAGTGTACTCAACCATGACTCCCCAATGTAGGACTCCCCCAGGCTAACCCTCACCTGCAAGTCCCCCGATGCCATCAATTGAGGAATGGCATGAATCCTTCACTCTTTCTTTTCACTATTGATTGAATCTCCTTTTGCAGTTTCCCTCTTTTAATAATTTTCCTCCAATTTCTCTCCTAACTCTCCTGATGACTCAAGCCTTCAATCAGTCCTTTTTTTTCTCTGTTCACTCTCTTCGTGAACCTATTCATTCCAATTCACACAATCGCATCAATCCTCGAATCCAAAAGTAACGCGGACTGTAAGTATACGTCCCAGCCATCAATCTTCAATCTATGAATCCCTAAAGGTGTAATCCCTAAAGGTGTAATCTCCCAATTCCCGGTGATGGTACATGAAAGTTATAGGTGAAATACACTAATCTATTCCTCGCCTCTCATGAAAGTCATAGGTGAAATACATCTATTCCTCGCCTCTCATGAAAGTTATAGGTGAAATACACTAATCTATTCCTCGCCTCAAAGCCCATCCGGTCATGCCTACCTATCCTTTGATGCTAAAACATTCAGTCCCTATCCCTAACCCTAAACTCATCTACTCCCCTCTACCTGTCTTTGTTTCCAACCCCTCAACCCCAGATCTGAATACATATGTTTCTCTACTCACCTCAACTCACCGGTAAGGAAATTCAAGCACTCAACTCCAACCCATTCACAATCGACTGAACTCACCCTTACTGCTTTCATTCTGCTCTCGTACCTCTCCTAATACCCTAAACTCTACGACCCTATCTCTATACTCGCTATCCTCTGCTATTGGTTCTCCCCTTATCCTTATCCTTTCCTTACCCCTCTACTGTACGACTGAACTCAAATGCCTTCTCCTTTGAATTCCTTTGTCCCCCCATGCCTCTCTACTCTACGAGTTCCTCTTCTCTCAACTCAAATCCCTACCCTAGAATACTCTTTTGAACCCCAACTGGAAAGTGCCAACTCCAATTATGTTTCTTATATGTGGTATTATCATATAGACTCCATACGCCAATCCTCTCTACTGGAATACCTGAATCCAGCTCATCCAGCTCATCCAGTACATCAGCTGAAGCAATACGCCTATTGAATACCCTGAAATCCCCCTTTCTCCAACTCAAATGCCTGAGAGCTCTCTTTTTAACTGTACTTTCTTTTGAAACCCCTCTTTTCAACTCTACAGTCTTTTCAAACCCCTGTACAACTCCTATCCAATTCTCCAAACACCCTATCTCTCTACTCAAACCCCTCTCCTATCCTATGCTTGGTCTCTCCTATCGTTTCTATCCTATCCTATGGTATCGTTGGTCTCTCCTATCTTAAATAGGATACGAAATGAAAGGACTCCCCATCTTATCTTCGACGCCCCCAAAGGAATGCCTAAAACCCAAATCTAAATACAAGAACTCAATGAAAGCTAAACAGTCTTCTCTGGTGTACCACTCAATTCAAGCACCCTTTCACGCCCCCTAAGGAGGGATCAAATAACACTACAATCAACTATCTCCCATAAAGAAGATAGTCAAACACCTCTATAATCAATAATAAGATAGTCAAACACCTCTATAATCAATACCCTATCCCTGAAAGCTCTCTTCTCGCCTATCACCCTGAGAGCTCTCTTTTGAACTCTACTGTCTTTTGACTCTCCAACTCAAATCAATTCAATTCAATACCCTATCTATCCCCAACTCCAACTTCTGAAGAAGTCTAAGCCCTACCAGCTACTCCTAATGCAACTTTGACCCTACCAGCAACTTAAACCCTATGCCCACCCGAAGCTCCAGAATTCAATTCTCTACCTGAGCCTACGGATTTCGTTCCTCTGTGCTTTCAGTACTAGAAGTCTTTACTGTATTTCATTGCCTCTTTCTTATTATCTATTTCAGTACAGTATTTCCCCTCTTACTGTATCTCTAAGTCTTTACTGTATTTCACCTCTTGCTGCTGCTCTCTGGATTTAAGTACGGCTCTACCTTGCATTCACTCCTCTGCAGTTGCTGTCATCTGTCCTTCTTTCCGTACTTACTCTTTCTATACCAGTCATCTTAGTTGGGTATCTTTGCTTAGCTCTCTTTCGTTACCTGTCATGAACCTGGCATTGGGCTCTCTGTCTTTCCTGTCGTATGTCTTTGTTCCCTTCCTTAACCAAGCATTGGGCTCTAAGTCTGTACCTTAGCTCCATTCCAGTTGTTTCGATACCAGTCATGAACTCCAGCACCAGGCATTCCGCTCGAAGTAGGTACCCTAGCCTCTTTGTTCCTGTCCTTAACCTTTAATTTGGCTTTGTTTCTGTCTGCACCCTTCCTGTACCAAGCATTTAGCTCCGTTTCAGTACTCTACCCTAGCATCTTAGTTCCCGTCCAGCTGCAGCTGTGGTCTTAACCGTCGCCCCTTTCCTTCGCCAACTTAAAAGTTCAAAGAATTTAAACTTTTGGCTCACCTATCCAGTGGGTACCCTTCGCCAACTTAAAA
>JBBMJZ010000082.1:961994-974878 GCA_037833815.1 Zingiber zerumbet | reverse complement strand
TTAAGCTACCCCGCACCAGCACCTGCTTCTAAAGAGAATTTGTGCCTATCTTATCGGACTGAACCGAGTCTGGTCGAACCTCCTCCTCCCTACCCATTTGCAAAGAAGTAGCAAAGCTCAACGAAGCCGCTCAACGAAGCCCGTATAGAGTCTGGTGACGATGAATGAGTTGGATTGGAGTGATGGTCGAGCTCCTATGAATGCTTCGCTTCCCCGAGTCGGCTTTCCATTCCAAGTAGGCTTCCCGCATAGCTCAACTTTGCTTGCCATTGGATTGGACTAGTATTGGATTAAGCACTCCTCTCCTATAGTTCAGCTGCTTCCCTCGCGTGAGTGTTGAGTCAAAGAGTCGTGCCGGTCGCTCGTGTGTTTGCAAAGAAAAGAATGGATTGCAAGAGAAGTTCTTGCTTTGATTTCGCTTTGCTCAACGAAGCTTGCCGTTTGACTTTGCCGCTCCGGACTCCTACAATGAGCCGGTCATCGCACCCGTCCTTTCACTCTGATCCCCGGGAGAGAGCCCGACTTGAGAACTTCACTTCCGCTCCTTTCTTCAATCTCCACCAGACCAGCTCCTATCTATCTCTACCAGCTCTTCCTTTTCACTGAACTACCAGCTCTTCCTTTTGTTCTACTATTGAGAGTTTTGTTTTCACTACCAGCTCAGGCTTTGCTTTTCACTACGGGTAAGAACTACCAACCAGCTCTGCTTTTGAACTACTACTTCTACTTTTCACTGCTCTACGGAGTCATTCTGACTTTTCTTTCATTTATGAGTACGCAGTGGGCACTGATTAGGCAAGATCTCCACACTACCGCTACTGAAACGACTGGGCAAGATCTCCACACTACCTCGACGGGGACGACTAGATCTCCACACTATCTATCTCCACCTCCACTGGGACACTATCTCTACCTCTACTGGTACGATTGATTGGGCTACCTCGATCTCTACTGATATGCTACTAAAGACCTCTTTCGCGTGATCATTCGATCCCCACTGCTGCTGCTACTAGGCACCTTCCCTCAAGAAGAAGATCCGTGTCGCTCCTCCTCCTCAGTCCCGAGCCGAGGTACGAGTCAATAATTGCAATTCCTATAGAAACAGGAATCTTTCCCGTGCTTTAGCTATCATTCATTTTTTCACACGCATCCGCTCCTATCCTCTCTCGTCAGCAAAGAACTTGAGCGCATTGTGTCAGTCCACGACCTTCCCACTTCTTATATTAATTTAAGTTCAAACCTTGAGGAAGAGGAAGAGGCAGACGAGGGCCACGTCCCCGGAACTGAGTTTGATTCCCGAAATACGATAGTGAGCCCAGTCCCTATCAAGTAGTAGAGGGAAAGAGCTCCTTGGTCTCGCACTCCCGCCTCAATGTCTTCTTTGTTGGCTTTGGTTGGGTTCGCCGACGATGAATGGTCTTGTCCGGAGCTCCTTCCGATCCTTCGCTCTCTAGGTATGGAGACTTCATGCTTGCTTTCCGCTCTGCACCTGAATCGATCTCTATCGCCAGCTATTGATCTTCCGCCGTTCGCACCTCTGACTGATTCAATGAATGCTTAGAATGAGATAGAGACTGAAATGAATGGAAAGCTGGCTCACTTCAGATAATTAGGGAAGATTCTAGGCGGTCCGAAGATTCTTAGTTGCATGCCCGAACCTTCTCGTAGTCGCTGGTCTTAGTTCCTTTTTGTCGATTGCTCCCAGCCTGAGTCCCTTTGCACCGTAGCCTCTTACTAACGCTAAGCTCTCTCAAGCTCCGCCTCTTCCCACCTAGCGCTAAGGCTAAGCTCTCTCCTACCGCTGAGCTCTCTCACTCTCAATAGGAATCTTGCACGGCCTGAGGAACCTACGAACCGAACCATCTCATTGTGATTGCACGGCCGGAGCTCTCTCAATAGGACCTGGACTGAGGAACGAACGAAGAAACTACGCTTAGTTGAACTTGCTCGGCATTGCCCTATGCTTTTCTTGCTCGGCATTGCCCCATGCCCATGCTTTTCTTGCTAGGCAGTGTCCTATGCTTTTCCAATAGGCTGGCTGGCACGAGTCCCGTAGAACACTTGCTTTACGCTAGGCTGAAACGAGTCCAATAGAACACTTCTTGTTTTTACGCTAGGCTGGAACGAGTCCCATAGAACACTCAGACCATTACTCTCTCTCCCGTAGAGCACTCAGACCATTACTCTCTCGTAGAACAAGACCTTTCTTGACTTGCACACACCTTGGACTCTTATCCCGTTGGAGATCTCCGTTCTAGCCGTTGGAGAAAGTAGCTTCTCCGATCTAGCTCCCGTGCTCCCGAGGCACCACTGAGATTGATTATAACTCACACCGCCCCACCCCGATCAAAAAGCTCACGAAGCCACCTATCACTGAACTGACGAAGCCACCTATCACTGAACTAACTGACGAAGCCACCTAGAAAAGAGCTGACGAACTGCCGTCCCCGCTCTGAAGAGAGAGACAAAGGAGCCCATGTCTGACATGAGAGATTGATTGAGAACCGACCGACAGTCCCTACTATCATTCCCACTACACGCCAGGTCGCACTTCAAATCGAGATCCCTTACATGACGATGACGAGCACTCGAATGAGAACCGATACAGCATGGCAGATGACGAGCACTCTCTTGACTCCGAGGCTCCCCATAGATAGCACCTCCTTCCCAGATAACCCGGGAGAAAAGGGATCCCGTACGCGACTCTTCAACCTTCCAGTCGACTCCGCTTAAGCGCACTGACACTTGAATGACTTAGCGCTCCACTCGGACACCGCACTGACTTAGCACTCCACTAGGACAACTGACGACTTAGCGTTCTACTAGGAGTAGGCCCTCCTCTCGTTTCCGCCATCGCTCATAGGTGGCACTCCTCGGCTCCGCATAGCATAGCGACCTCCATCACGCCATTACTGCAATTCCCCCTGTCTCGGTCGTCTTTCCTATGCCGCACCTGCAAGTACTGCACTTCCATCTCGTACTGCCATGAGCACCTTCCTTATACGCTACAAGCCCTCACGAAGCTCTACGAAGATCTGAGTTGACTACTGTTCTAGAGTTGACTTAGAAGAGACAAATGAAGCGACCGCCTTATTTGATGGCAAAGATCGTTTGTTCTAAGTTGGGGACAGCTTCAATTGCGGCGGATTGCTTCAGATGGAGCGCAATCTCTGCATCCTTTCTTTGCAATCCTGACTACCGGCTCCGTTACTTGCACTAGCCCGGCTTGCCCAAGCTCTTCCCAAGCTCAAAAAATCATTCACGAGCTGGTCCATCAGTGATTCCCTCTTATAATCACACGAAACGAATGCGAGGTGGCAAGTTCAAGGTTTGATCAAAGCCCAGCAAAGCTCAGTCGAATCCTTATATAAGAGAATAGTTCGGGTGAGTGAGGTGGAGTTCCAGGAGTCAGTCTTCTCCGCTACTATGACCAGCAGGCGTAGGCTCAGAGTTCTTGCCTGCGGAGTCGACCACTAGAGTTCAATTCAAGGAGCGGCATCGGACGGGTGTGGACCTTTTAAGTAAGCATCAGTTCTAGGCGTAGAGGTCTTCTTGCCTATCTTGTTAGGCCTTAGGTATTCTGGTCTGAAGTGTAGCTCCCAGGCTCCGGATACTCATTGGCCAGGTTGAGAGAAGGAGAGAAGGGGGAGAACTCACGGCAGAGAGGCACTGAAGCCAGCGAAGAGTAGCCAGAATCAGAGGAAGCCACAGCGCCCTGCTCTACAATCCAAGGCCAGGGCGGCCAGCAGAAGAAAGAAGGCCCAACCTCCCACACGGCGATCCCAAAGAAAGCCCACGAGTGAGGAGCGGAAGAGTGAACGGTGGAAACGAGTGAGGAGCGAAGGTGCGACGGCATCACTACCCCAATCAAAGTTGCGCGGCGGACGGCATAGGAATCCAAGCTAGCTAGGAGGCAGTCAGTGAACAGTCAAGTAAAGGAGCTCGAGCTCAGTCTTCTGTTTAACTACTTCAGTCTTTTCTTCTATAATGAGTAAGAATGGAATAGCCTTTGCTTTCGCTAGCTAATCATTGTCTCTTTTCCTTTTCGGTGCTATCTTTTTTTTTTCTTTTTTTGGTGCATTTGAATTCTTTGTTCAAACGGATCTGAGGAAGAATTGAAATAGAGCAGCTTGGACCCGGCCAAGGAAGAAAAGAATGATTTGCCGAGCACCCGACCCCTTTTAGGAATGATTTGCCTCTGCTGCAGTCAGCCAATAGAGCACGGACCCGGGGAATAATTGTTTTAAAGAGCAGCACGGACCCGGCCAGTCGCATCTTCTTTCTGCTCTCAGTCGCTGGCAGCGCAATCTCTGCAATTGAAGCAAATCGATGATTGATCTCGGATCCCAGTCAGAGGTAGTAGAGACGAGAAGAAGAGCAGTCCTAGGCCGAGCACCAGTGGAGAGGCCGATGAATGAATCATTCTATTATGAGCATGAGTCCCCGGGTAGAGCTTCCCGCTTCGTCAACAAAGCCGCTTCTTCAGTTCAGTGATTATGAGATTTTCTTTTTGATTTTCTCTTTTCAATTTTTAAAGGAGTTGTGTTGTCAACTAATCTCTGGGAACCCGAAGCTCTCCCTCGCTTGCCTATCTTGCCTATAAGGAATGGAATGAATAGCTCAGGCCTACTTTCTCAATGTTGCGTAAACGAACTAACCAGCGAAAGGAGCCGACTGCTTAGCTTGAGCCTGCCTACCTTACCTTAAAGGAATGGAATTCAGGAGCCGACGAAGGAAGTCTCAACTGGACTGGCAGCACCGACCAAGTCAGAGGTGTGCGATGGGACGGAGCGGGAAGGTACTCAGCTCCGGCAAAGTCAAAGAAGAGAGTTCACCGTTGGAAGAGAACCAGTTATTAGGGAAGAGAACCAGTTAGCCGGTCAGCTGATTCAAGGTGTGATGGAGAGATATAGCTAGGTCAGGCATTGCGTTAGATCAGCCAGGTGAGGTTGACGGAGGATCTTACCTGCCCGCCTATTTTGATCTTCGGATTGCAAAGATTTCGAGGTTTGCAGAGATTTCGCCATTGCTCAACGGAGCCGCTCAACTTTGCCGGTCCCGAGAAGGAGTGCCCGGGCATAGATTCCTACGGTGCTTGCGAGATAGTTGGCAGTGCGAGTGAGAAGGCAGTTGCTATGCGGCTAGGGGCAGAGTCTCCGATCGAAGCCGGGAGAGGAAAGCCTTGTCGGTTTAGGCAGTTCATCCCACGTATAGGTGCGCTCAGTCGAATCAATGGTTCAGGTGCGGGAAGAGATCGACAGTTCGTGAACGGCAGAGAGACAAATCTTCGGAGCGAGGCGAGTGATGCGGACCCGAAGTAAACCAATTCCCAATTCCATCCCAATTCAGTTCTGTAAGCCTAGCTCTAGTAGCGGTTCAGAAAGAAGCTCAGTTTCTTAAGGTGCTCAGTCTTCACCGAAGCTCAGCCCTTTCATCAGTCGTTAGGGCAGGTTCATCAGTTGATTGGTTAGGGCGGGCCAGGAGTTGAGATTGCTGAGTCGTTCCGGACTTCGTGCTTCGTTGGAAGGCTTCGACCAGCCCGTGAGTAAGACATCATTCGACCAGCTACGGGCCTAGCTTCCGGGTAGGCTCCGGTCGAGTTCATTTCGCTAGTCTTGAATTGAGAAGCTCAGTTCGAGAGCAGCTTAGCAGACAAGAGCTAAGTCCCTAAGTGGCCTGCGTCTGAGTCCCAGGACGGGAGCGAAAAAGGGTGTCCCGGCGAATGAGCATGAGAAGAAAAAGGCCGACCTCACTTCAAAATCAAAGTTCTTGCGGACCGGACCTCTTGAGGGCTCAGAAGGAGTGAAACGGACCGGCTCGCGGACCGGGGTGAAGTTCAGTCGAATCACCATCTAAGAGAAGGTCGATTCAAGAAGGTCAGACTCATCCGAATGGGTACCCGAGAGCTTGAAGCTATGCGAGGTGCGGTTCCATTGAATGCGAATGCGAAGGCTGGAGAGAGAGTAGCTGGAGCATCTCGACCAAACCACAGTGCATCTGAGCTCCGATCGACCAGCACATCTCAAATCACAGAGTGCATAGGTGCGGGCCCGGCTACTTTCTTCGCTCCTCGATCGAAAGTCAGAAAGATGAGACAGGCGAGGGCGAACTATTCACTTCTCAGTCTGGCAGAGACCACTCATCCTTTCGAAGACGTCAACCGAGCAAGAAAAACCAGTGAACCAAGCTCTCGCAATCTGAACAGTGAACCAAGCAAGAATCAGAGTGAACCAGACAACTAGACAAGTAAGTGAGGTGCGGAGCGGACAGGTTCTCTTCCAGGTGCGTAGCGGGGCACCGGTATCTTTGATGAAAGAAGTGGAGCGAGCGAGTGAAAGAAAAGAAAGAACCATTCCATTCAAGATGGGAAATGGGAAAAGAAGAAAGGTGCGTAGCGAACTCGTCCCAGCTCACCGGTCTGAGGAGCGAGTGAAAAAGGAGCAGACCAGGCTGAGTTCGGGGATTCGGGAGAGAGAAAGGCTAGTCTGGAGTGGAGTCCTCCCCCTAGGAAGTGGTCATGCCTACGAAGCTGCTATGCCGGAGAAGCGCTATAACTAGTCCAGGTCTCTACTCAACGGGTGTGGGTACCGAGGTGCCCGGGAGAGAGAAGAGGGTTCCAAGGCAGCGGCAAATGGCAGAGTCAAGCGCGATCTCTGCAATCCAACAAAACCCAATCAAAGTCAAAGTTGCGCAGCCGAATCCAAAGCATATGGGTTGAGGGCTTGAATAAGGTGCGTAGCGAATCCGAATCAAAGGGCAGAGTCCACGTCCACGGCTGAGAAAGAAGAGTCCAATCCAAGGCAGACAAGAAGTTAACAGGCTCTGAACTATGTGACGCGCGGACTGGATCGTTGGGCGAGAGGACGGGTGCGATGGGGAGGGAAAACGATAGACCTTGGCTTGCTCTCCTTGGCGAGACCTTCCTTCCCTCACTTGGGACAGTTGGACTTGCTTCACCGGCTTGGGAACATGGGAAAAGAACCAGCGAGCGTTCGATCCGACTGATGAGCCATTAGCCTACTCGGTGGTGAGGCCGACCCATAGCATAGAGGAAAGAGGAGCGAGTGAAATGATAACGACCCGGAAGGCATGAAATTCAAGATCGCCAGGGATCCCCACTAGGAAGGAAGAAGAAGAGTCTCACTCTAGGAAGGAAGTGTCTCACTCCCATTCATGACAGGCAGGTTAGAGTCTAATTCAGGGTTCAGAACTACTAAGCTATGTCTCTCTAGAGCTTGCTCGCCTCATGGTTCAGAACTACTTTAGAAAAAGATCATCAGAGAACCATAGGCGACTCAAGCCGGTCGGGAGCGCATAGACAGATTAGCAGACAGTTCCGAGCTCATTCATGTGACGGTCGAACTTGACTTAGACCATTTGATGACGGTCGAATCCCATACTGCTTACAGTTGCTTGCCAGCTCTGAGTGATTGTCCTGAGTGTGTGATCGTAGGGGTAGCTATAGTCGAGACAGCAAAGGGGACTGATCGGAAGGAGGGACTCCCACCGAGGTCAAATGGATAAGAGATTACTGTGGAGGGTCACGGGCTTTTTAGGCAATAGGTGCGGATGTCGACTATAAGACCGGGCTTTTTTGTAGGCCAATAGGTGCGGCTGTCGACTAGAATGGCTTCAATCAAGTAAGAGTGCCTGGTATATAGTGGTGGTGCACGAGCGAAGAGTGGAGTTTTTTTATAAGGACATAAGCGGATTAGTGTGCGTGGGGTACTAGTTTCGAGGAAGGATATGATTGGTGTCTTGGGTTTGGGTATGTGACTTTTTTCTTTCTTATTAGTTTAGGTTATGATAGTGGAGGGAAGGAATGTTTTTTCTATGCTATGGTGCAGCAGTTGGCTCGCTCTTGGGCCTATCAATCAGCAGTCGTTCTTTCTCTGCCGCACGTAGCTCTCTCTACCACATTCCGCGATGAATGCGGCAGAGAAGAAAGATTCGATCAGGGAATGATTTTCGTCGATATGAGATTTTGAGGAGCTGAGTTGAGCTCGAACCCGGATCGGCCTATGTCTATCGGAATGTCTCTCCAGTACGTGGAATGATGGAAGCCTATCTTTAGGAAGCCAATGGTCTCATTATATATCAAGTATAGATAGAGACGCCAGATAAGTCCGAGCAGTTGAGGAATGTTCTTTCCGGTCAAAGAAAGCCCCTACGATTCATTTCCTCATATGTCCCGGACCGGACAATCAATCTAAGGTAAGATCAACTTGTCCGTCACGGCTCATCTCATATAGACTTCTTTATTGGGCCTGGGCAGTGAATCCGACCCAGATCAGATAGGAGCGAGCGAACTTGACGCGGAATGAGAGCTCGATTGACAAGCACAGGTATGAATGCTAGTCGGAGGCCTCGAAGACCAGCCCTCCCGACGCCTACCACCGCCTCTTATCTGATCCTCCCGACTTAGGAGCACGCCTTCCCTTCCTCCCTGCCTCATGAGAGCGCTACCTTGTTTCAACCAACTCATATCATAAGGAACCTGAGCGAATCTCACGAGGAAGGAAGATTCACTTTAAACTTTGTTACCAATCATAACATCTCTGGTCGAGGAGTTTCCCGAGTGAGGTTGGGAAGAGACTCGGCACTCCTCATTCACCAAGCGAGGGCAGACAGTTAGATCAGTTGACGGGGAGATGGGATCACTGTGAATCAGAGAAAGCAATTGACAAGGCAGGTTCGGGTAGCGAAGGCAGGTTCGGGTAGCGATCCTCATCTGCGGCCCTGCAAAGCGAAGGTGCGGAGCGAGCGAGCCGACTGCTTAAGGATGTGATGTGTTCAAGGAAGGTTTTTTCTTATGAGACAGTTCAGCGTACGACTACTGAACTAAGGTGAGGTGCGAAGGAGCTTACGAATAGTGAGCCAATAGACCGACTTGCAGAATTTTTAGAGGACGAGTGCTCTGCCTTAGAGGAATAGGAGCAAGTGAGCAGAGTGAATAAGTTCTTATGGATAAGAGCCCGACCGGCAAAGTTGAGCTATTGAGTCAAGCGCTGCTAGTTTTATCAAAGCAATCCGCAGCTGACCATCTGAAGCAACCAACTTTAGTGAAGCGGGCAGAGAACTCACTGATAGGCAAGATTCAGAGGGGCTTCGGAGAGGAGCTAAGCCGTGTGTGTTGTGTCGCCTTGTGTCTAAGCCGGTCAGACTGACTAAAATTCTATATAGATAGTAAGTAGTCGCTCGTGGAACGTACAGTAGCATCAGATGGAGCGAATGCAATGACGCAGAAAAAAAAAAGGCACCAGGAGCGAAGAATTCAGTTCAAATCTCGTGTCACCAGTCCGCTCTAGTAATGAATGAGGGGAGGCGGAGACTAAGAACTCAGGTGAGTAAGATAAGATAATATAGCTGTTCCAGTAGTCCCGCTCTACGATTCAGTTCATTTCACTAAAAATCTAGTTCGATATAGCATCAAAAGGAGTGCCCTTCTTTCAGTAGGTGATTTGAACTGATAATTCAGTCTCATATAGCAGCATTTTCACTACAAAGATTCCATTTTCGAGTGAGGGTAGGCTACCACCATGGGGAGGGCTTCGTTCTTTCTCTCTTATAATAAGGAGTTCGTCGTCGGCTCCGAAGAAGGAGAGGCGGGGCATGCAAATCCCGCGAAGAGAGTGGCTGGCCATCACATCATAGTTTGCGAGAACTTCTTGCTTGGATCCGTGTGAAGTAGACCCCAGAGCCCCATAGCTAGCGGGAAGAGTTGCATGCAGGGCTGAGGTCAGGTGCAAGCTAAGCAGGCAAGTTGGAGGGAGGAGAACCACCTAAGCAGAGGCATGAAGGCAGAGCAGTGAAAGGAGCCGACCTTAGACGAAATGGTAGATGTGGGCTTGATAAGGAGAAGGAGCGGGTGCCGAGTAGATTGAGTTATTGGTGCCAAAGACCTCATTCAATTATGAATCGTTGGTGCCGAAGACCTTCGACGGCAAGATGCATAGCTGGACCTGATCGAAGAAAAAGAAGCACGAGCGAGAGCCGATCGAGATCGAAGAAGCACTCGCTTTGGAATGCTCCTCCGTTTTCCCCCTCCCAGCTACGGTCCTATTATCTAGGAGCCGACCTTCTAGTCTCTGTCACCTGCTTGACGAGCACTAGTCCCAATCGGCTAATCTGCTATCGGCTATTCTGTTCTTCCCAGTGGTTAGGCCCCCGTCTCTTTACTAGGCCCCCAGACTCCGGTCCCATGGCACTCGGAACCAGACCATGACCCGGCCTTGGAGTCATTGCTTTTGATTTCCCCGTGTGGATGCCGTCGGTATGTTGGGAACGGATACGGTCTAGTCAGCACATACTAGAAGTCGGTGGGAAGATAGCGGCTATGCCTCTGAACCAGTGCCAACCAGTGCGAGTCATGAGGAGCGAATGCGAAGTCGAGCCAGTTCATTTCCCCTTCTCCATAGTATAGGTCTTCTTATCGGCTAGCTAACCTAGTCGCTCTGACACGGGATAGGCATAGACACCTCTCGGGAATAGCCACCAATCAGACTTAGATAGAGGCCTGAGACAGGGGTGAACGTGTATAATAATGAATGGATATAGCCGGGGGGGAAAGGACGGGCAGAGGTACTGTACTAGCCACCAATCACACCACGTTCATAGAAGCCTTCTAGTTGGGAGACCCAGAACGGGAGTCCTTCCATAGGGAATAGCCACCTCTCACAATCCCAGCACATGTCTATAAGCCTTCGACAGGGCAGACAGAGGATGCGCGGAGAAGTCCACCAATCAAAGGACGGGAATAGCCACCAATCACACACACCAATCAAAAGAGAAGGGTCCATAAGCGGAGAGCACGGAGGATAGGGACGACTAGCCACTACTTCTACTGGCCCGTGCCACGGCCCACTGACACCCCTTCTTCTTAAGCGGTCCCATGTCTTCTCGGACTAGCGGTAAGTACGTCGGTGCCCTCGTTCCTTTTAATGGCCTATTTGAGCACAGATGTGATTGGACCAATAGAAAAAGAGAAAGAAGAGAGGAGTGTCTTTCCCTTATTAGGAATGATAGGAGTTGATTTTTCGGATTCCAAGAATGGGCTTGTGAGGGCGGGCACAGGAGTAGAAGCAATTATCAGATCCAATCGAGCGCTTACAGTGATTAATGATTGGGTTAGAGACCGGCTCACAAAGAATGCAATGGAGAGAGAGTGATGTGGATCGTGGTACGACTTTGACAAGTTCAGTAGGTCGGGATTGAACTTCCCTTCTCTGATCCAACCTCTCTTTTGTTGAGTTTCTCGTTTGATGTCTGACTGCGGATTTGGAGCACCTGGGCAGTCCTATGAGCCTCTGTGCAAGATTCCGGTCCTTGCCTTTTCTTCAATTGAGAGTTCCATTTGCTACCTTTTCGATAGGCGATTGTGGGTGAGGCACCTAAGCCCAATCGGATCTCCCTAACTGGGGAAGCGATTCAGTCCACGACGCAGCACGGTCCAGGAGGAGGGGCGAGAAAGAAAAAGGACGCAGAGCGGAGATAGGAAGACGGGACCAAGTTCAGGACGAGTAAAACGACAGATAGAGAGATTAAGTAAGAACAATCGCGATTATATATAAAGTTCTTTTCACTCTCTAAGAGATCTTCAGTCTCTCATAGAGTCGTGCACGATTGATTGATTCTCTTTTATATTTCTTTGATTTTTTCTGGAGCTCAAGGCGCGAAGCGGGGAGCCAAGCAAGAATCATTCATAGATCCGGGGCACCAAGAATAAGATCAGTAAATAGGTGCGGGAGAGGCCTCGTTCCCAGGCTCCGTCCAAGGCTGAGAGCTAATAATAGTCCACGGCCCACGGAGCGGTGTTTTGATATGACGCGGAGCTCGCTTCCATGAACTACTCTGATTCTTTCTTCCTTTCCTATTCTCTTCCTATCAAATGGAATGGATCTTAAGTTATCTTCTACCATGGCCGGGATCTGATCTTAGGCGGGAGTGAGGAACTATGCCCCGGCATATGCCAACAAGACTATGCCCCGGCCTATGCCAAGAAGAATTAATTATGAGTATGAGCCCTTATCAATGGGATTCTCTGCCCTTCTCAATGTTGCTTCTCTGCCCGAGCCTACTATTACGGGAATTTGACCCACCTCTCTTGGGAAAGATAATAGGTCCAAGTATCTATGTTCACTATGTTCGTGCCTCAGATCAGACCAATAGATGACCCGACTGGTGAAGCCCTCCGACTGGTGAAGCTCTCAGAGATCAGACCTATGGAAGGTGACTAGTGAAGCCCTCGGATCAGACCAGACCTATGGAAGCCCGCCGGGGTAGACATAGAGAACAGAAGGGGGGCGGAAGCCTGCCGGGGTAGACATAGAGAAGAGAGGAGTGGCCCACCCCGCGGAGAAGACACATAAGAGCAGTAGCAGTGATGAAAGGGCCCTAGATCTGATCTTGCTTTTGGATCGTCCGCTAATAGACTAGATCGTCTGCTATATGACCTGATCGTCTGCTAATAGGTAAGTAAGCTCGGAGCCTCGTCCAAGCCAGATTCATCCTCATTCTGTACCCCACTCTCCCATCTCCTCTATCTTTCTTCTTCCCTTATTGATGGTCGATAGGGACGCCAGCCATTTCACTCTTATTAGCTCTTCAATAGGGACCACCTTCCTTCCTTCCGTGAGAGAGAGGGACCTTCCCCGTTCGATAGGGACGTCTAGCTGGACGGTTTAGCTGTCCCACCCACCTCTCATTTGCCGTTCCTCCACTCTCCTAAGACTTGAAAGAAAAGACTACTTTTTTTATTGGCCCTGCCCTTAATCAGTCGACGGGTCTACCCTCTCCCGTTGGTCGAGCCTATCTTACTCTACAATCCCCCTCGCCCTTCGGGCGAGCTCAATCGGTTGATTCCCTGGATTATGGTATTGCGCTGC
>JBBMJZ010000082.1:946656-961894 GCA_037833815.1 Zingiber zerumbet | reverse complement strand
TCCCAATATTACTTTAGTTTAGGCAGCTCTTCGCCAATTCGACTAACGTCTCACCTATCCAGTGGGTACCCTTCACTCTTTTCTTTGTCCAATCAAGGGCCTCACTATGAAGAGTCCAATCGCACCTCACTTACAGAAGAAAGAAGATAAGACAGGTGCTAACCACACTCTTACCTAGAGTAGAGCCAAGGTGCGTAGCAGTGCTTCTTAGTCCTAACTTCTTAGAAGAAAAGAATGAAAAGTGGATTCCGATTGCGTACTATACTTAGAGAAAGAAGAACAGTTATCGCGGATCGGACCTCACTTCCGGTGCGGAGCAGCAGTGATCATCCTCTCAAGTCAGTGGGAGTAGGTCGGCAGCATGAAGATCAGTGAACGGGAGCTCTGAGCGACCTCGGAGGGTTCAATTAGCAACTGAAGTTATCCGACCGACATAGCATCAAAACCAGTCTCACTCGGAGAGGAGTCGGCCACTTTTCGAGTCCCATATAGGTGCGAAACCAGTCCCGCAGAGAAAAGGAGTCTAAATTGGTAGAAAAAGTTATCTCAGTAGACTGTAAAATAACTACTTTTCTTCTGTTTAATTGAACTATATATATAATAGTAGAACCCACTCCGCGGTCGGTAACGTATCAGTAGGGCTCGACCAGCGAGTGAACCAAGGCAAGGTGGAAGGGAAGGAGCCAAGTGGAGAGTGCTTGACTTGAAGACCAGTTGTTCGTGAACCAAAGTGGAAGGAGCCTACCTTGGAACTACTATAGCGCGGATTCTTTCTTTGTGCTCAAGCCGACCAGCTCCTGATCTGAGGAAGGGCCCGCCTCTGTCCTGTGCTACTGGGAACTTCTTTCATTGGTCTCTTATTATTATTATTTGATCTGAGAACATGGAGCACTGCAATGTCAGCACTGGGATTCGAGCACTGCAATGTCAGCACTGGGATTCTTGCTAAAGGGAAAGAGGGACACTCGCTGCTTTGCTGGCTGGCTTGGCGAAGATAGGTGGGATAGATCGCTACTATCTACAATCAGAATAGAATAGAGAAGAGGAGCGGCAGAGGCCTAAGATAGAGAAGAGGAGCGGCAGAGGCCTAAGAGAGGCAGGCGGTCCCACGTAGCGCTTGCTTCCTTCCACATGATTGCAGAGATCGCGCGTAGCTTGACTCTGCCCCACTACGCGGTGTTCTATTATAGTCTAGCTCTGACTCATGCGGTTCAATAATCAGTCCCAGGCTACGTTCCCTTGAATCAGCTCATTCGTAGTGTGGAAAGAACTGAACAAGAGAGAAGAGGGAGACCAGCAGAAGCAGCCCACTTTGCCGACCATGTTCCCAGGCTACGATCTACCAGACATCGGCAGAGGGCAACAGTTGAGCGGCTGAGTTGAGCGACAGCGAAATCTCTGCAATCCATCTGAAGCAAATAACCCAGGCTGAGTCTCCGGGACAGGCTAGCTTGAGTGGAACGAGCCCACCTGTAGAGTAGTTGAAGTTACGCTCGCCCACGTAGCAAGTTCCACTATGGAGCCGACCTTGATTGCCTGCTTGCAGAAGAGCCTGTGCTTGCTTGCTGAGAGCCAGCCCGTGAGTGAGATATAGGACTGGAGGAAGCCGAAGCGAAGGCAGACAGCACACCGCCTAATCCGAGCTAGACTAATTTCAGTGAGCCGTGAAGAGGAGCTTCCTTTCCCCCGTCTACACTCTACATGATGAGGTCAGTCTTGATGAGGTCAGTTCTCTATCTCTTGTTCATGGAACTCGCTGCCGAACCTTAACTTTCTTTAGCCGATTCATTACTTTAATTATAGTAATAGTAGGACGCATGTAGCTTCCTCACTCAATAGGAGTCAAGTCCCACTACGCGGTATAGGTAGGGAGGGCAAAGCAAATCCCACCAAGCTCAACTCACGAGAAGGGATCCCAATCCCAGGCTACGGGAGGAGGGCATGCGCCATCATATAAAATAAGTTGAGTTTTCTCTCGTTGACGAATCAAAGTCAAAGTTCATTGGCACGGGAAAGATTCAACAATGAAATTCAAGGGATGCGGCTCAATTAGGGTTCCTGCCCTAACCAATCAACTGAAGAATGGGAGAAGCAAGTGTCTTCTTCTCATCCTCTCATTTCCCTGCCCTAACCAATCAACTTCAGTACGGTCGGTCTTATCCTTACCTATCTGATCTTCCGTGCTTTTTTATCCTAACCTATCTAATCTTACGCACTTAGAAAGCACCACACGTCCGCATGGCAGAGCTAGCTGACAAGAGGAATGAATGTGAAAGCCATGACTCACCGAACCATCGATAGCTACTTTCTGAACAGGCCATAGCTTTCCTCCGCTGCGCACCTTTCTTTGCTCGCGAGAAAGATCTGCTTAAGTGCCTCCGCCAGACGAGCCTTCGTAGGCGCTGCCTCGTCCTCCGGTGAGTTTAGGTCTTGCTGAGAGTCGATCTTTCCGTGCCTATGCCAATGAGTCGCCTCCCCGCGTCTAGCGTACTCGAGCTACTATCATCTTGCTTAAGAAGATCCATGGTGGTCGGCTCACCTATGTGTTTGCTAAGAAGTAGCTATCGCTCAACTTTGCCGTTCGCTCCTCGCATAGACATTGCTTGGCAGGACTCTTTCCCACGACCTCCATTTGTGATTCATTGGTCGATCTGCCTGGGAAGGAAGACGCTGCCCTACTCTTATGATTTGCGAGAACTGGTCGATCTGCCTGGGAAGGAAGGGTGATCGCTGCCTCGCTTCCCGACTCTAAGGTCCTATAAGAAAGCGACTCTTAGGAGGACCTAGACCGCAGCAACAAGATCTTTCGTAGTTTTGAATCCATAATGCTGATGGGGATCGGGTAATCTGCTTGAGAGAGTCTGTATCTTTTGTTGTATCTGTTTGTTGTTAGAGAGTGTTGCTTGGTTGGGACGATTTTTTGTTATGTGATAACGACGTCTGCTAACAATCAATCTTTGAAAAGCGGTGTCAACCGGTCTTTCTTTACCCATTGAAGTGAAGGAGAAATTTGCTTTGAATCACAAAGATCTAGCCTAGCAGTTAGGACCAATCCGATGTGATCTTAGAGCAATTGACTCTACCCAACTCTCTCTAAGTAAGAGTGAGCTCTTACTTAGCTTAGTCTTCTCGAAGGATATAAAGGTCCGTGCTTCTCCTGTGAGCGAGTCCGAAGTGGGCTGCTTGCTTTCAAGGGCAGGGACGAAGCCTGTTGAGAATGAAACTAGGAAAGACTCACTAAATCCAGGGCACTCCTACTAGTTGTAAGAAAAGAGATCTGTACCAGGTAAAGAGAACCTCCACTCCAACCATGGGAAAAGAGGTTTTTCAATCCAATATTACACATATCCATAAACCTCTATCCTTCCGTCATAAGGCATAAAGAAAGCGACTCCAACTTCCTTTTATCTGAAAGCGATGACAGGATGTAAGGTATAGTAAGGAGAGTTTTTATGCTTCTTACGCTAATATACTGCGAAAAAGAATAGGTTTTGATCCCATCTTTGAAAGAGTTATCAAGCTAAACAGCCTTCTGTAATGAGCTTGAATCGTTCGTTGACTCGAAGTCTTATTAGCTACTTTGTGAATCGCGAGGGATTGCTCTTTTCAACTAGTCTTAGAGTGGGAGATTGAAAAGGCGGATTCGTCCTTATTTAGTAAAAGTCAAGGCTCAACCCAAGCCTTACAGGGGAAGGATCAAAGAGGTAGTTCAAGTTCAACTCTGCGGGTCAAGTCAGCATCAAAGAAAGCGGATTGAAAGAACTGTTATTCTTATTACAGCTTGAAGCGAAGGAAAAAGCTTCTCATTTCAACTCAGACAGTGAGGGGGAGGCTCGAGAGACCTTCCTTCTACGCCTGTGGTTCTTGCACAAGCTAGCCCAATAATTGGACAGGTGCCAGGTACTAGCAATACGAGGATAGGACTTTGAGGTTGGCTTCATAACATAGATGGATTCTTTAGATAAGTCATTCTTTACCTTTCCGCCCTAAGCCTTCGATCTAAATGCAGGAGTCTCGGTTGTATTCTGTTCTTCAAGAATCGTTTTGATTCGAATTATCGTATTTTAAATGACCGATCGGTCCGGTTTACTTTTTTCACCAAAAGCGAGGGGGCATGAGAGCCCAAGAGAGAGAGGGGCGTAGGGATCTGATATTTCTCTTTTTCTTTGCTTTGGCCTAGGCTTTTATCATGTATCCGCATAGGAGTTGATTACGATTCTATAGGCTTCTGCGCCCAAGAAAATCATTCTCTCTCCGGTCTTACCATCAGCGGGAACATCCGCCAGAGCGAGCTCAAAATGGGCATTTCTGGCCAGTGAATAGTTTAGGAGTCGGAGTTTCAGACTCGGCAAAGGCATCCGCCGCCCATCTAGGAACTTTAGGAGCTTAAGTAGAAGAGTGAACCCCGAAAGAGTAAGGTAAGGCCTAGAGCCTATCAGAGTTTGACCGAATAGCGGACTTAGCTTCAAAGCTTGAAGTGAAGGCTTTACCTTCAATCAATGCCGGAGAAGTTTCGACATCGGAAGCTAATTAGCGCGTAGGCAGCGCTGCGCCGTCTCTTGTAGCCTTTTATAGAGAGAATTTGAGTGTTGACTAATCCAAAAAGGAAGTAACCAATCGACCAGACCAATCTTTGTCCCTCTCTTAGACTAGAGAGAAATCTGAGTGAAAGGCTCAACTCAACTCAGAACTATAAAAGGAGCCCCAAAAAAGCAATCCAAGGGAAAGCTAGACCTCGAGTGAAGGAAGACGGGAGCAACTCTAGTGTCCAAACTGATTAGAGAGCTGTTGAATAAGCAAATCGGCTGTTTACAGTTACAGCAAACTGGAAAGAAGAGCAGTCGTGTGGTTTTTATTCCTTCATTGCTTCCTCTTCTTAGTTAAGTTAGTTGGCTCGAAGGCGAAAGGAAAGGGGAAGGGACGAGCGGCAGCGACGTGTTGTGGGATTGGATGGATCGGTGCAGTTTGAAAGGCAGTTGATTGATAAGCTTGCAGGTGACTTCAATGATTAGGATTTCTCTCTCTACCTAGCCGGTACCAGAAAACCTGGTTTTTCGATCCACATCTAGCTGAGAAATTCTTCCATTCTTGGATTCCCCTGGTAGGGGCATTCAGGGAATCAAAGGATCTCTCACTGCCAGGGCAGGGTGTGGGGCTTGGGCGCTCATATGTTGCTCTCTTATGAAGCCCTCAGCCTTCGCGCAGCCCACAAGTCAGTTCGTAATCGCAGTTGAGACCTATGACTATCCTTTCATTTGACCAGTAGATTGACTAAGCTACCGATGGCATGCCCATTGCTAGGTGTGCGGGACAGGGTGGCATGCTTCAGTGGGGTCGGCTCCTTCCACACTCTCTGATCAGGCTTCCCCGGAAGGTAGTGATGAGGCCCTATGCCCTCTGACTCACTGTCAAGAAGAGCAGGTCTCTTTCTCACACCTTCCAGAATCCACTGTGCCAAGAGATGAGGGGTTCGGGCTCCCCCTTCTCGCTACTCTTCTTTCTATATATAGTCTAATTGGCGTCTATAATTGGCGTCTCCTTCCTCGCACCTTTCTGCGTGCCGGTCCGTCGTGAGCAGTTGAGAGCCTTCTTCTTGCTTCCCGCGGAGGTGGGATTCCTCAATTAGTATTAGCACTTGGGTCTTCCCTATTCTCTAGTGCTTCGTCAGTTTGGCGTGGAAGAAAGGGCTGCCTTAACTCTTATTGTAGACTTTTGGTCCGGAGCCTCTACTAAGCTGTCGCTCGCTCCTCTAAAGCTCGTCTTTCCTCCTGGTCGTGTAGCTTCCCCGACGATGGAGTGATGATTGCTTCCCCTTCTCTTATAAGACTGGACTGGTGGAGGAGAGCTCCATGCTAAAGAAGCAGTCTCAAGAGCCGACTTCACGTTCTCTGCTGCTGGAAGGGCACCTTCCTTTTGACTCCAAGCTGCGCTTCACTATCATGGGTTCGAATCCCTCTATCACTATGTCGGACTAGAAAGATTGAAAATAGAACCAACTCTCCGAGCTCCACTACTTGAATGGCTATATTGAACCTTTCACTCAGCCCGGTAGACTTGCAACTCAGTTGAACCCTTCGCAACTCCTATAATTATAATGAAAGGAAAAGATAGGAGCTCGGCTGCGTCTAATGGTCGGCAATGAATCGGCTGCGAGGCCTATTATCTTATCAACTCGCCTGTGGGACTCGGCTGGATGGGAGGGCTTGGGCTTCCCTCGCTTCAGTAGAGCCTGATTAACTAGCGGGACTAGTTAGAGCGTGCCACTTCTCCGGCGCATGACAGAGGTCTCCTACGCATGCCTTCGCCGATGAGATGAGATTAGTTGACAACACAACAATAACTAGAAATCGATATGATCTGTTCAAAGAATCACTGAAGAAGCGAGCTCGTGAAACTGGAATGACTTATAAGGCTCGGCTCAACTATCTATAATGAAACTAATGAATCGGCTAAAGGAAAGGAAAGAATGAAGCACTGTCTCGCTCGCATGCCATTCTGAAGTTGATTGGTTAGGGCACGGAAGGCAGAGGAAGGGCTTCGTTGAGCAAATCAAAAAGTTGCGGCAGAGTCAAGCGCGCAAGTCACGGTCACGGGAAAGATTCAAGTTCTCAAGTCGGGTTCTGGGGATCAGAGTGAATGTTGCTATGCCGAGAAGTGTGGAACTTGAGCATGGGAATGCAAAGGGATGGGATTGGGATCTGGCTCTGCCTCTCTTGCTTCTTCCCAGCCATGCTCTTCGAGTGCCGCTAGTCGCACTTCTTTCTTATCTTATCCAAAGCTATACCTACCTACCCCTCTTCTATGGACCCGACTTTCATTGATGAGCGCTACCTCTCCGATAGACCAATCCACAGAAGCTTACTAGACCTAGAATGGGGACCCGACTTTAAAAGATGAGCTAAACCAATTGAAGCGGTCAAATTGAAGCAAATAATGAGATTCAGTTGCTACGGTTCTCGCCGTAGTAGCTGGATTGCAGAGATCGCGCTGTCGCCTTGTGTCTAAGCCGGGCAGCTAACTTGATTTTGCCCGCTCTTCCTCGGGCTCTGACTCGGGTCTTCAAAGGAGCTCATCTGAGTCGGGTGCGATGGGGAGGAAAACAAAGGCACCTTCCAATAGTGACTGGCAGTGGGAGAGGCAGACAAGAAGGGACGAACTATGTAGATGAAAGAAGGGCGGTTGGAGGAAATGGTTCGTTGACCGGGCGACCAAGACAAGAATCTAAATAAAGATAAAGATCAGAACTATAAAGAAGACAGACTATAAGAGATAGATAAGATGATGCGGATGAAATAAGAGAGAGAGAGAACTAAGCACTCTCATTACTTAAAAGCACTCTCATTACTTAAATCTCATTACTTAAAAGAAGCTCTGCCAGACAGAATCCCTTTCCTATACTATAAGAATGAGATCAACTATAGGCTCTTCAAGAGGATAAAATAGGATCAGGAGCGGAAGGCCGACCGGCAAAGTTGAGCTTTTAGAAAGATTTGCAATCCCAAAGTAGATGAATGACTTATTGAATATCATAGGGTCGTCTCCGTTCAAATGCATTAGATTATCAGAGAAAGGGTCGGCTCCGTCAAAGGAAAGAAGGAAAGTTTGGGATCGGAGCGGGTCACCAATTCAGTCCTCACTCTACGGCTCGCCTATTCAGTCCTTACTCTACTCTGTACACGAGCGAACCTTACTCTACTCTGTGCACGAGCGAAGGAACTAGTCTCTATCTCCTGTCTTGGCTAGTCTCTATCTCCATCTCCTGTCTTGGCTAGGTCTCACTCCGTGCACGAGCGAAGGAACTAGCAGCATCTCCTGTCTTGGATCCAAGCAAAGCAATCAAAGCAATCAATGGTGCTCTAAGCACTCACTCGCTGTTCAGTTCATTGGATTCTGTGCTATTGATTTGATTTTTTGTTTGGGACCGGACTCGGTGAGGTAAGCGGAGGAGATCCCCACGTAGCGGTAGAGGAAGCACAACTCTGAATCGTCCATCCGATTCACCCACGTAGCGGTGCGATTGATAGGAGCTGGTGTGGGGCTTGGGCCAAAAGCCTATCCGGGGGCCTAACAACCCTCTTCTTTCTTCAATTCATGGTAGCTTTAATTTCACTAGATAGTCTAGTAGCAGTAGGACAACTATATAGTAGCAGTAGGACCAGGCTTTGGGACCCTAATTTGATTATCGAACCTTCTCAGGTGTCACTGTTGTCATTTCTTTGTGTTCTAAATCATCTTCGGACCGGACCGCCTTGCCAAGATGAAACTCGGCTACGCTGTGCTTGCTCCTATGAATCTTCCTCGGTGCCCGCCAGAGCTAGACTCAGAATCTTCAGTGAGCCGTGAAGAAGAGAAAGCAACTGCGAAGCTTTGACAGGCCAGCGAGAGAATAAGGATCGACTGACAGGCCGGGAGCGAGGAAGAATCAAATCCCACTCTTCCCCCATCAGCTCAGCATGCCACCTCGTAGAAGCACAGCACGCCTAGCCTAGCAATGGGAATGCATCGTACGTCCGGCCCAGCTTTGCTTTGTAGATTCATAAGGCGACCATACCATAGTCTGGCTCGATAGATTCATAAGAGAGTGATCCGGAGCAAGGCAGGCATCTCCGCAAGCAGTAGCAGTAGAATAAGCAGTCAGTGATCCGGAGATGAGTGAGATAGCCATGAGAGTTCAGCTATATAAGGAATAAGTTAATAAGAGCTTGTCTCGTCGTTGAAGCACTCCTCTATCTTTTCGCAATTCTTTATTGATTATCTAATTATTTTCTTTTGACTGTTGTCTTGTTGTTCTTCGGAAGCCTTCCTCCACCACCTCCACGCAATGCATCGGATCGACCAGCCCACGAAGCGCAGAAGCGGCTCAGAGATCTTTGCAATCCTACTGCCCCACGTAGCGGTATAGGTACTCCGTGCAAATGAGTATCCAAGGCAGAGTCCCCCAGGCTCCGAAAAAGTTCAGCTACGCATCCAAGTTCACTAGTCCAAGTGCATTAAAATGACACTCTTTCCTTTTTTTTGCCCTTAAGCACTAACTCTAAAGTGCAACAAAGTGTATCGTTATGAGCCCACCTCAGCTGAACAACAGAGGCAGAGGCTGAAGACAGAGAGCGAGCTTCCCACTGGTGAAGAATTAAGCTGCTAGTTCAGAGGTCCTAGGACGGGGGAAGTCTTTTCGGGAGCAATCGACCAAGGGCAAGAGCGGCAAGAAGCGGCAGAGTTGAGCTTTGCAATCAACGGGCGCTATTATATAGGAGCTAAGATGGGCAGGTGCGATGAGCTTAGCTTAGCAAGTCGCCGCTCTACCCAAGCAAGAAGAAAGATTAGATCGGCACCGGGGCACCAAGATCAGTTCCAGGAGAGGGAGAGGAGCGAACTCAAGTTTCAGACGACCGAAGAGTAAGGTACCCGAGAAGGAATCCGAATTCGGAGAGCGGGGCATCTGATCGACCATTGAATCTCTTTGCCGGGGCATCAAACACTACTACGAAGCCAATTCAGAAGAGAGCTCGGGTCCCAGGTAAGACGACCTTTCTCATGCCTGGGATGAAAGAATCAAAGTTGCGCTGCGGAAGCTCAGTCGATTCACCCAGCCTAGCGCGGGCTTCGGAAGAATCACTCCTGGTCGATTCATTCAGTCTACGGTTCAATCAGTCAAAATAAGGTTGGCTCTTAGGATTGCAAAGAAAGGTCTTTGATGCGACACACATGCAAGTAGAAGAGTCTCAGAAAGGACTGTCTCAGAGAGAAATTATAAGAGAACCGGAGACAAATTATAAGAGAAGGTCAGTTTGCCTAGTGGGTTGCTTGAACCTCGGACAGATTGCATAGGAGGACTTCCAATAGTTGCTCTCTCTCATAGAGGAGGAGATATCAAGTTGCCGTTTTCCAGTGGAGGAGATTGCTTCATAGGTCTAAGCGCTTCAGTGCTCTTTGGCTATTTCATGCATTTCTAAGATCCCACTACACGGTAGTTGAGTAAGGTGCCTGAGATCATCTTAGGGTATTCGAGGTGGTCGAGGAAGGCTTAGCGCTTAGATCAGATCAAGGGTGGCGAGGCCAAGGAACCATAGTTCTGTCGGTCGGTCCTTCGAGGTAAGAGATCCCTTCCTAGGTTCTTGTATGGAAGTCGATTCATGATGGTGCAGTGAGGCAGAGGACCAATCAGTCGATTCATGATGGTGCGACCGGCACGACTCGAACACTTAACGGATCCCAGGTCATCCCAAGGGCTGCCGCTCATGAATGCGAAGCGAATGCGAAGGCAGGGCACTCTTCATTCAATAGCAGCGAGTTCTCGGTCCGTCCCTGCAAAGCGAAGTCGAATATTCTCGTTCGGTTCAATGGAGGGCTGGCGGAGGACCAAACTTCAGTCCCAGGCTCCGTGCCAAAGATATTCGCTTCAAGGAGGGAGGCCCAGCTTTGCGAATTTCTCCCCCACCTCTCCGGGCTAATGAATGACACATGAGCAAGACTCACTCCCGAGCTCCCCACCCGATCTGAGAAGGGAAGCCCTCCCATCCGGTCCGGAACCCGGGGAAGACGACCAATCTTTTATCATGCCTGGTATGAAAGGAAAGCAGCCGACGAAGAATCAAAGAGCAGCCAGCCGACGCAAAGGGAGTCCCACTACGCGGTGTTTTGATATGACGCGGAGCAGTCGGAGTTCTCCCCACTACGCGGCAAAGGAGCTCGTTCAAGGCCTATGACCAGTTGGGGACAGGAGCGGCAAACCAAACCAGGCTCAAGCAGAAGAGAGAGTAGCAGGAACGGCACGAGTCAAGTCAGGAAGAGAGAGCGAAACGCTAAAGAAGCACGTGCTCAGAGAAAGCAGCAGCGAAGGAGCCCGCAGACGAATCTGGAGTTGGTAATCCAACCGTTCAGTTAGCGAGCGAGTGCAAACCAGCGGGACGGGGGATTCGAAGACCTTCCTTAAACTTGATCTCGGAGAGCCGGGTTCGGTTTTGCAAATTAGCAACCTTCATAGTTCGAGTGTCCCCATCGATGGCAGCTCTCCGTTAAAGGACGGCATCGTACGTCCGGCCCAGCCCAGCTAAGCGAATAAGGATTGCAAAGATTTCGGGGACAAGTGGTAAAGCAGCGGATTGCAAAGATCTCGCTAGCGCTCGACTTTGCCGCGCTTCGGGGCTTGCAGAGATTGCGCTTCGAGTTGCAAATCTTCTCGGATCGGGTTCACGAAGAAAGGAAAGGTGCTCCGCGATCAGATCGATCAGCACGCATCCAGGGAAGGCTTTGAGAAGACGAGCCCACCGAGAAGGACTAGTAGCTGCCTGGCGTAGGAGTTCCACGAGCGAGTGAAACGCAACGCAGCACCATTGATTGGCCTGGCCCAAGACACCTATTTCTTTCTCCATTCGCGATCCGACCTTCTAAGTTGGGGGCAGAAGCGAAGACAAGTGAAGCTATGCTAGGTGGTAGGAGATTGGCCAGGTGAGCTTAGGCCAGGTGAGGAAGCACAACTCTGAATCGGAGGGCAAAGGTCGAAGCGATTCAGTCAGAGGGTCTATTCATAAGATCTGAGTTCAAAGAGCGAGCGACAGCGACGCCAAGGTACGGCGAAGGATAGGAGTGATAGAGCCCTGCAAGTGAGTAAGACATCATTCGACCAGGTGAGCTCAGTTGGCTGCTCCCAATGGCAGTGATAGAGAAGAGGGTTGGATAAGATAAGGCTGAGTCCAAATAGTGTTAAGTAGTTAAGCAAGGAGAGGAGTCGAAATTAACAATCTTTCTTGTCCGACATAGCTGTTCCAGTAGTGGCAGTCCGCGACTGAAGCAATCCGTGATTGAAGCAATCCATAAAAAAAAGACGACCAGCGACGTGTACTAGTCTAGTTGGTTAATCAAATCAGGCTCGGCTAGTAAGAGTTCAATTAGAGTCCTCAGGGAGCCAAGAATCCTCAGTCGGTCGGTCAGTGCCTGAGATCCGATTAGGAGGTCGGTTCGGTTCAGAAAGGGGAAGCTCTCTCCTACTGAGCGATCCGACCAGAAAGCAATGAGCCTCACGAGCGTAACTAGCCAGAAAGCAATATCATGGGTTCGAAAAGCATCCCACGTAGCGGTCGGTTATAGTATGGGTAGGGAGGGCAAAGTAGAAGAAACGGTGGGCGAAGCGGCAGAGAATCAAGATACGAGACTCAAGCGCGGCTGACGGCATAGGAATCCAAGCTAGCTAGGAGGCAGTCAGTGAACTGTCAAGTAAAGGAGCTCGAGCTCAGTCGAATGAAGAAGTTGGGCTCAGGTTGATTAAAAAAGAGTCCTCTCTAATAGCAATAGCTTCAGTAGTTGCCAATTATCATCGTTCGGGTGAGTGAGGCTACATTCCCATGGTAGGTAGGCCAGGCTGATGGCAGAGGGCAGAGCAGTCAACCAGGCAGAGGGATGGTGGAATAGTCTTCGCTCGATCGCACCCCTGATCCTGATCTTGCGATTTACGAGAATTGAATCAGCTCAAGCTCACCTTTCATCAGTTGATTGGTTCTTGGTTAGGCCAATGACCACTCGCATTGCTGGCATTGATAGTGAAAGTACTCGTATATTGGATAGTTCAAGTAGTTCTAGTTCAAGTAGGCCTGAGATCCGATGCTTGAAATCAGTCGAAGGAGCCCAAGAATAAAAGAAGGAGAGAACCCTGCGCCGCTGAACATTACATTTTTCGAACAAAGATTACTTATGTTTTTTAGAGGTTCGAATCCTGCTTCTCCCATACCTGGACTGTCCCATCAAGAAGAAAAGAAAGAAAGCAGGCAACCCTGTCCCCAACTAGGTCAGTCGATTCACCCATTACGCGGTGCAGTGAGGCACGGAGTGGAGTCGGTTAAGAGAGAAGATTAGTCGTAAGGTGCCTGAGATCAGCGGTTCTTGTACGGACGAGCCTAAAAAGGAAAGCAGAGTCGGTTTAGAGCAGCCGGATCAGCATAGGAGGGCAGATGGCTCTAATAGGTTCGACCAGACTCTAATAGGATAGGTGCTCATAAGGGCAGGCAGGCAAGTCACCCACGTAGCGGTGCGCTCAGTCGAATGAAGAAGTTGGGGTCTAAGGAGTTGATGAACTTGATCCGAATGCGTACTGTACTATAGAGGAAAGACGACTCGGTGACGAGGCTAAGGCGAGCCCAACTACAACTATCTAGCTGAGCCTATGCGAGAGGCAGAGGTGCGAGCAATCAATTTATTGCGTACTCATGAGAAAGAAAGAGGGGAGCTATGCGAGGAAAGGAAAGGTTTGACGCTCCCTCTAACTCTACTCTAATAGGATGGGCAAAGTCGTAGTGCGATCGAAGCAATCCTCTCCGCTCAAGAGAAGAGTGAGGGTCGGCGGAGTCATTCTGAAAGAAGGTTCGCAGACTCAAAGGCAGAGACGAAGGACTATTTAGAGGAACGGCAGCTTCGTCAAGCGAAATCAAAGCAATCATTAAAGAATTCAATAAATCAGCAAACAAGCGATCTCTGCAATCCATAATGTATTCGGTGCGCTCAGTCTTTTGTTCTAATATAAGAGTGAATAGTTCAGTCGAATCACCATCTAATCTCAGGTCGAATTCGGGTCTCAGTTTTGTGAGCCTCAACACTCAAGTCAGAGTCAGAAAGCAACCGGAGCTATAGATGAGATGGCGCGAGGGAGACTGAAACTGAGTGAAACCATAGGGAGGAAAAGGAATCGGCAGTTCATATTAGGCGTGAGATGGAGACGGCAGTTCATATTATGAGTCTTGCTTTCCCGGGGACGGGCACGTGGAGTCAGGGCGGAAGGTAGGAGAGGTGCGGTGCCAGAGATTACAGAAGTGAGGTTGAGCAAGCGCTTCGTTGAGCGGCAGAGTCAATCTCAAAGGCCGAGCTGGCAGCTGAGGCCTATAATCCGCAGACTCATCCGCAGAGGACTAGGTGGAAGAAGACCTTATCCTTCCAGTAGTCTTTGAATCTTCTCCGCTAGCTAGTTCGACCGGGCGAGGAATTGAATAAGAGAAGAGATTGGGGAGCGATCAAAGATCCCAGGCTTCGTCCAATATAACTGGAGAAGTAGTGGCGCTCGTAGAGGTAAGTCGAAGTCGGAGGCTCAGATTGACGGGCTAGCTCTACCCCACCCAAGGAAGATCAGTTTAGTTAGCGAGCTCAGATGCGGAGCGTCCTGAGAACTAGATAAGTGCAAGGGGAGCAGTAGTTCGCGAGATCCATCCATGGCCCGGAGACTCTGTGCTAAAGATCACTGACTTGACTATCATAGGTTCGAATCCTTATACAGCCACCATATAAGAAGAGGATCATTCTCAGTTAGAGCCGCAAAGTCAAACAGAGTGCGATCTTTGCAAAGGGAAAGAGGAGCGGCATATCCATGCGACTGGTGTGGTGCCTAACCGAATGCAATAATGCAGTGTTCAACTGAGAAGGAGTGAATCTCCCTCGTATTCCCTCCTAATGGTGGGCTTCCTTGCTTGCCCTTGGTAGGCTGATCTTCCAATGGAATTCCTTCTCGGTCAGAAATCGTATCTACGTTTTGAATAGCCATTAACTCACCCATCAGCATTTGAGTTCATGGATACATGAACGACTTGGTGCAGAATACGGGGAGAGAGAGTCTTTTTTTGTTAGGGACGATCTGACTTCCCCCAGGGGTAGGGGTAGATTCTTGAGTAGTTTTTCATCAATATATATAAATTGCCCCAAAGGCTATTTACGACAAAATTTGCTGATGGCCATGAACGCAATTATACTGGTAATATAATATCATATTGGCTCGACCGAGAATATTAGGGCCGAGTGATAAAATGAAGAATATAGTATTTGGGGATCGAAATTCCCATTAGGAAAGAGTAAATGGTACACCATTGTAGACCTGGTGCTGTAGATCTTTCTCCGTATTAGTTTTGAATGAAATACCATGAACGACTTGCTGATATGTAAGATCTTTCGTATGAGTAGTTTTGAATAGCTATGGCCATTCACGCAATTATACTGGTAATAATCTGCTGAGAGAGAGAGAGTGTTTTTTTGTTAGGTACGAGCGATTATTATTATAGCGACGTCTCGAGCGATAGCGAGAGGGACTGATAAGTGCTCGACCGGAAGGGGCGTTAGCGCTCGCTTTACCGTAATTTAGGGAGAGGGGCGACCATAGGAATAGTTGAGAGCTCGACCATAAGGGTATCGTCAGATAGAGCTCGACTGATAAGGAGAGGGTATCCTCAAGATAGAGCTCGAGCGAATATATTATGCGAGAGGGTAT
>JBBMJZ010000082.1:917817-942092 GCA_037833815.1 Zingiber zerumbet | reverse complement strand
CAAACCGCTAAACCATGTGCGCGTGATTGCTCGCCTATCATGAGTTTGACTTGCGCTCTAAAGCTGTCTTTTTGAGGGAGAGAACTTTTATGACATTCTTGTGGATAAAGCAGTCGGTTAAGCTTTTTCTTATGTTGTTTAAGACCCCTTATCGGGAAACTCTGGCAAGGTCTATTATTCCTTTTTCCCAGTGGGTGCAGGCTTCATCGAAAGGCTCGTGGCATTATTGGGTTCGCTTGCAAACAACACTTCTCCTCTCGCCTCCCTTGGATCATTTTCTAAAGGCTTTGCCCGACTGACTTCATAGTTACACCTTTGTTGACCAGATCCCATGAGTGCTACTAAATGGCACGTCAGAGCTCCCCTCTCGTATCATGATTTGCCGCTTGATTCCGAAGACCTTCCCTGTGATTTGTTGATTCGCATCGATAGAACCAGTTGTGTGCCACATACATGGCGCGAATCCCGAGCTTCCTCTTACCGATAGGCATCAATCCAAGTCGCTGAGGGACCTAACTAAGAGTTCCCCTCTGGACCTGAGAGAAGAGAAGGTTCGCGACCCGATCTCCTGCACAGATTCTCAATCAATATGCATTGAATGAAGGAATTGGTCCATTCCCTGGCCTGGGTAAGCGCGTTCACGGATCAAGTCATTTCATATCATATGTTCCCCATCCCGATGACCCGCATACGATGTCAATGAGCGCTAGGAGAAGGAAGGGGACAATAGCACCGCTCGCTTCGCTTTGAACAAAAAAAAGAAATCATCGCAACCAAAAGGACAATCATTTGTATTGAAATCCGGAGAGAACTTATGACTTCGCGGAGGTATAGGATGGAACCGAATCCGCTTCGCGAGGGTCTCGTTCGCACGACTAAAAGAAAGCCAAACGCTAATCGACGGCATGCTAAGGAGCTTCCTTAGTAGGAAAAGGCACGTACGCGGGAAATTCATCGAAGTAACGCGATGGATTCGCAGGAATGAACGAAGAAAAAGCGTTAAGACAATTCAACATCTTTTCTTTATTAAAGAAGGTGCAGAACGTTAGAAGCAAGTGGGCCTCTGGCCACACTACCAACCCCCGCTACGGCTTCTTTTGAAGCTCTAGTTCTCACGCATCCTAGCTTCAAGATCTGGCTTTCCTTTCCCATGCAATTCATTCCTATAGAAGGAAGGCAAGGGAAGGATTGAACTAGGAGGACTTCATTCCCTTTCTTTCGGGATTAACTCTTCCTAGAAAGGCAGTTGATTCGCTGGATTACGCACTAAAAACTCTGATTCATACATTAGGTTTATTTGATTCCTTTTATTTGAATTTCTTTGTTTGAGAGTGATTATAATGTTTCCTTTGTTTAGTAAGTTTACATCTGGTATTCCTCAAATACGATTAGAGAATCCAAGAATGAACACAAATATCATCCCTCACTTAAAACTAAAACAAAGGGAAGGAAGCCAGCCCCTTAACTGATTAAGTTTAGGATTTCATAAACCAGGCGATGAAGTAGCGGGCGAAAGACGAAATAGTTGAAAAAGGCTATTGCTGCTACCTTCTTTACTCTTAAATAAAAGAAGAGTGAAGTGACTTCCGGGCTTAGCTCTTTTCCGGTGCAGATGAAGAAACCGGTCTTTTCTCTTTATGTTGCTGTTTCGGGCAATGAAGTAGAATTTGCTTAGGTAGTCTCGTACGTAAGAGGATCCCCGTTCGAGGGGAAATTCTTTCGATTGTGTTCCCGGCTCTCGGCTCTCTCTTTCCCTTTATCCCGTGCCTGGGTGAATATGAATGTCTTTCTCCCGGCTTACTACGATTTCCGGGTGGGAAGAAATTGCTAGCTCTTTGAACGAATACGCTCTTGGGCCGCAGGAAGATCATCTCTCTCTGTCTATTCAAAGATCCGAGACAGCTAGTTCAGTTGGTGACATTGGTTCCCCGTACCAACTCTCCTATCTCTCTCACCCTGGTTGGGCTCTGGCTTAGTGTGATTAAACTTTGAATCGAGTCAGGAAGAAGAAGTCCAGCTCCATTCAAAAGACCGGGCTTCAAGGGAAATGCTTTCTTTGAGGAAAGAAAGAGGCGAATAGCTATGAAAGAAGAAAAGCGGTTACTCTAGCAGCGGATATGCGACAAGTGAAAAAGACTCGTCAAGGCCTAAAAATGCGCTTTTTTCGCATGTTTAGTGGATTCCAAGGGGTAAAGGCCCCGATCGACCTCCTGAATGAATTTATATATAACCTTGCCTGGTGGCGGTGGCGCTTCAGCCAGGGCGGTGGCATAAGATGAAGCGGAAGCTCTTTCATCTGCAGAAGAGAAAATCGTTTCATACACTTAATTGATTGCAATTTTAGATTTTAGATCAGATTACGAAGATTAGGGTATTGTGAAAAAACCAGGTAGGACCATTCACTTGCTTCCTCGCTAAGAAGGACGACTTGGCGCGCCTATTTCCCTTATCCCACCCACTGGAGAAGACCCGAACGGAAGACTTCCAGATCACTTATCCTAGCTTCACCTCCCTACTTACTTTTCTTAATAAGCTGGGGCTTCCTCAAGAGGCGAACCCTTACGTAATACGAAAACCTACGCTAGGTCGAAAACTCCTCCTTCATGCTTCGTCATGTTCAAACTCCATGTCAAAAGTGATATTTATCATTCTTAGCTTGGCTTAAACAATGAAACAATTATATTCTTTTTGACTTTACACCTTACCTGACTTCCTCCCCAAGCTAGAGAGGAAGAATTCGAAAGTTGAAAAAAAAAAGATAGAAAGAAATACAGAGTATTATCAGCCTCCGCAGTATCAAGGAAGACTCAAGCTAGCTAGGGAGCCGGATACACTTTTGAATCACTCCTAAGGTTCCAGTAGCTTAAGCTTCCTCTCTTTTGTATTCAAAGCAAAGTCAAATCTTTGACAGTTCGGGACTTGTCAAATTGATCAAATAGAAAATGAGGACGTTTAGCAAGAAAGGTGAAGGTCTTTGAGGATTCTTTCCTTGCGAATACTTGGGAGAATGCAACTATATTTGCTTTGCTCAATTCCTTGTGCTCGTTGGAGCTAGCCATGTTGGTTTCAATCAAGACGAAGACGTTACGCCGAGTCGGAGTATTGTCTGATCTTCTCGCTTATGAAATCCTTTTTGCTTACACAACCTTAGCTTCGGGTGGATAAGTTTCGCAAGTCAAAGGTTTTCTGAATGTGATCACTATTTGGTGTACTAAAAAAAAGTGAAATAAATGGCAAAGTGAAAGTGCCCCATGGGATCCGCCTTGTTCCGGTCAGATTTCACAAGTGTTTAGAACATAGGTAGACTTTGATTTGCCAGCTTTATGGTTAGTTTACTTTATTAAAATCAAAGTAGAGGTTCACTTGACATCATTCACGGATCAGATAGCCTGATTTTCATGCACGATTAAAAGCAGACTCATAAGGTGGTCAGCTCATTCATTCTCCAACATATCATTTTTGTGCGGCTCATACAAACCCTGCTTACCTATTCGGTATAGCTTCTATCCCTATCGGTCTCGAGGTCGAAACCCAGAAAGAAAAAATCGAAACTCCCCGCCGCCTTCTAGCTACAAAAGCAAGCCACTTTGAATAGGAAGTATGGCACGAGTAATCCAACCAAGGAATCAAAATGACAAGAGAAAGGAGGCACTCCAGTCTTCTAACTGGAACCGGAACAACCGAGACCGAACCCGCTGACTGTCCATCTTTATCAACCAACTCCCCTGTTTCCATCTTTCCTGGGCTCTGCTCGAGCGTAGTCAGCCAGCTTCGTGACTTTGCTTAGCTTCCAGCGTTGCAAAGGGGTAACCTTTCACTATCTAGGCGCCCGAGGCACGGAGTTCTTCCCCGAGGGTCAAGCCGTAGTCCCTGTCCCTGGGAGAAGTGGAAGGAGTTGCCGGGTGCAAGCTTTGAAGTAGCGCGCTACCCGCTAGGTTCAATCAAATCAATGAATCAGATTCCCACTTACCTACCCAGTGGGGATAAAGACTCTCAAGTCGACCAGGACTTGCCCGGAAGAGCGTCAATAGACCAAGAGTTGAGAAAGGCCTCGTTCCTGCAAGTGGATGGTGCTTGCTGCCTTCAGCGGGGTATCACCTTTTCTTTTGGTAGTAGGTTGATCTTTCTTTTTCTTCCTCACCCCTTTAGTTATGGTAGGATTGGTCTACCACTCAGCTCATACAAGATAATCGAGTCGAGAACTAGACAGTGCCCTTGCAGGCCTTATCTATCTCCCGCCCACCTTCAAGTTGGAGATCGACAGTTTCAATAGTCCCAACACCATTCTACCACCCGAGAATGCTCGTCAAACCTTATGTCGTCACCCAAGACCTTTTTCTAAGGCCGTTCACGGGTCAGGACGAGCTGTACTTCTACCGATGCTACCATACCAGAATCCGGTGTAATATCTTTTTTTTTCCGCCCGAATTTGATCACACACATCTCTGGGAAACGGAAAAGACACATACCCAAAAAGCGAAGCGGAAAAATTAGATAATCCGCTCATCCGAGGCGGAGGATTCATATCTATCTTCAGACTTGGGAAAAACTGGAGTAGTTGGTTCGAGGGAAGGAAAAAACGTTGCCCTGTTGGGTCTGGGATTGGTTACGTTTGTTTAAATCTATAGTACGCTGACTGGGCCCCAGTCCCTGTTATTGGTGCCATAGTGAGATAACACACCAACTCGAGGGAGGTGCTCGACCTAACATTCTCAACCCATATGAGACAGGGTAGCCGCCTAGATTGTTACTGATGCTGAGCCTGCTAAGCCACATATGGAGAGACGCCTCGCTGGTCGGTCTACAGAGCCAAGAAAGAGCACGAAAGAATCTCGGAGGCCAAGATAGAAAATGGAAGTTTTTGTGGGCAGACTTCGAGTACCTTCATTTAGAACAACCAATATACCAATCAGACCACACCAAATGCCCTTGAGCACCCTGCCAACCAAGCAAGGCGAGAAAGGCGCTCACCTACAACCTCGCCTGCCTCGGCTTAACCGTACTACCCTGTGGGAAAGGTTCCCACCCAATGGACTTAGACTTGGCTAATTTGAATATGGGAAAGGGACGGACGCAGAGCGAGATGTCAATAAGGTCGGGAATAATAACGTGAATGGGAGTATGTATAGAGAGGCTAGTACGTACGGGTTCGGACGGAGATACAACTCTTGAGACCGGGCCTGGATCTTTGGAGTCCGTGTTGCCTCCCCGGACACAGAAAGGCTCATGGAGCTTTATATCAGCGCCGGTCTGTTCAAGGAGCAGAACGGGCGGGAAATTGACTACTATGCAAAGATTAATTCTTTTTTTTTTCCATTAAGTTAAGTTAAGAGCATATTAACAGTAATCCTTAATGCACTGAAAGAGAGGGAGCCCCCCACCCCAACTAGGAGCTGAGCCTATGACCGACTAGCCTTTGTGATTTGATTGCTTATTATTTGGTAGTTTACTTGCTTACTTGTTAGAGTAAGGCAGACTTGGACTCCTTTCCTTGGACCAGGCACCAAAGCAAGCAAGAGATTGAAGCGGAGCATGGGAGACAGGAAGTATTGCGAAAGAAGGAAGAAGGGACGCCTCATGTAATTAAGCAAGAACCCCGAGCTAAGAGCAGGGCAGATTCTTGTCTTCTTTTGTTTTGTGATGAAAGTAGGAGAGGCCAGTGCAGGTTCTCACTGAGAACCTTGCTAACTAGTTTTGTATGTTGAAGCAGGCAAGAAATTAGAGCACCGGGAACCCTGTGCCACTTATTGTATAGATTGACTCTAGGGATTCTAAAGAAAAAGCAATCTCTATCGACCCCACTAATCCCTCCTTTCCTTTTCTTTTCTTATTTTGTCGTGTACAACAACCTTAACTGCACAAGCCTGGGCTGGGGTCCAACTTTTTTCTTGTATTGGATTTGCCTACATATCCGGTTCAACCTCGGAATCAAGCCCCTGTAGTTCCCCGTAGTCCCTGAAAAGTAATTAAAAAAAAGCTCTCAAAATTCGTCAGGCGGGGCCGGGGTATAAGAGACCCCCCGGGTCATTTTAGGCAGTTGGTATTGGATCTTAGACTTAAAGGCTATTCCCCGAAAATGCCTTTAAGTTGGGGATCTAAATTTCTCAATAGCCTATGTCATGTCCGCTTGAAGCAGTTGTACCAATTGTCTTAAGGCCATTAGTTGGAGTACTAAGTTTGGTAGTCGAGTTTTTTCTTACATCCAGTGCTACATCTAGAGGTCCAGTCCCCTAGGTCATTTGATATCTCTAGTCTGAGTTTCGTTCAACAAGCCAGTTCTGTTAGATCGCTTACAGTCCCCGTAGTGTCCAGTAGCTGTCTCTTATTCTGACCTTCACCTTAGGCAAGCGAAAGCTAGAGAAGGTAAGAGGGGCTTGAAATAAAAGTTAAGAGATCTCCATCCGGTGGGAGTTGCTATCCATATAGTTCCATGGCAGTTCTACTTGCAGCCATTGAGAGTTCTCTTGCATCCGCTTTCAATCCAGCAGAGTAAGGGGCAAAAGGATCTGACGCAGGAGCTAAGGATCGACAGAAAGCTAGGGTTTTTCGTGCTTCTCCCTTCTTATCCTAAGGAACTAAGGAGTTAACGATCTCTCGCTTAAGGAGATATCTAGCCAAGCGATTCACCTGATCCAGACACGCCAATAGGTAGGTTTGAGGAGTGGAAGAGGTTCCGTTCCATAGAAGGCACCACTTGAACTTTTGCATGCTGATACTAGGGAACGAGCTTTCTGGGCCAAAAAAAGTAGTCTTTCAAGCAGTAGGAGTAAGTAAGAGTAGTGGCATTCTCATCAAAAGGATAAGTCAGTTCGCAATCCAGTGATAAAGTGAAAAAGGTGCTTTTATCTGCGCATATAATATTTTTTGAGGATATGCATATAATATTCTAGGTAATAGAGTGCATCAAGATTCTAGGTTACAGGCCAGTCCTAATCTATAGGATTGATTCTGGCTTCTCTAGGACTACTAACTAGACTATGCTTTCTCTCCGGGCCTTTGCTAAAAACGTTAGAAGGAAATCTGTGCGAAGGCGCTATGAAATGGGGGGTAAGGCAAAGGTCATCAAAGCTAGGGCAAAGGTAGATGTAATATTGCGATATGTGTCTTACCGTGGTAATTCCTTTATTTACCTAGTGGGTCTAACTAGATTTTGAGTATAAGGAAGAGGGGAATCGCCCTTAAGAGCCTGCCTAGTCCTTCCCGCATCCTAGAGGGGCCGCTCGGACGAATTTAAGTAGGGAATGGGATAGAAGGCATCAACCATAGATTGCGAAACTTTCGAGATGCTTCCTTGCGAAAGCCAACGGAGTCTGTAACTCAACCTTCTCATCCATGGAAGGATTCCTTATTCGATGATAAATGTCAATCGAGGGCACCCTCATTTCCAGAGAAAGAATCAGGCTGCACAGAAGGTTTTTATCGCGACATTATGAAAGAGGGGAAAAGCCCTCCTACTGAGCAAGATCATTCATTAATAAGGAAGCACTTAACTTAGGGCAGCCAGTAGGATATTATGCTTCATGGCCATTATTTGCGTTCACCCATCATTTAATGATTTGGTGGGCTGCAGAAAAGGTGTACCCAAGTCATCGCTTTACAAAGTATGCGTTGGTGATGATGTTTTGATCTGTGATCGTAAGGTTGCAGATCAGTACACCACAATATTGAACTCATTGAAAGTTTCAATATCAAAATCAAAATCCTTAATCTCTAGTACTGGTTGCATTGAGTTCGCCAAGAGATTCTTGGTCAATGGTTTGACTTTGGATCTTAGTCCAATTTCAACCCGTTGTTTATCGAACTTCTTCCACCCATATGGCTATTATGCCATTAGGTTAAAATACTCGATTAGGAGGTTTAGTACCTTCTGTCGGATAGGGGGGGTCGGTTACAAGACTCTTGGTCGTCTCCACAGTACTTGTTCTCCGTCTATGGACAGGAGGCTTTGACTTTGGAACCGACCTACCTTACCTTTACGGTTGTGGTTAGGCCGGGGACGGCTCCTTTCACCTTACCTCATAGGTTATTTAATGCATTTTCTTCGGATAAAATTCAAATTATCAAAATACTGCTGATGGGGATTGGGCGACCTCCTCCGGTTACTCTTTTCGAGCAACCAGGGATGAGTGACTTCCTTGAGTGGTCACTGGTGAGGTCTTGGATGGAGGAATGGCTAGTCTCATTAAAGTGGTACTGCTGTACCGCGTTAAGATGACTGGGTCAGACTTGAAACTCTATTGGAGGAAGCTCCAGTAGTCACCCTCTCATGGAATTGTAATCGAAAAGATGAAAATCTTCTTCGGTTCGGTTTAATGTGGAAGTGTCTACAACTTGTCGATCGTCTAGGTATAGACTATTGGCCAGGGATCCTGACTCCTCTAGAGGGTACCGAAAGGTACTTTATTCAGGAATGGCGTGCATACACTTTCTTCTTCTTAGAACAGCTGGTGGGGTTGGAAAACCCATCAGTTGTAGGGTATGACACTTTGCTGATTGATAGGGAAGGGTACCCACTGGATAGGTGAGACGATAGTCGACTGGCGAAGAGCTGAACGAAGGGAAGGGTACCCACTGGATATGGATAGGTGAGACGATAGTCGACTGGCGAAGAGCTGAACGAAGGGAAGGGGCAGATAACGTTAACAGTATTTGTATTTTTATGGCAGTTCAAAAGACTCTAGAGAGTTTGAACGAAAGAAAAGAATTTACGAGTTTGAGTATCTTTGTGTTTTGTTTTCGTTTTTGTTTTGAATTCTTCCCCTTTTTTGCATTTGTCACGCAAATCATCAACTGATCTTTCATCTTCAATTGTTCTCCTTTTTTTCTCATACTCAAGAGCTTTAGCAAAAGGATCTTAGGCCCCGGAGACCGGCGAGGCAGGTTCCACTGCGAAGCAAATTATATAGGGGGCGGAGCTCTCTCGATCAATACATTCATTAAATATCTTTTTTTGAGAAATATGGAATTAGAGATATATTGGTCATAGAATCTTCATTTATTCTATATAACCACTCATATTCTGATGAAGATATGAGACTAATAGAATCATAATGAGGGGAACTCATTTTTGCTAGCAAGACTGGACCAGTGAGTTAGACGTCTGAATAAGAGGAGGGAAAGAGTGCAACGAGTAGATCTAGTTTTGAATTGCCGCAAAAAATGGCAACATCTGGTGCTAAGAGAAAGCGACTATATCTACTTGAAGGATATCTTTAGATGGGCTAGCCTGAATTAATTACCATACATTGACAACTTGCATCTATCTTTAAGTTTAACTGCTCCGCTCTACTTTCACTTTTCATGAACAAGTGTCTGAGGAATCCCAGCTCGAAAGGCAGAGGTGCTAGATCATAAGTAAGTAGATAAGAAAATGAGCTAGAAGCGCTACAAGCAAATCAAATAAGTTGCACCGTAGCTAGAGCTAGAGACTTCGGGAGCTACTAAAGTATGGACTTTTCCATGAGATAGAAGCTAATACCATGCACAGTTTTCATTATTCCCCGCTAGCGCCAGGTCGTTCGTCTAGCCGGCGAACTCTTTCCAAGCTCCTTCATTAAGTATTAAGTAATGCTCGTTGTCATGTATGGTAATTCTTCCTCATTCATACAGTTCTGACTTTTCCTCGGCACCCAGTGGTGAATACATTCACTCTTTCCCGGACAGTGAGTGAAGAGGGGTTCATGGATACATTCTATTCTAAGACTGGTGCCTGAATAACGAACTGGTGCTTGCGTATATTGATTCTCTTCTGCTCAACAGGTAAGCATCTATTTTTTTGGATCAAGAGTTTTTTCTCACCAGACAAGTAGGTATGGGTCCCGTACTACACTTTCAGGGTATAATAGCATAAGTAAGTAGATCATTTTCTCTATAATGAAATTAGATAGAAGCCGCATGGGAGACTGAAATAGGTTTCATTCGTATAACATCAATACGTCAAGTGACTAGTTCAAGTTACAGAAAGGTACGAAGTAGCGAAGACCCACAAGGGAGAGGAGTAAATGGTTCATTGTAGACTTGGTGCTATTGCGGATATAGAGATCTGAAAAGAAGTCAATCGCTGGCTCATTCGTTAACTCAGAGACTTGGTGTTAGCTGGCTCATTCGTTAACTCAGAGACTTGGGCTTGAACACGTATGCTAATCCGATTTGTCCCGGTCTAGGAACGGAGGCAGACTAGTAGAGCAGAGTCTCAATTCTATAAAGAATATATGCTATATGTACCAATTTCATTATCAGTGAATCTCCGCGGGGGAAGTGAACGACTTGGTCTTAGCTAGCTTGCTCCTGCGTATATTTGTTCTGCTGGAACACTTTCGGTGAACCAGAAGCTTCATTGGAAAATGCTATCGGAGAGGCAATCCTAAAATACTTGGCCTGACACGTTCTTAGCTTCTTATGGGAATTCAAAAATTGGTGCATATCCTTATCTAGATAAGACTTTCCACATTCATCACAAGAAAGAAACCCTTATTCAAAGATGAACTCACGTAAGTTGTTAATGTTGCCGTCTCCGGCGAACTAGACCCATTCCAAGTAGTGAATGTAGACTTCAATCCGGCACCTTCCCACCCTACCCTCTGAGTTTGAAGATTCAGATGAATGGACCATTCGTAAATCCCGCTTCAAAATGCTTTTATAGAAGTATAAGACTTCATTGCGCCACAATTGCATTGCCTTTTTTTGAGTAGTATAAGTTATAAATCAATAGGAGCAGTTGCTTTCCCGAAACGTTTTTTCTATATGGATATTTCTGTTAAAGTGTCTTTCCGGAGTTCGTATAAGTGGAACGCAAGCTAGCCAACACCAGTTCAAAAAGGACTCTCCGGCTAGCACCAGTTCGGTGAATGGCAATTATAAACTACTATAGATCTACTCATATGAACTCAAAGAGCTCGACTTTTTATTGACTTTAAGCTAAGACCTCGCCCCTAGCCAGTTCGTTATTCACTCAGAGGCCCCTAGCTGTTGTGTTGCGTTGTTAATGTTGCGTGTCCATTCACTCAAAAGAAAGAGTTCAATTGTTCAAAGTGCATTTAGCACAACTACTTACCCGTATATAGATCTTTCAGTTCAAGTTTAGCAGAATAAATAGTCGCTTACCGATGCCCAGACAAAGAAAAGTGTTCCTATCATAATTTTTTAGTAGCTTTATCTTAGTCAAGACCAGTCGTGAATGACTCTCCTGCTCGAGACGTCTAACTCGCTAAGTTAATATTCGTATAATATTCACTCTTTCCAGTGCATTCATAACTACGAAAGATCCACCCCGTAGAGATTAAATGAAATAGCGAAAGGCACCATTCACCAGCGCCAAGTCATAAATTACTAGTAATTAACTCCAACTCGATACTTGACGTATTTCAGTTATAAACTTCTTTCAGTCTCTAGCTCCCCTGGCACTGATTTTGTTGTAGCTCCTATAAGTTGAACACTGACCATAGATCTGACAGTTGTTCCAGTTGCCATTTTTTGAAGAAATAGTTGCTTACCCGAGATCTCAAAGTTAGTTAATGTTAAAGTAGAACACTGACCATAGATCTGACAGGAGTACGGGACCCTTACAGTTCAAGTAGAGCAGAACAAATATACGCAGTAGCTAACACACCTAGCACCAAGTCATAAATAACAGCTAGCACCTAGAAAAAGTTCGTTCATTAAATGAACTAGCTAGCTGTAAGATAAGAGTGAAAAAAAGATCTAATTTATAAGGAGTAGGAGTAGATGCAAAAAAAAGTAGAGTACAACAAAAAGTGACAACTGCTAATCTAGTACTATGAATAATGGAATTCAGTAGGAGAAAGTTGTAATTTAGGGTATCTTCGATAGCTGCAGGAACGCAACTAATAATGACGAAGTGTTTTGTTGCCATTTTTGGTGAATAAGTCAGAGTGAATGAGATAAGACAGACTGACAAGCTATTTGAACACTGACAAGCTATTTAGGTGCTTGAGTTCACGACTGATAAGGAAGTCTCATAAAAGGGATGGCAACACATTCACTCTACCCTTTCCAAGTATACAATAGATTGACTCCTCAGCTAGCTAGCGTTGCACCAGTTCTATTTTTTTGTTAATTCACTCTCTAACAGACTCTCGCGTCATACGGCTTGGAACCTGTCCCACATCCGTTCAACAGGATACTAGTAGCGTCACACTTCCCATTAGAAAAGAAATAGGATTGAATAGTGGCTCTTTTTTCCTAAAGATACCCATACAAACTCAAGTTCAAGTGAGGTTCCGGAATTGGCATCACCGTGATAGACTTGGTACTATAGTTGAGCCATTTTTTCTTTCATTGAGTAGTTGCGTCCGGTGCAGTATTAGTTTCATAGGAAAGATTAGCGCAGCCAACAGTGAATTCACAAGCTATGTAATTGATCTCCCATAAAAGAATGAGCCAGCTAGCTGAGGAACGAAAGGGAAGTAGCTCGACCAAAAGGGAAGGGTACCCACTGGATAGGTGAGACGTTAGTCGAATTGGCGAAGAGCTGAACGGAAGGGAAGGGTTCAAGGTGCTACGCGAGGAAAGAGTGAATGTTGCGTAGTCGACTGAAGACAGAAGTAGGGTCTTTCAATTCAGTACGGTCACACCACTGAGAATAGAGCCTTTAACTAACTCATAAGAGGTGCGGAGAAGGGTTAATGTCCACGTTTAGGAAGGGGAAGCGAACAGAGAATCAGAGTGGAGGTAGCCGTAGGGGAAGGCCGCTCTACTCTAAGTCAGTAGGAAATGAAGCGAGCTTAAGCTAAAGAAAAGAGAGAAGTCAGAGGAGCGAACGACAAAAGGAAGAGGAAAAGGAAAGACACTTTCTTGTTCGCGTAGTAGGTCTCCATGTGAGTTCTTTCAGGGAAAGATCAAGAGTGAGAAGTAGCCCTCGAGGATTGGAGCAAAAGGTCTGGTCAACTAAAGCGCTCGACTGAGCGGACAGCTCACTCTGAATGGCCTTACTGAAATAGTAAATAGAACAGGAGACTTTCTTTCGTACGGTACGAAATCCGAATCTCTGTTAGAAGGACCCTAACTCTACAGAAAGAGAACTAGAAGCCAGATTCAGAGGATTCAGGCTCTACTTGGCTTGGGATGCTCTAGTCAAGGTGATGATGGGTAGTCCATCCGTGGCCTTCTCCCTTCCTCTGGCAGAAGAACTATTACAGGAAAGTTGACCGCTTCGTGTTTTTCCGATGGGAGGACGGGAAGGGCGAAGTCGAGAGTTGAGGAGCAAACGAGAGCCTCTGATCGAGGAAGAGACACATAGAATAGCTATCGAGAAAGAAGAAGCGAATAGCTATAGAGAAAGAAGAGAATCAGAGCGATTCAAGGAATTGAGATGAGACAGTTCGTGCACGAGAGAATGCAGCTGCCATTTCGCACAAATAAAGAATGCTTCTGCCGCTTCACTTCTTCCTTCGCTTCTTGCTGGCTCGCTCATCCCGCTCGCTTTCTCGCTCCTTGTCTTTTAGTAGTTCCGACCGCTCCGCACCTTTACTGACTCGTTTACTTATATCTGTTAGCCTTGCTATCCCGCTAAGAGTCCATTTATGAAGACCGCTCCTACCTTACACGGCGAGCACACCTACATTCGATGAAAAAAGAATGAGAAGCTCAGAGGCGGATAGGCGATCAAATCTAGGCGATCAAATCACGCGATCAAGCGAGCACGCGATCAAGCGAGATTGAATCCTCTTCTTGCTCCAATAGGCCATACAGGCCGGCCTTATATGTCCTCTCATATGTCGTTCGCACCTTCTTCACATGTGGTGTGACAAGCATGTAATTCCAGCGCCCGGCCCCGCCCTCGTAGTCACCTCATTCGTTCCTCTACTCTATGGTCCCATTCCGCGTCATTACATTCGCCCCACATATCCCCACTCCTTTCCAATAGGATTTTGCAAGTTCTTGATATGAAAGAACCCCAATAATCACACTAAACATTTATATATCCAGCCAGAAGAGAAGGTAGATCGGCAGCTACGCCTCCCATGCAGAGCATCAGTCGCATACCAGTAGTAGTCGCCCTCATCTCTTCTAATCTCAAAGGAGTCTCCGTGTGCACCGATATCTGCCGGTCCAAGCCATGACAAATGAGAAGCTATACGGCTCAGCTCATTGATAGCTAGCATATAGTTGTTGTTCTAGAGCACCCGGTTCTAGTGCACCTGCCTCAGATCATCTCGACTTCGCTTCTATAGCGAGAAGGGATCTATAGCGATAATGGGAGGGCGCGCACTTCTTACTCATTCTCAATCTTAGACTTGAACAGATTCCATCCTTCTTTACTTTCTCCGACTTATTCTCTCCCACTGCATCGATCGTAACTGATATTCTATTGCAGCGATGGGAACAGATATTCATACCGCTCCGTGGGCTCATAGTCACTGAAGTTCGCTCGTCACTTTTCTACTATGCTCCGCACCTTTCTTCGTTCATTGGTCTCTCTCTTCTATTTTCTTCTTTTCTTTGCTTTTGCTTCAGTTCTCCGTTGAAGATTTGGAGGCTCTGAAAGAGGAACGAGTGAAACGACTCCGAGTACTAGTAGCTCCTATTCTGTGGTCGGCTAAGATCCCTCATAGCAGGGAGGAGGTAGGGATTGATTCACTTAATAAAGAACTCATTCGGCTATAGTTTAATCGCTCCGCATCTTCGCTCCCAAGCGCTCCCGTGGCAATCTGTGACGCGTGCCAATCAATGGCTCCTCTACGCGGGCCACTAAGCTGTCCGCTCGTTCGTCACGGGTTAAAGACGCGTGCCAATCAATGGATCGTCATTACATGAGCCCCTTTCACTTGCTCGTCGTTATCACTCTTGAAGAGCGCCGTCGGGGAGCACATGCAGTCCTCGATGGGAAGATCAGTCGGTAGGACGGGGAGCGGCAGGACGCGGAAACTCAAAGCGCCAATTCATTCGATCACGTGTCACCAACTCATGTCTGTCTGTGTCCAAACACCGGTCGCCTTCGCTTCACTTCATTGGACTTCCCGAAAGTCATATAATGAGCTCGCCGGGTCTTTCATATAATGAGCTCGTCGGCTTCTCTGTGCTCCGTCTGCTCGTTGCACTTCTGCGTCGCTTCTTCCTCTTTCCTTGTAGGGACCAGCTATCGCATAATGGTCTGTCTTTTCTTCACTCGCTCGTTCGACACGGGATAAAGCACCTCTTCCGAGAACTTCAATCTCTCTCTCTTCCTTCTTTTCGATCGATGGGAACTTCCGCATAAGGGATCATCGGACTATACTATATGAAGAAGGGCTCTCTCTTCTTCCTTCACATTCATTGGTTGTGAAGCCTTCTCCCACTCGTTTCATTGGTCGATCGCTCTTTCTATATGTTGAATCAGTGATCTTGATAAGGCAGCTTTGATGGCCTGATCTGCACTTATTTCACGAGAAGGTGCGGACCCGAGGAGAAATCTCCGTTGAGTGAATGGAGCGAACACGCAGAGAGATGCTTTGCTGAAAGCAGCACGACACAGGGTGTGGAGGTCTCTCGGGCTGGTCTGATCTTGGCAATGGGTGGAGGAGCTATGAGCAGAAGAAGCAAGGGGCTGCGGAAGTATGGGCAGTCTGGTCACTGCAGGCTAGGCATCGCACACTGTCAGGTGGGCGGGTCCGAATTGTTGATTCAGATCAGCAAAGCACTTTCTTTATACTCATCTCTTGCGATTGACTGATCGAATTGCAATAAAGTAGGCAACCAAAGGAAGCACTACAATAACTACTGAAATGCAATAAAGTTCAAGTCGACATTCGATCTGAGGACCGAGCGACGGATAGAGTTCAACAAGCCCTACGAATGCGAAGTCGATCATGAGGATGAGAAAGCGAGTTCAACAAGCCCTACGAATGCGAAGTCGAATTCAAGCAGTCAAACGCCTACTTTACTTCAGGATCGAATTGTTATGACATTATTGCAGTGCTTCCTTTGGCTACTTGATTTTCAGTAGGCGAAGTCGCGAAGTCGAACCGGATTCAGACCCTCCCTACAGGTCCTTCCCTCGACCTAATAGCGAAGACAGGTTCAGAGGAACTGGTTTAGAGGCTCCGAAGACTGGGGCTCGTTCATTCCACTCGCTGGATCCATATCTATCTATGAATGAGCGAAGTCGCTCGGTTCACTCTACTGATTCTGTGGTCAATATGAATGGTTGCTTTACTATAGTAGCACGCACCTCACTACGAACCCTAACTACTTCTACTGATAATGCCCGCACCTCACTACGAACCCTAACTACTTCTACTGATAATGCAGGATGATTCTGACTTGACTTATGTTTAGACCTAAGATTTTCAGAGGATGTCGAGAATTTCAGGAGAGCGAGAGGAAGGACAGAAAGAAGGAAGGGAAAAACCATGCCCTCCCTCCCTCGAAAGAGAAAAGGTGAGACACTATGGATGAACTGACTAGAAGGTGAGACCAAAGAAAGAAAAAATATAGATCCGCTTCTCAAGTTCATGCTTGCTGGCTCCGCTCCACTTGTCCGGTGTGAGGGACCCTAAGTACTTCTCTTTCCTGTTACTGATCGAATAGACCTAATCTTTTTATTTGATGTTCTGCTCTTTTCTATGTTAGATTAGCCCATGAATCGGTGCAATGGTCCCACGCGTCGTTGCACTGCTTCGCACCTTGCTCCTTTCTTCTCCCCCGTGCTACGCTATCTTCCCACATCCCCTCGTGTCTGATGCCGAAGACGAAGGCAGATGTCTTTGGTCTAAGCCCTCGCCTGCCTAACCTGGCCCACCTGACTTCTGCGTCACTCGAGTTCGCTCCTATGCTTCCTCTCTCTCTCGGCCTGATCTTAGCCCAACTCCACTCTACAAGAACTTGAGCACTTTCAGCAAAGCAAATCTGGTGAACGGGTCCTCTTACGGACCTACTTGCCAGCATCAGCCATGCTTCCCAGTTCTAGCCTTCCGCCTCACTCTCCTTCCCACTTCTCTTGGGAGCCTTTCTCCGGTTACTATAGAAAGAACTTGAGCCCGTCCTCATGAAACTGCCCACCGCTGGTGGAGTGATCGGCGGCCCCTTTCTGCGCATCTATCCTTGTAGAGGTGGAGTGGTCCGCTCCTCGCAACGCACCTTCTTTGTCGCTCCCGTTGGGACTTTACTATAACCCGTTCCGTGAAGCTCCGCATCTTCTGTCTTCGGTAAATGACAGTGAGCCCTATCTATTTCTATTCCTGAATCCAGAGATTGATCCAATCCTACAGAGATTGAGATGCGTGTGCTTGCGTCCATTCGATCCAATCCCAATAAGATAGATAATGAGATGGTGAGTTCGGTCTTTTTTTATATGTTTCTTTATATGTGCTCTGTCTTACTTAATAAGCGAAGTCGTGTCCCATGTCTATCATTCTCTACCATGTTGAGATCGATCTCAACCGATAATCAAAGTAGAGTGGATGCGGGAAAGAACTTCCAATAGCCTAAGCAAAGTAGAAGGAAGACCCGCGTAGTCGTACGATTCCGTCCGAAGGAGAGAACCTATGCTATATCCGAGTAGGATGGTGGAGAACTGCAGCTACAGAGTATGCGTGGTAGACAACTGCCCTCTTATACGCTGCTGCTAAACAAAACATGATTAGAGTACTTCTTTTCTTAGGCAAGTGCGAAAGAGGTGCGGAGCGGACCAATCAATATAGGCCCACACGGGTGAAATTCTTTTCTAGTCAACAAGCGAGAAGACCTTATTAGAGTAGAGGTTGAGTACGGAAGGTGCGGAGCGATAGAAGAGGCAAGCAAGACGGAAGGCCGGAGGCTGCGAACCAATTCAAGTATAAGTCTGGCGCCTCATAAGATGAAGCTTAGATCGACATTCACGACAAAGACACGTCGCGAATTTAAGTGCACAATAATTCGTCCCAGCAACAAAAGAGAAATACAAAGAAACAAATACAACAAAAGATACAAAAAACAGACTCTCTCAAGCAGATTACCCGATCCCCATCAGCATTATGGATTCAAAACGTGGATACTGATCTAACCCCAGCAAATTCTAGTATTACGTGAATGGACATAGTGATTCAAAACTACGAAAGAAAAGGCAACTTACTTTTTTCAGGGGCCCCGCCCTTAGCAGTAGTAGTCGAGCCTATCGGTTCCAGCGGATTATTACCAGTATAATTGCGTGCCCGGAAGATAAGTTCTATTCAAAACTACGAAAGATCTACAAATATTGACGGCTATAAAACGATCCCTCAAATACAACTATTCTTGTAGTCGGCCCAAGCAGATTACCCGATCCCCATCATAAGTATTTTATGGCTTCAAAACGTAGAAAGATCTACCCTTATCAGTCGAGTGGGGATACCCTCGCGCCTTCCCTGCCTCTAATATAACAATGGCATGAGGCACGGAATTCCGAAGGTTGCTGATAGAGTGAATTCAGGGCCTTTCAGGACTCTTCTTATATAGAAGATAGCGTTATTATAGGTGACCCTCGAGGAGATAGGACAGCAAGAGAGAGCGGATCACACTTTCACGTGAATTCCATTCCATGGAGAAGACGGGAAAAGACAAGAACAAGAGAAAGAGTCCCGTCCATATGAGACTAAAAGGGAGGTCGATTAATCAAGAGTGGAAGCGGGAGAGGAAGGAACCCAGGCCAGACCGGGCATGAAGGGAACTATACCAAGGGGCTCGGGGCACAATGCCATTCACGACGGCATCAGCCTTCTCATTATTAGCAGCAGTTGGAATCCCCTCTCTTATCTTAGTATGAAGTGCGGACTGAGTCAGTTCCAGTTGCAGCAATAATCTCTTCCGCTTGCTAAACGTTCCGGTTGCTCTTGTCTCTGTACCTCTCCTTTAGTACGCGTTCGGCACGGCAAATTGAGCTGTTAATGAAATCCGGTTGAGACGACACTTTTGTTCGCGTTTGGGACGTAGACCAGCAGCCGGGAAGAGAAAGATTAGGCCCGAGGTTACGACGGGGGCGACGTTGAGAGGTCTAGAGCAAGTTAGAGAGGCTCGACTGACTTGAGAGGGCCTGACCCGGCGAGTACGGATTTAGTTGTTGAATCCAGGTGCTGTGAAAGAGTACGGGAAAAAGAGCATATCGAGGTCTTTCATTCATCTTCTTTCTTTGCCGGCTGCTATTGTTGCCATTTACGACCGAGGCGCAGTTCATGGCTATCCGAAGAGTCGGACCCGGAGAAGAAACACTTCAAGAATAGTGGAGATGGGAGGACTCTTTCCAACTGCAGCAAGAGACTACTTCAGTCCCCGGAAGGAGAGGGAAAGCCTATCGCGGTGGAAGAAGAGATAGGAGATGCCCGCACTAAGAGGAGCCAGCGGATTCCACTTTCTAAGCAACTGGAGCGGTACTACGAAATGGAAATGAAACTCACTAAGCAAGCGGATCGGACGAGGCTCAGGGTTCCTAACCTCCCTCTAGTCGGGGGTCCGCTCTAATGAAAGGTTCGACTCCTCGATCGGGACATCATCCTTACCTCTGAAGCGGACAGCAAAAGCGGGACATACGCTGTGAAGAGTTCGAAGGTAGGGACTGATTTTTTATATATAATAAGGACCAATAGCTCTCTTTTACGCATACGCGGAGCCCTTAAGAGATTCCGAGTTCCAAGAGGTCATGGTCAATTGGGGGAGCGGAATCCGCTGCTGCTCTGGAGGGCAGGTGAATTAACTGAGTGATAGGCGCTTCGTAAGGCGGGATCATGCAATCTTCATACTTTTTATAAGAAGGAGGTCACCGGCCTATACTTCCGAGTTATTCATAGGGGCCTTCTGTGATCAGGCTAGGCACCCTCCTCTTTCCAGAGTGTTTTAAACGTAACTACCTCTGTCCGCAAGATAGAATATGAAGCGTATATCAGTTCAATCTTCTCTTTTCCTTTGCGTCGTTCATTTGGGCAAGGTAAGGAAAGGTAAGCTCATTCAGGGACGCTTCGACTTTTGCTGTCCTATAGTGCCGCTGGAGGCATGCCACTAATTCTTCGTGAAGCTCGCTTAGAGTTTTCGGTGCAGTGAGGAAAGCTATGGTCCATGATCTACGCGTCATTATCATTCGCTCCTCACATGATCCTCAAACTTCTATCTGCCTTAGCGGATGAAAGAGCATATTTTGCTTTTCCCGGTGGAAAAGAAGACTATATCAAAAGAGAAGAAAGAGACTCAAGACCATCATAAGCACGTCAGAAAGACACATAAATACAATCTCAAAAGACAAGAAAGACTCTAAAGCACATATCGTGAAGACAATAAGTGAGAGCCAATGGTCACATGAGAACTAGCACAAGATTTTCATATTGGTCTTTAGTGTCTTGTCTCTACTATTTGGTGCTTTGAAAGTGCTCTTCTGTGCATGATGGTATTCAGTCTTTATGATGTCTTTTCTCTCAGCCTTATGAGAGAGCCTTCCGGGTGCTAATGGTACTTCACGCACAAATATCATATTGAAAGGCTTGTGCCCGGTGCCCACCAAAGCACAGACTCTACTCACCCACTACTGGACAATAAGGAAGAGAGATAAGAGATCTCAATAGAGACCGCTACAGATTGATAGACTTACGAATTTGCTGACTGATGAAAAGAGATCAAGAGACAAGACTCAAGACAATATTGCATCAATAGTGCTAGTTCAGAGTTGCCGGAAAAGAAAGGGACGACCGAAGGGGCGAGGGCGTTAGCGCTCGACCGATAGGGGCGTTAGCGCTCGACCGATAGGGCCATTCACGACGTAGGTATGCAAGTCCATTCACGACAGCTGCTTGGGCCGAGTGAGAACGATGCGCTTGCTCTCACGCGTCGTCATTGATCAGTTGGTCATCATCTTGTGTTCAACTCCCAAAATTAACTAATATCATGTCTCAGCCCCTACCTTTAAACGGGGCCCTCTCTGATAAGGACGCCAGCCCGCAACGTTCTGTCAAGTAACGAGGAAAAGCATCTAGGAAGAAAGCGGGAAGGACTCTCCATTGGAGGATTTAGCTAGTTCAAGCTAGGGCAAAAGCGGGATAGCAGGTTCCACCAGCTGCTGTCCGAGCAAGTCCTTTATCTATCCAAGTGCGAAGTCCATTTCATTTATAAGAGGAAAAGAGGAAGGAAGTTCCGAGTCAGCGGTTGATAGGTAATAGATTGCGGTAAGCGAATCGAATCTCCCTGCCTTTATATGTTCTGTTTCACCGCAGGGTAAGCAAGGGCATCGCGACGTGCGACGGGCTCAGCCCTAATATCGGTATTTTCTGTCTGCCACCTTCCTTCGTCCCTTTAGGGAGCGTCTCGTTCCCGACCTCAATTCCCCGTGGGCTACTCACTGGATCGGTCTCATAACCTCTTGCTCGCGGAGCCATCCCCATCTTTCTCTTTTCCGCGTCCTGGCATCAAGTGGGGCCTTCCCCAGCCCCCCTAGTTCAACAGATCGTCCCGTGCCATCCATCTTGGTACTTGGTTAAGAGGGACCCGTGACGGACATCTTTTTCACGTCCATTCGAGAGAGGCCAACCGGAGAAAGATATTAAGAAGCGCAAGCGCGTAGGAGATGAAGGACAGTGCCTGCTGCAGTCCGCTCCTTTCCTTCAGTTAATTAACTGAGTGATTCAGATCGGATAAAAAGAACCTTGACCGCGAGTGCTCGACTAAGAGGATAGTTTGGGATAGAGCTCACCTAAGCTACCGAGGAAGGATCAAACCGAGACGTCAGCTCTATTTAAGTCAGAAGTGTTCGCTGGAGCTTTCGCTGCTTCAATAGTCTAGTCTAACCAAAGAATTTGTGGAGCTGCAAGAGGACGGGTTTCTGATGTTTTGATGTTGAGTGAGAAATATGAGTTCTTGTTGGCATCCTTTCCGGTTTGAGAGTAGATTCCGTTCTTATTCAAAACTACGAAAGATCTCCTTATTCATCTCCGTTGGTCTCCCCTCTACCTTATTCATCTCCGTTATTTATAAGGAGGTGTCGGGACAAGTCTATATAAGAAGGCTGGTGCCCTCCAGCTGCTGGAAAGAAAGCTCTATCAGACTCGTACGAGGAATGAGAGTGAGAAGCATTGAATTCTCTACGGGCCAAAGTGTCTGTTGCTGCTTGAGGTAGGGGCGTACCAGAGGTAGAAGGATATGAAGCGACTGAAGACCTTTCCTTGAACATCTCTTTGTACGAGTGAACCGCTGTGCTTTCCTGGTTAGAGAGGGACGAGCGACAGCGACGTGTGACTTAAAATTCGCTTTTATCAAATCAAATTTGGAACGGACGCATTTAATTATAAGAATAGTTTTGCGACGTGTGACTTAAAATTCGCTTTTATCAAATAAAATTTGGAACGGACGAGCAACAGCGACGTGTGACTTAAAATTCGCTTTTATCAAATAAAATTTGGAACGGACGAGCAAAGCGACGTGTGACTAAAGGAAGGGCAGGGCCGTCAATACCATCAATATTTCAAGATCTTCGTAGTACACCATTGTAGACCTGTTGCTTGGCTCGACCAAGCCGTCAATATTTGTAGATCAGTAGTAGTTTTGAATAGCCATTCACGCTGTAATCTGCTGAGAGTCTCATCCCTGATTTCCGATAGGCTCGCTTTACTGTAATTTCGTTGGAGAGGGAGAGAAGAGGGGCGTTCCATAAGGAGTGATAACGACGCGTTAGGCAGATGTAAGGTTTTTTATATTCGGTGGAAGGCAGGCTGAAACTCTGCCCCAACCAAGTGAAACTAAGGGTCTGAAAGAGTTCACGATCTGATCTATTGGGTGTTAACCCTCGGAGGACGGCTAAGAATGTCCATTAAAAGGAGCGGACCGATGGGGTCGTTTTTCAAGCACGAATAGAACGATCTAAAGGGGGCTATCGGCCCTAAGAGATGGCCGTATCTCTTTGATGAATGTGGTATCGAGGTTCGGTTCATTTGGAAAAGAGGTCAGTCTTAGGGGAGACCATGCGAATGAAGGAGACTTCGATCATTCAACTTTCGCTTCTGAAGGGCACTTGGAATTCCGTAAAGTGAATCTTCTCTTTATGATCCTGGCCTTGGTAGAACTTGTCTTTGATTGGGATTTCGATTGAAAAGATGTTACATCACATCAGTGTGCTAAAACAGTCATTTTAGCCTACCCTCCTTTGGTTAAAATCCTAGCATCAAAGACTCTAAACCTTTAATATAAGACGAGATATCGAGCTTACAACACGTTTTCATAGAGTGGTTTCACCACTAAGTTGTGTCATCCTAAAGCATTAACCGATAAACATCGGGTTACTGATAACTATGGGTCGATTATAACTCCATATTGACCTGCCCCACACTACTTGACGGTTCCACCACCCTTGCCCTTGAACAGTTCCACCACCCTTGCCCTTGAACGGTTCCACCACCCTTGCCCTTGAACAGTTCCACTACCCTTGCCTGGTTTTGGTGTATGTTATAGTGCTTACCTTCTGGAATGCCCTAATACAATGTGATGGACAGAGGGAAGTACGCCCGCAACAACAAAGAGGCCGATTTGAGAACGTTTGGAGTAACAACTCGAGACCTCCTAGAGATATGGAGATGGCGAGAGATCGGAATGGGGATTCACGGCGGGGGAGATAAGTACTTCGTCCTGCCTCAAACTCATCTAAAAGATAGCATCAGAACAAACCAATAAAGGTTTCCCAAGAAGGGAGAAGAGCAGGGAAGAGCGGTCAGGTTCACACTATCCTACTACCAAACGAATTGAGAGAAGCGGCTAGAACCTGAGCCTTTTAGGAATATAGCGTTGCAGGGACCACACCACTCCATCTATGGGAACCAATCAGTCCCAGATCAGCCACTAAGACTAGACGAAAGTGGTTTCGCAAGGCAAAAAAGAAGGGCTATTCTTCGCATCTCGAAATAAATGTATGAATAAAAGCGCTATCGCACCTCTACCATTTGTCGCCCTGTAGAGGGGCGAGAGATAACGACGCGCACGCAATGACTTTTTAGGAATTAATGACTTTATCTCCTTTCACGACCGCAGAGGAATTCATTCTTCTCAACATAATCTCTTCTTTCTATTGTCTTGTGAACGACTATGCTTAAGTTGATTGAATCCCTTCTGCGTACTTATGTTACTTAACACTCTATCTCTGAACTCAAATCCCATAGGTCGGAATGCCAGGGGAACCGTATACATAACAAGTTTAAGCAGTCTCCTTCAAGGTCGGGAAGAATCAATCATATCCCGTACAATGACTCTTTGGAAAGCATGAAAGCAGGAAGACAATTTTTTGAACTGTGATTCAAAGGAAAGAAACCGTGGAGTTGAAATAACTCACTCAGAACACCTTTTAAAAGATTACGTGGTAC
>JBBMJZ010000082.1:907482-917717 GCA_037833815.1 Zingiber zerumbet | reverse complement strand
AGGGTATATGGCAGCGCAATACCATAATCCAGGGAATCAACCGATTGAGCTCGCCCGAAGTAGAGGGGGATTGTAGAACCACTCGTTTTAAAGTAAGGGTAGGGCCGTCAATATTTCTAGATCTTTCGTAGTGTGTTTTTTGAATCACTATAGTGAATGGCCCACGACGTAGGTATGCAACTACTATAATAAAATAAGTAGTCGTAAATGGAAGGAGGGCCCCCCTTATAATATTTAGCCACTATACTATATTCTATTGACGTATAGAATTCAATATCAATATTCAATATTAAGTTAATATTTGAATATTGAATTTAGTAATTTATTAGAAGTCAGTTCTAAATTGAATATTAGAAGATAAGAGACTACTCAAGTATTATAGTAAGTAGATAGAGGGGCCATTTATACTACTTTGTAGTTCTATCCGACATTCAGATATTCGCATTTAAGAGTATTTAAGTTGCGGTTGAGTTGGAGTGAATGGCACAATTAATGTTAGCTGCAGTGTTTGGTTGTCCTGACCCGGTAGAGTCCATATAAGTAGGCTCCGCTCCTTTCATTTCCGCTACACCTTGATCCGACCATAGGGAAAAGAATGAAGAGATGTTGTTTAATACGCCGGTAGCAGCTCCTGTTCAAGTAAGAGGAGAAAAGCCGCTCAGTAGTTGAATCAAGCTTAGGTGCATACTATTAACTTCTATTTCAAGCTGGTACCCTTTATTTCAAGCAGGTGCCCGGGGTACTGGTAGGGCCCGGAACGAGTCAAGTCTGTCAGCAAGTCAGTCGGTTCAAGTCTTTCAGCACGAGCAAGTCAGTCGGTAGGGACAGAATTCAACCAAACTGCCGGAAAGCACATATTTAATTGTGTTGCTGGTCCCAGTTCTTAAGAGGGATTGACTTTGGGCAAGCAACTGGTAAAGAATAAAACCATTAAGCTTAAGAATCCGAACTCAGTGTTTTCTCTAAATGGCGTTGCGCTCCGAACAGCTGCCGAGAATTCCAAGAAGGCAAAATACGCAACAGGGACGGGAATCAAATCCCCCTCTAATGTAGTATAAGTATAAGCTCCTCCTTTTGTCTGAGTCCCCAGATGAATGTTGAGTCCCGTAAGAGTCCAGAGACAGTTGGCGTAGCGTAAGGTACGAGCGACAGCGACGTCTAGACGAGCAGTTCCCGTAGCTTAGTGAGTCTAATTTGTTCCGGTTGCAATGTGAGTTGATTCTGTCCTTTCGAATGTTAGCTGTCAGTGAGCTGTCCACTCCATTTCATTCATCCCTCTCTTTTCCTGTAGTTAGTGGTGCCTGGGGAGAAAAGGGAAGGGCAGCGGCAGTTAGGGCACCAGTGGAACCAGAACACCTAAGGAACTCGGGTCGGGCAGCTTAAGATTGAATCTTTTCCCGAGAAAGCCTACTTATATATTATTTGTTTGAACTGCCTTACGAGGCTTATAAAAGAGTAGTTCACGGAAGCTATATGCATCTTCTGACTTGGTAACAGTCCCTATCTACCTCTTGCTCTTCATCTTGGACTGACGGGAGGAAGACGGGAAGGGGAGCGTACATTCAAGGAGAATAACAGCAGCTACAGAAGGTAATTCCTTCTCATCCCTCTCCAACTCAGTCGGCCCCATCCCTTTCGCTATAGTTGAAGAGATCTCCTGAACTCGTTCCGGGCCCTTACCTTTAAAAGAAGTATGCAACTCCATATACCAATTAATGCAACTGAGCCGGGCCACTCAGCGTAACTCAAATCAGGAAAAGCTTTAATATAAGTATGATTCATTCCTCTCGTTCCTCTTTGAAGAGTTAGGAGTTATTGAGTTCCTTTCCTTATGTGCCTGGGGAGCCTCCTAAATAACTGGAATGGGCTGAGAAGAGTCTTTTGTAACTTATTGCGAGTTACTCGCAATACTACTATATGAGTAGTGGATTATCTTCTTTCTAAGGAAGCAGACATAAGAGTGATAGGTGAAAGTTCATTTAAATATGCCATTCACGAGGCAGACGAAAGCAGTCTCCTACCTCTACCGGGAATCATGTCATTAATAAGCGCCCGTGGTGTAGCTCCTTATATCTGTAGCTTCTAAGTCCTTCTTGTCTGATTCTTGTCTGAGGTATGCACAAGATACTAATTATTTCAAGCTGGTGCCGGGGGTTCAGCTGCCCGTGCCCTTTGCAGCCCTTGCGCTTCCGAGTTCTTCAGAGTTCATGGTGCGGTTAGATTCCTTCTGTGATCAGGCGGCGGCACCCTCCTGGCGTAGCTCCAGTTTCAAGAGTGTTGTAGTAGCTTTTCTTGCCTACGGGCAGATCTTTCTACGTTTTGAATATTCACGCAACTATACTGGTAATTATCTGCTGCGGTACGAGCGACAGCGACGTCGACGGGAGAGATCGAGTTTTTGTAAAGAGTAGGCCCATTCTTTCGATAAAAACTAACACCATTAACGTTATCTGCCCTCTCCTGAGTCAGTCGAGCCTATCGGGGATACCCAGACAGTGAAGAAAATAGGTGCTAGCCCTTCTCTTCCGGTTTCCCTGTCAGCGTTTCTGCTTTCATTAAGGATTCAGATCTTACAGCAGATACAAAGAAAGAGCACTTACTATGGTCTTTCTTTCGCGGGGGCCGCAGCCCCACTCAAGGCGAATCACTCTTGGGCGGTGCCTTTTCTCATCCAAAGATTCAAGCAAGCAAGACGGAAGATGAAGAGATACCAGTCGCGGGAGGGGCAGGGGTAGATCTTGAGTAGTTTTTCATCACTATAAAAAAAAGAAATTGTATAAAGTATATATTGATGACTCAATCTTGCTGACGTTTTTTAGAGGGAGCCATTTTAGCAACTATACTGGTAATAATCCGCTGAGGGCCGACTGAGTTGGGCAGATCTTTCTAGGTTCAATTCTTTTGAGGGAGGACGGGAAAAGACAGCAGCAACAGACTCATACGTGCGTATTTAAGACAGGATGCTCTAGTAGTAGCATCTCTAGTAGTAGCATCTCTCGTCTCGTCTTGCCAGGCGATCCGAACCGACGGAAGTTGTCGATCAAGGTGCGGAGCGAAGCGAAGCTCATGCCATGGAAAGAGGAGAGATCCCCAACGGAAGGAACTCAAAAAATCTTGTTATAATTCAGATCCCTTCTCGCATTCAAGAAAGGTCAGTGGCCCTAGCCTAGCGAATGCCATGATTGTAAGTAAGGAAGAGGTCTCTCTTGATGGTCAAAGAAAGCGCCCCCGCGAACGAGACTCTTATTCGGGATAGCTCGCCCGGGGAGTTTCTTGAATCTTCCGTTTTAGGTTCAGTGCAAGGTTATTCGTATGCTATCGTGAGAAAAGAGGGAAAGACGATTCTCTCCTTGAAGAAGCATGAACTGAACCTCTCCCGTGCCCTAGTCATATCATAGGTCAAATGAATGAGAGGTAAGGGCCAGTGTGTTACAAGTCAGAGTTGCCCTTACTCTAAGAACTCAGTCTCGCTCACGTGAACTCTTGTAATTCTGATATTCCGGAAATTCCATTAAGAGATTGAGTTCAGAGATGGCTAGGAAAGAACTTATAGGAAGCGGGGGCTCTCCCCTAAGCCCTGCCTGCCAGCCAGCCACCAATGGGAGCATAACAAGAAGAAGCTTCAACTCACTTGGACAAGGGCTAGGAGTTCGACATCCCCTCCCATTGGGGACCAGGCACCTAAAGAGGAGGAAAGGGACCAAGGGCCAGACCCACAAGGAGAGGACTTATTGGACTTCTTTTCTTGCTTTTTGTACCTCTCCCCCTCTACCTTTAAGAGTTCAAAAGATTGGACCATATTAGTAGTATCAGAGCTAGTTCTTGTGCGCCCAGCCCTCCTTCCCCTACTAGGCTTTGAGTAAGCCCAGTTCTCGACTGTCTACTTATACAATTCTGTGCAAAAGCAACCATAGCATAGCTCTCCCGCATGCTCTTTCTTTCACCAGATAGCCCCTCATTTGATGCAGTTTGGGATACCGTAGCATGAAAGAGCTTAAAGGAGTCTTTGATCCATTCCCCACTGGAACAGAAGAAGAAGTAGAGGGCTCATGCTCATATTCAGTAGAGGGCGAAGAATAAGATATAAATGGTTCTCGCCTTGTGGTAGCGGAATAAAACGTTTCTAGATCTAGCTTAGCTCGGCTCCTAACCTTGTGTTGAGGCAGTGCTGCTTCTAGCAAGATGAGAGCTCCTACATTTGATAGTGAAGCTTCTCCTTCCCGTACAAGAGCCCTTTTCCCTTTAGTCTACTTCTACTTTCTATAAAAGAAAGAATCGGAGGCTCACAGCTGCGGAAGGAAGGCTGAGTCGTGGATGCCATTTTCTATCTATTTAGGCAGATAGGTCCCTAAGGCCTCTTTCTTAGCACACACCCTCTAGAAAAGTTCAATTCATTTCTTTTCATCTGTCATCTTCTAATCTTTTCAATTCAATGTAACGAGAAAGATTGTTCAAAAGAAGATCGCCAGACAAAGGGGAGCTGGGGAGTGAAGTTCATTCCTTAAATCGGCTCCGGGAACCATGGCGCAGAGGAAAAGAAGAGACATAAGATAGGGCTCACTGCATACTAGGAGTCTCCCACCCATCCACGAGGGACTACTCACTTGCTATGCCTATCTCTCTTTCCATTCTTATATTCAACTAGAACTGGCCGGTAGCGAATCTTCCTTCCATGCCTTGAGAGTGCTACTTCTCATTCCCAGCTGCTATTGATTATGAGCCTCATAGGTAGAGGGGGAGAGCAGACACTCGTGGGAGACCGGCTCACATTGCTAAGGAGGAGAGGGACCATCAAAAGTATGATGTTCAGACTCTGCTCGTGAACTCCTAAGGGTGATAGCTCAGAGCTTAGGTCAGAGTGGAATTAAAAAGAAAAAAAAAAAGGTTTTATTAAGAAATTCTCTTTGATTCCACAGTAGTGAGAGAAGCATGATTCTAGCTTCTGTTCCTCTTCAATACCATTCAAGTAGTCGACTTCAAGATGAGCACTCGGGAAGAGAAGAGAGTGAGCCAGTCATCATCCTAGGCCGAAAGAGCTGCTATTTCAAGTGTCAAAGCAAGGGTTGCCCTAATTCTTGATTCCGGAAGAGCGACTGGAGATCCCTCTCTTACATTTCACAAGGGAAAGCGGAGGAATGCTAAAATCCAATAAAATCTTCCTAATCTCATCCCATTTTTCAGAAGCTGGGGCAGCGGTCAGATCCATCTATTCTATAAAGAGAGGCCCTCAGTTAAAGATTGGGGAAAGACAGAAAAGAGTCCGGACTGGACTACTTTAATCGCATACTTGATTGAAGGTTCTGATCCTGCTGCTCTAAATGCCATACGCGGAACTGAGCGAATTCAGTTCTATTATTAAATCAAATCCTTAGTTCCTTAGGGTTACTGAAGAAGAACCAGACCATGATGACTGATTGCGCACCAAGGAGTAGCCCTTTCAATAAGCATGAACCCCACTACGCGGTGCGAAGCGAGACTCGACCCGAGTGTTTAGTCTGAGTCTTCCCCTCTCGTCCGCTTTCCCTACACCTGCTTCCATAAAGTCTTAAACTCTGCTAAGTGGGACACAGAAAGAAGACATGAGTGCTACCCCGCTTCAATCATGAGAAGAGCGCCTAGCCACCTGCCCGGATCACAGGCGAGTCCAGTGGTTGAAAGTTCTATTCTCACCAAAAGCTTATACTGAGTAAGGTCACTCCCTGGATCTTGACCGACCACATCCATTATAAACGTAGCTTTGAGCCGGCTCCCATGCGGTAGACGGAGACCCATTGAAAAAAGAAAGAAAGAGAATGCCCGGATCCTTGTCAAGTTGGTGACCTCTCTCTTCTTGAATAAGAAAGAGACTCCCGACCGCTACCAGCTCGCTAGCCCCTTGTACGGATATTTTACAAGAACGTGCGGCTAAATGAACCCGACCTACTAGTTCTTTCATTTAGGGAGAAGTGACTCGAGCTCAAGTGCTGCATGTAAGTGAATGGACGCAGCTAATGGCATTCAGACCAGTGATCCGAGGAAAGGTAGCGGCATTCTAGTGCCTAGCTAAGACTCCCATTCGCCTTTCTGCCCTCCATTGCGCTCCTCTGCTCCTATTGGCGGACTGAGTTCCCGGCTCCCAGGGTTTCATCTTTCATTTCTTATAGGATCAGCTGAGAAGCTCTTGTTCAAAGATCTGATCTGACAAAACTACGAAAGATCTTAAGAAGCGGAGTAAGCTAGACGAAGGCGAATCCCAGCTCTTGTTGCAAGGGTTCGTGTTCTCTTCCCAGGAAAGGGAGAGCAGGGCGAGTCAGACCTCTGGCTTAATGGACAGGCCAAAAAGAGGGGAAGGGGAAGAGGAGGAGAAAGGACTCGAAAAAGAGATTCTTTTCTAAAAGAAGAAGGAAAGAAGCTGCACCGGCTCCTTATCTCTGTCTGGGACCTTTGCGAAGGAGAATAGAAAGATTCTTCCTGGGAAGGGGGGGCGACCTAACAAAGTCCAACGGACCGGGAAGGAGACTGAAGCTAGCCCCATAAGAGCATCATACTAAATGAGTTTGATTTCTCTCTCGGGTAAGAATCCAATCCGCACACATTGCTTGCCGGTCATAAGTCAGGGCTCTGCTACGAAGTCATTCCTACAGTTAAGATTCTTTTTTTAATCCTCGGCTCCGCTACGTTCACCTGGGACTCTGCCCTTATGCGTAAGATTTCTAGGTGTCTAGGAGAGAATGGAAAGTGGATAGTGCCCTGCCCTTAAATTGACATAATTCCCGCTTGCCTAGCCAGGCCAGCTTCAGCTTCAATCCCCCATCCCATCTCGCGGATTAGGTTCAATGGGGTGTGGGGACCGTTCAATGAAAAGTGTCTCGCCGTCCTCACCCATTTCTCTGACTTGCCCCCTCCGCCCCTTCCCTTACGTTCAGCTCTCCGCCCCTTACATATGTATGCGCGTACACAGATTGAATATCCTCTCTGGTGGGTGCCTAATCTTTTCATTCCCTAAGACCTTCCCGAGCTCCAAGCCTCTGAACTATCCTATCTGCCCTGCGCGCCCTTCGCTTCTCCGGTTCACTGTCTTTCATGCTCAGTCTTAAGTGAAGGAATGCAAAGTGGAATGCCCCATCAGGAATGCAAGGTGTCCCTTCTCTGTGCCTTCCGCTTCTTTGGCCTGCTGACCTCTTTCCAAAACCTCCCTCGTACCTAAGTAAAAGAGAAAGAAAAGATTAACTCGTGTGAGAATAAAAGTTCCTCGAAGGAAGGCGTCCTGAAGGAAGGTCAACTAGGACGGGCTCAACTCTACAGGGCTCAAGGTTCGGAAGTGAAAGTGCAAGTGCTTCAACTCCTAGTGCCCGGCTCGCTAGAAAAAGGACCTGGCAAAGAGACTGCTGCAGCAGAAGACGGAGAATGATAGCCCGTCTGGTTCCGATCCTCAGATGAAGATAGTGGTCCCCTATCCCAAGCCAAGGATGAGACCGAGCGCTTGCCTCAAAAGAAAAGATAAGAGATGTCTGAAATTGTCCTAGCGGAATAGTGGATCAGTCACGTGCACGCGAGCAAAGATATTTGGAAGAAAGCCTCTCCATCCTCTCATTTGATGATTCTCCACAGCTTACCTAAGCCGAGAGCGAAAGAAGGAGAGAGAGATAAATGCCGCGTAAGAGCTGGCACGCGGTAGTTCTTTTTATTTACAGTTCCTGGCATTTACTTATTCCTCTTTGCTATTGCCATTGTGTGTGTTCGGACTAGGGAGCGCTTTGCCCGTTGACTCTTTATTACCTAGTTGGAGTTGGGCATGAGCAGGTTAGAGGAAGGAACCTCTCACTTTTAAGCGCAGGCCAGCATGGCAGTAGGGAGTGCTAGGATAGAGGAGCAGCGGCTTTCTTGATCTTGAGTAGCTTCTGGTTCGATCCGACTTTAAGATAGTGAGCTACTTATTCTCCAGCAAGAGAAGAGAATCAAGGGATGAATCCAACGGATCCGTAGATTCAACTGCTGCTAGAGCAAACTCTGGATCCAACCTACTAATGGTTGCTGGAGACGCAGAAGAGTTCATGCTCTGCAGCCGAAAAGGTAAGCAAGGAATCTCATATGCCAGTTCGTGGATTATGTTTCTGAATCGGAATGCGCATCGCCATTATCAGCCAACATCTCTGGGGCGGGGGATAACATATCCGCAGTTATTCTTCTTTTCTTGTTACGCGGGTGCCCGAGAAGAGAGGCGTAGCTCACATCTTAATCTGACGGCGGGTTAAAGTTCATCCCCGGTCTGGTAAGTAGGATTTCCTAGTCCGCTGCTGTTGAGTCCGAATCACTATGAGTAACCGCACCCATCTGCAAAGAAAGTGTGTAAAATGTGGCACGGTAGATGCTGCTTTTGAATACAAAGGATAACTCGGCGCTGCAGCCCTTGCTTGCTACAAGAGTTGGGGAAGCATGAAGTTCATGTTCAGAATCCGGGTTCCTGGCGCAGAACATTCGGATAGGATAGAGGTGCGTAGCGGACAACTATTCTTTCGTATAGAACGTGCAAGTAATTGATTGAGTATATGTCGGACGATTCTAGCGCTTTGAAAAGACAACAAGATCTTTATCAAAAGGGGACTTTCCACTCTCCTCTCTTCCCTTTGATCTTGTCCTCCTCTTCCTTTTCTTACCAATAAAAGGTTTGCTAGATCCCAAGTTCATTCAATTCCTTTCTTCCCAGAGCTGCTGCCCCAGTCCCATATATAAGAGGAGCTGGATCCACTGCAGTTGGAGGATAGGATTGAAGACTTTGTAGTTGGAGTTGAGATCCATTGGTATGAGTTCGGCAGAAGGGAGATCTTACTTAAAGATAAAGAGTTCGCTGCTTTACGACGCTGTCGCTTGTTCCTCGCACCTTGCTCTATAAGTCTATCTCAATTCAATTTATTGGGGCTTTAGAAGATGAGCTCCTTCACTTGGGTAGAACCGATCCCGAAGAGGCGACGACCTCCCTCATTCTACTTCCAGAGCCTAGCCTCGGCGAACCAAGATCTCACGTATAACAGAATCCCATTAAGCTTTTTCCTATAAGTCCTCATAACCAGAATCTTTTATTTACATGAACTACTAGTAGGCAAGGAGCAGCTATGGAGTAATTCAACATGGACTCGTTCGGGAATTGACACTCGAGTCTCCCGTCAAGAAAGAGAAAGAGGACCACTTCGGCAAGGCCTCTCCTGAAGGTAAGAAAGAGAAGCTTAGAAGTAGCTGCTGTGCTACTGCTTAACGCATATGCATTTACTCATCTCTTAAGGGAAGGCAATAAAAGACTCGGAAGGTCAGAATTCAAGGGCCGAAGGGATCGCCGTAATTTAGGGGCGAAGAGCTGAACAAAAGTTTAATTCTTTGAACTTTTAAGTTGGGAAGGGTACCCACTGGATAGGTGAGACGTTAGTCGAATTGGCGAAGAGCTGAACGTCAGGGAAGGGTAAGAAATGTATCAACGTTTTGAATAGCCATTCACGACTAGGGTAGAACCGATAGGCTCGAGCGCATGCGAGAGGGCATTACCGACTGAGTTGGGTAGAGTTCATGGCCTAAAGCCATTCACGACAATGCTGATGGGGAGGCTCGACCGATGAGATTAGGGTCATAAAGTATCTACGTTTTGAATTGCCCCACCCTAAGTAATCTCGCAATACTGTAATCCGCGGAAGGAAGTGAACGACTGTTGCTTAGGGCTCTGCAAATTCATTTCAACCGGAAAGCACTCATTTCTAAGAGAATCAAAACGAGACCCACGGCCGCCTATGAAAGAGAGTCCCAAAAGCGGGGCCTTCTGACAACAAAGGATGAACGGAAGTTCCTCTTCCTGTTGACAGTAGGATATAGGGTGAGAAGATATAAAAGACAGCAGCGAAAGGAGTCCATTCCAGTTTCCGTTTCCGGTTTGATAGTGGAATCTGTCCTTTGAGGATTTCTCGGGACTACTTGAATGAAATAAGGATCGGATAAAAGCAAACTCAAACTCGCTCTACGGCTGCGAAGAGGCTCGAGCAACCGTGTACAAAGATTAAATATCCTTTCCGGAACTAGGATAGGGGACAAGCTTTGGAATGTACTCAGACCCTATTCCTTAATGAGTTTGAAGTCCCGGGCACAAGCTTTTTAATGTAATGAGTGCCGTACAATGAACTCAGTCTTTTGAACAACAATCATTCCCTGCAGCAGTTTAGTTGGCTAAAGATTAGCTCCTATAGCTCTTGCTCGAGTACTCTACAATAAGTATT
>JBBMJZ010000082.1:883616-907382 GCA_037833815.1 Zingiber zerumbet | reverse complement strand
AGGAAGGAACGAGCGACGTGTTCAGTCATCCCTTACTTGAGCCTATGATCTCAGTAGCAGAGCCTATGATGAGATACTCAGTAGCTTACACGAGAGCAGAAACTTTTAGCCATGAACTCCTTAGGTCGAGCACGGAAATAAAGAAACTGAGCTATCGGAAAGAAAATGCTGATGGGGGGCCTCTGCTTACTGCTTGAACTAGAATACCTCTCAACGAAAGACAAGACACCGAACCTGCTCACGAGTCACACTTGGAGATCTCTTTCTGAATTTCGAAAAAGTTTAAAATCCGCCTAAACGGGCCCCATCAGCAGTATTGGGAAATCGACAACCTAAAAACCCATCAGCAGTATTTGAATAATTAAAACAGTATATTCTTTGATTAAAATAACTAATTTATTTGATTAGGCCCTCAAACTTCTTAAGTGCACTCGTCCCCCAAGGCCGTTGACAAAACGCGAAGAGTCGGTCTAGAGAAATCAAAGACTTTTTAAATTCTTCTTCTGCTCAACCCTTTCGCTTCGTTCCAGACAACTAGTTAAGGTTGGGCATAGGTTTTGAATAAGAGAGCGGGCGCTCGGAGCTTCTTTGAAAGCTATTGTTCTCCTGAACAGGACTATTGGAAGGACATCCTTCTTTATGAAAGCAGGCTAGACTTCGCGAGCCAAGCTAGAAAGCTAAATAGATGCGTGTGAAGCCACGAAAACAGATCCACGTGGTGATCATCAGAGCCTTAAAAAGAAAAGGGCCTAAAACGTTAGTTTTTTTTTATTACTGAGATCAAAGCATCATCCGGAGGAGCCAAAGTACAAGACTGGAATGCGTCCATCGGGGTCTTACTAATTATTAGGAATATAAGGAATAGAGGAATAGGCGGCAGTATAGCCCCCCTGCATGTTCTTCAAAGATGCGGGTTCCATCTTTCATAGCAGTATTGGAGAATCTATCCCCTTCATCTGTAGATGGAAACTAGGGTACCACTTAGTCTTCAGCCGTGGCAATCACTCACCTTTTTTTGTTTGCTTAGCCCGGGCACCAGCCCTTAAAGGCTGAGAAGAAGAAGGAAGGGGCCGAAAGGGCGGCTTTGCTCCTTGGTATGCCGGCTCTATCTCTATAAAGCATTCATTCGGGGGCTACTAGGCTAGAGGAAGCCTCCGTGGTTGAGGATTCGATTCCAAAAGCAAAAGGGATTCCAGGATTACTTGGTCGATCTGCTCATTCTGACGCTGGTTAGGATCTCGCGTGTCCCGGGCATGGATTTCATCCAATTGTCTCTTCTCTTTCGCCTCCGGTAGCGGCTGACCCTGGTCTTCTCCCTGAGAAACCTCGTAAAGCTCAACGTCACTATATAAAAACGCCGGTTTTGGAACCTCTGTGGGCGATACCAGGGGTCTGTCAAATTGTGAAATAGCGCTTCTTTTGCCCTTTCAGCAAATCCAGGAATTGAATAAAGTCCTCCAGATCTTGACTTTAGGTCTACCTCAGAGTAGAATAGAGGACTTTCGGCCCTTATTTTGTTTTGGAACCTCCACTGCAAGGAGGAATGAATCTTCTCCAACGCCAACGGCTGTAGTGCCAATTGAAGAGAGGCAAATGCGCGAAGACCTTGAATACCCACCTGCCGCAGGTGCCTGAACAACCCCCACTTCGGGTGTTGAACTGGATGACATTTACTTATATCTTGAGTCTCCTGGACTGGCCGCCCTATAGAGTATAGAGAGAGGGAAAATCTCTTATTAGAAGAAGTGACACCGCGTAGATCAAGCTAAGAAGACTCAGTCACGGCAGTTGCAGATGGGCAGAGCTCCTTTGAATTGATGAATTGGTTACATAACATGTACATAACATGAGGACCCCCTTTTTTTAGTTAGAAAAGTGCGTCTCGGCGAGCAGGATATGACCTCTCTGGGAACCCATTAACAAGAGTAGCGGCGTCCGTTGGTACCAACCCGAAAAGTGAATGTGACTAAGGAAAAAGCTCGGCCGTAAGACCGTCACATGGGGTGCCCTTAGGGGGCCGTCGCAAAATGGAGCAGCCCTCTAGATCAAGCCCTTTGCATTTGACTCTCCTTAGTGGTTCTGTTTTGATAGTTACGTAAGGAGACTTTCTGCGGTCAACAGAAAGAAGAGCCTCAGCTGTCGGTGGGTGGACGTATGATACTGCCTCCAAGATAGTCTTTTATATATCCAAATCGCGCGATAAAAGATCTTCATGTGTGATTATAGTCAAGCGCTGATACATTTAAGGCGCATGGTTCAGACATGCAATTCCTAGGTCGACTATTCATTTCGTTCTATGAATTCAGTATCACCACTCCTTATTCCGCTGAGGTCGATCTTACTAAGATTTAGTTCACTATTAGTGTTGAGGTTTGAAGCTCGACATAATAGTTTAGGTAAGTATTGGAGGGTGCTCGACTGAAGGGAGAGGCCTCAAAAACCCATCAGCAGTATTCCAAGTCATAGTCTTTCAAAATTGAAAGTCAAGACGGATCAGATGGATGGATGGTACCTTAGCTGAAGCAGTCGCCGATGAGCCCTACCCACTCGGGACCCTTTGCCCTCTTATTGCTCTTGAACACTTTGTACTGCCCATCGCTAAGACGACTTAGAATAGGGAAGCAGCCCCGCCTGGGAATAGCTATCTCTCTCTCGCTCGTGGAATCGGGGCACCCACCCCCATCCACTCGTCCAACTCCGGTTCAGAAGGCACAAGAAGAATTCAAAAGAACGAGAGTGAGATAGAAATGAGACTGAATACTATCTCAAAAGGAAAGTCAAAAGTGACCAAACCTTGCCCCGGGGATGAAAGAGAGGACGCAGTTGTGAAAGAAAGCGGAAGACCACGAAATAGATCTACCAAAAGACAAAAGGAATGAGACACCCTTCTACGCGCTACGCGAGTCAATCCCAGTAGAATAAGATCTTACCCTAGGGAATGGTCTCTCGAGCCTTAGTAGTTAGCCTACTTCGGATCCTCACAGCTCCTTTTCTGTTTGCGGGTGCTAAGACTAGGCGAAGAATTAAATGAATCAGTTCGCTTGACCAACCCGAGCCTTCAAGCCTCTAGTTCTTCTGATTTTGCTAACATCCTTCGATGACAGGCCGACCGAAGGAAGACGCACTGGGATCCTACTTCTATCTCATCAGAAGCTGGCGCATAGGCTATAGAATATATAATCTCACCTTCTACTCGTTTCTGCTACTTTTTGTGCCTAATTTGAAGCTTTTTGGTCATAGGTTGCCAGTTTTCCACTAGTTGACTCCACGCATTGCACACTCAAATCATCCAACTCGAAATAGCTTAGATAACGAGAAATGCGAATTCGATTGAAAACTCTCTCAACTCAATTGGAAGATCACATAGTAGCTTTCGCCCAAATAAGCTTAGCCGTCAGTGGATCAGGTCCTTATACGTAAGGCGATCCCGCGAAGCAGGTCACCGGAGGTGAAGTCAACTTCCTTTTCTTTTTGAGCAGATTCGGATCGAATTCACATTTTTAAAATTAAACACTGTTTTTACAAATATATATATATATTAAGAGAAAGAAGTCGAGTTGCACCTTTGGACTTAAAATCCGTATTTGACTCAACAAATTCTACTTGTTCTACTTGTCCCAACCAAGCTTTCAAACTTCCGCTAGTCAAAAAAGAAAAGAAAGGCTCGACTGCAAGAAAGCTTCCTCTATCGAAAAGGCGGAGAATTGGTGCGAAGAAGAATGGAGATCTCGGGGTCAGCCCTTACTAGAAAAGCCCTGCCAACCAGGTGTAGTTTTCCTCGCGTGAGACTGGCTCGAAACAGGTGGCCAAAAGAAAGCGATTTAACGCCCTTTCAAGGCGGCTCACGTCAGAAACCATTACAGGGTCTGGAAACGCGAGAGAACGTAAGAGAACGTAGCTGTAGAAAGCAGTAGCAGGAAGGCTGGCCCCCTAACTTAAGAGTTTGCGGGAAAGAGACAAGAACGAATTCTATAGCATTTTCAATAGTAGCCCTTCTTCCTTCACTTCAACGGCAGCAGCAGGGGATATTGCCCAACTAGAATATAGTTGAGAATATCGGAGTCGAAGCTCATATAAAGGGGGTTGTGTTATTCTTTTATTCTCTAAGCCTTTATTCCGCCAGTCTGCCCCTTAGTGAAAGCAGAACAAACACTCATATTGTTTTACCGAAGTCTGCTTTGCTCTATCTGAGTCTAGTGCCATTCCTTTCCTAAAGAGGGGATTCTTAAAGCAGAGCTTTTATTCCGCAAATTCCTATAGCTGATATGCGCATGTATACCACCAGCAGAAAGCGGATATGCGATAGTCTACCTTATTAGTTGCTTATTCTAACTAGTAGCAGCGCATATGCGACAACAAAGCGGATATGCCGGGAAAGAAGGCAGAGTAGCACTAGCGGGAAGGGACATGACAGCTGAGAGGGAGAGCAAACAGCACAGCCGCATCGAGGTCAGCAGCATCAAATCAAAGGGACTCGCCCCATTCTTGAGTTCGAACCGGATCTCATGGAGTAGCAAGATGAGCTGTTAGGCACGAAAGCAAGCCCATCTATTGGATACGAGAGGAAAACCATAGCGTCATGCTTTTAACATTCAGCCCATCAAACAACAAAAGAAAGCCAGTTGAGGTCTCAAAGTCAGATGCAAGAGCCACTATAGATTCTCCAATCAGCCCTTTTTCCAGCTGTTCATACTCGGACTCAGATCTGGCACTAGCCGTCTTGTAGTGATTAGGGGGACAAGCCCCATTGAGGATTTCGACCCTGATCTGTCTACGCCATGAATTAATGGAATTGATTCGGGTATAACAGTAGATGGCCACACCAACCCTAACCTGATCTCCTTGGGAAGCACTCGGAGTTCGAGACGGAACCCTTCTTAAGAATATTTTGATCCCCGGGGAAGGAGCGCGCAATGCAATGTATTGACTGAAGCCTGCGTAGGAAAAAGCAACTACCACTAGAGCGGTTGAAACCTTGTAGACGAGATTTTCAGATGCCAGTCAGTCCGTTCGGGCCCATGCCCCGGTCAGGGAAGACAGAAGAAAGGGCTAGTCTGAAAGGAAAGGCTCAAGCGGGACTATGATTTGGGTAATCGAGACCTGATTGTGCTTTGCAGCCTGTTTAAGACAATCATGTTCACCTTGTTCACTGGCTCGCGGACTCCTCACCTTAGGGGATATGTCTCACTATACAAAACGTAGTTCAGCAGCATAAAAGGAAACAACAGAGATGAGCACGCATCTCGATCTCAGAAAGCCTCTCTTCTCTTAATGGGCTTAGATTCCTCTACACCTTTCTCGCTTCAACTTAGGCGAGAAAAAGACCAGCCAAACGGGTTCCGGTCGTGAGTTAGCAATAAAAACCGACTGGTTTAAACCGGGTACAGACCAGATTTTGTCCATGATAGGATAGGGATAGAAGCTTGTGCATCTTTCTATTTGATCTTTGTTGATGGATCTATCAAAGTGGCATAGGAGATTCTTTCTTAATGGAAACTTGTCTTGTATAGGCCCGCTCTCCTAAAACCCTTCATAAGGGATATGGCTATAATGAGAATCTCTTGCTTTCCGCACCCGCTAGTGCACATACCCTTTCGTTTAGCTAAGTATCGGACAATTCGCTTTTCATAGTCCCGAGATAGAAGAACCTCTCTTTTGCCCCATTGGGGATTCATTGTTCCATGCCTCGATCCCAAAAAAGTTAAGATAAACTCGACTTTCGAACCTCAGATTACCAATCACCAATCCACATGGTCTATCGCTCGAGTTATATATCTTGGTTGTCCAATCCTAAGAAATCAACCGAGGAAGAGTTCGCCCTTTTGCCGAATTCTCAACATTCAAAAATGACTAGTCCGAGATGAGTAGATCAATAGCACTGGTCATCGACCTGCTAGAGCTTACAGAGGAGGCGGGGGGTTGAGTTCATTTTTTTATTTGTTTCGAGGGGCTAGGCCCAGTACTACCTAAGGCGAGAGGCTGGTCAAGCTCTTCCTCTAATAAGTAGAGAGAAAAGGAATCGAATCTATAAAGTAGAAGACATGGATGAATGGGTGCGGCTCAAACCGTAAGCAGAATAGCTAGTTTCAGATCTCGTGTAGGGAGAGTCATTAGGAGAGGTCCTCGTGCTATTCATCTATTAAAGAGGCTGATCCGGAGAAGTCTTCTCAAGTACGAATTGGATGTGTTAAGCATGTAACAAGGCTCACTTTCAAATCTTCCAATCATGCCAAAAAGTCGGGTTTTGGCCACTCAAAAAGACCTTTTCGTGAAAACACTTTACTATACGAAATAATGGAAAATTTCACCGGAGAAGCTTCCGGGAACACTTTGCCAATCTCATGAATGGATATGTCACAAACAAGTTCAGAAATGGTTCTTTCCCCGGAAAAAAGAAAGTATATATATATTATAACCATATTTTCATTCAAGAAATGTGAATTAGACTTTTTCACTCAATCATTAGTATTAGTAAGTAGGTGCTTCGCTCCCGCGACTTACCAGCTTTGCGGGACCGCAGTCCAACTCGGGAGTGTCTCTACCAAGGTCTTACCCACGGCAAAGAGCTTTAGACTCACAGGCGCAGCTTTATGGGGTCGGAAAGCTACTCTTGCTCCAACTTCCAATTGAGAGAGATTGAATGATCGAATTCACATTTCGAAATTCGCATTTCTCGTTATATAAGATATTTCGAGGATATTTCGAGATGACTCCAAATGGTTAAATCTCGTATGAGAAGAAATGAGAAATTCAAGTATAGGCGATATCGAATACCGAAAGAAGGAAGAATACAACACTAACTATGGTCGGTCAGTCCAAGGATAAAAGAAAATGATGCCTCATTAAAACCTAATTGAAGGAAAACCCAGAGGGAAAAAACTACTGTGGGGAAAAAGAGTACCATGCAAACTAAACACAAAACCTAAACTGCTCTCTACCAGACATATCCTGTGAAACCTGATTCTGAACAAATTGAGGAGCAGAAGACCACCACATAGAAGTGAAACTACTTTTAGAGAGCATGTCGGCAACCTTATTGCCCTCTCTAAAGATATGAGACACTACAAAATCCATCTGAGAGAGCAAATGAAGAACATATAGCCATCTATTCCGGTGATTCCAGGGGACTACACTTGAGCGAGACGAGAGCAATCCAACAACATAGGAGGAATCCGACTCCAACCAAATCTGCCGCCAAAAGCAATTTCGATGGCCGCTGCCACCAACTCCGCTTGAAAAGAAAATCCGTTGCCAAGGTGAAGCGCGAAGCAGCCATGCACGAAACCCCTGCTGTTTATAAAAACCCCGCCACACGAAATCGGGCCAGGAACCCCTCGCGCGCTGCCATCTGTATTTATTTTAATCCAGCCCGGTGGAGGCGGCTTCCAGAGCACTGGAAGAATGCAAGGAGCTTTTCTCGGCTTCCCGGAAATACGTAAGTCATGCAAACGTAGAAGGTCATCCTGCGAATTGAACATCACACCAATATCAAACTGGTTAACTTCATGAAAATGTGACCAAAGAGAAGCAATGATCAAGTTAAAGTTAGGTTTAGCTCCCTCGAATATGAATTTGTTACGAGCTGACCAAATGAGCCAAACACACGAAACGAAAGCAGCTCTCCACAAGGAAGAGAGTTGCGGACTGAGCTTGATTCGCATGGCATGAAGACAAAGGTGGTGCCCACCCCCTATCCAAGTGAAAGCGAAACACGGCCGACAGACGCTGCCATATCGTCCTAGTAAAACTGCATTCAGAGAAAATGTGATCGACGGTCTCTGCATTCTTGAAACAAAGGACACAAATCGATGGACCGCCTCGACGACGAATAGAATCCATTGTAGGGAGACGATTGTGAATCGCCCTCCAAAGATCGAGCGACGAGCTGGGATAAAGGAAGCCCAAATCCACTTCCCCCCAGGCTACCGAGGGATAAGATGGTCTTAGATGCAAGTACGCCAACTGAGAGGTAACCTGTCCATGCAGCGACTTACTCCAAACCCTAGAATCTGACGAGTTTGGAGCAATCGGAGTAGTAACAATCAACCGGACAATATCTAAGCACTTGATTATGAAATCGGGCGAGAAGTTCCAGACACCATTGATATAATAATCAGAGACTGGTTGGGTGTAAAACTTGCGAACTTCAACAGGAATGTCCAGTTTATCAGCAATAACAAATCCAAGCCAGTTGTCAAGCCAGCCAGTTGTCAAGCCAAAACCTGACAGACGAGCGGTCCCCAATCAGCCATTTCGAATCTGCTGTAAGCGCGCTGATATGTTCTTTCAGGCCACCCCAAATAGAGGAGGAGATGTATCGAACTCGAGGCAATAACAAATTATCAAGATATCTACCTCTGATGAAAGAAAAGAATTCCGAGTCCTTAGTAAGAAAATCCCAAGTAAAACGAAGCAAATAAGCTTTATTCATCGTCACTAGGGATTTAATCCCCAGACCCCCCTTCGACTTAGGTGCACAGCACCTGGACCAAGCAACCATAACATTACCACGCTGTGAAACATCGCCTGTCCAAATAAAATTACGAATAGCCGAGTCCAGCTCCTTAAGAAGTGACCCAGGCCACCGATACACCATCATAGAATGTACCAAAGATCCGAGAATTACAGACTCCACCAAACAAATGCGACCTGCCATCGAGAAGGTGGTGCCCTTCCAACGAGAAAACTTTGAAAGGATTTTATCCGCCAGCGGCTGCAGAAAGATTTTCCGGGGAACGCCCCGAAATAAAGGAAGACCCAAGTACACAAACGGGAGATTGCCTTCTGACCAGAATACGACGAATAGCCCGCCTAACACTCTGGCGTACGTGAAGCCCAAAATCAACCTTTGACTTAGCAGGATTATAGTGTTGCCCAGATAGGGAAGCATATTCAGACAAGATTTTGAAGAGGTGTCTACAATTCATGACAGATGCACGACAGAAAATAAGGACGTCGTCCGCATATAGCAAGTGAGACGGAAAGGAAAGACCCCTACCAGCTGAGATAGGCATAAGAGCTCCATTATTCACCGATATCCGAAGGTATCTACTGAGAACCTCCTCTGCAATGCAAAAGAGAATCGGCGACATGGGGTCGCCCTGCCGTACACCCCGCTTGAAAAGGAAGGCCCTTAGGACTAAGGGGAAGGAAGCTTTATTTTGATTCGTCGTCCTATCGTAACTAAAGTCGAGTAGATCCCGAGTGCCACCGATATTGCTCTTGGAGGGCTAGTAGAAGGGCTTGATCCTACACTCGGTGAAAGGCGAGAAAGACCAGGTTCAAGGCGTAGAGAAAAGAAAGGCGATTCCCCTGATTCATTCACAAGAATTGCTGTCGAGCTGGGACCATGCAACATGCACCGAACCGCGCTTGCGAACGTCCCCGGACCAAATGAAATTCCGTATAGCAACCTCCATGTCTTTTAGTAGAGCTCCCGGCCAACGATAGGACATCATAGAATGAACAAAAGACCCCATAATCACCGATTCCACTAAACAAATACGACCAGCCATGGAGAGGGTTGAACCTTTCCATCGTGCGAATTTTGCAAGAATACCATCTGCAAGAGGCTGGAAAAGAGCCCGACGAGGAGAGCCACAGAAAATAATAGGAACTCCAAGGTAGGTAAAAGGCAATGAGCCTTCAGGAATCCCCAACAGACGGCGAACTTGTCTACGGATTCTGGTGGTCGCATGACGGCCAAAATACGCGCGTGATTTGCTCGGATTAGAACATTGCCCGGAAATAGAGGCGTAGTCATTCAATATACGCAGTAGTTGACGACAGTTCGAAGGAGTCGCGCTGCAAAATCTCACAATGTCGTCAGCATACAGCAAATACGAAGGGCAGGGAAGACCCCGTCTCGCAAAACATACATGGACGAAGAAGGCCCTGTTGAGTCGAGTAGTCAATATAGCGAGCAAGAACCTCTCTTCAGCCATGCAAAATAATAATGGTGACAAGGGGTCTCCCTGTCTGACTCCTTGAGAACAAGAGAAAAATCCCTCCGGCGATCCGAGAACGGAGATACGTGCAGATCTAAGGATAGTATCCACCGGCAGTGGGGGAGAAAGCCATTTGATGCAAGACAGAAAGGAGAAAATCCCAGCTGAGCGTATCAAATGCTTTTCTAATGTCGATCTTGACTGCCATGTTACCCTCATCACAACGCCTGTGCAAGCAGTTAAAGCCTTCCGAGGCCATCGCTCTAAAGGGTCAGCTTGATGGCAGCTATCCTGCTCTGTTTGAGAGAATTGGTGTGGTTCGCTAGCTCTTTCTTTTGAGACGAATTCAATTCATTCGGAAGGCGGTCGTGATAGGGAAGGACCTTGCCTTATTACCAGGAAAGGGAAAATGGGCCAAATCGCCTTCTAGAGAAGAAAAATACTTGACTATTTGGTGCATACTATTATACCTTATTCTTAAACCATTACCCTGGATTGCTAGCAGTGAGAAATTCATATCTGATGAAGTTAGCTCAAAGCAAGAACACCCGAGGAAAGAGTCTTTCCCGATAGGGAGAGGTTAGGGGGTGGTAAGACATATTATAGCAATGTCCCTTTGTTAGCCCGGCAAGAGTGAATTCTTGTATTTTATGAAGACTAGCTTTCCTGCCCTGCCCTCTTTTTCTTACCTCCAATAGATAAGAAGCGCAAGGGTGGTATTCTGGGAGTGTTGCATGCCCCAATAGAAAGATTTATTAGACTATACCCAAGAGATAATAATACAAACTTTCATGCCCGAAACTCCAACTGAAGAAATCCACTTCCGGCAATTCAACTATGAGCTCGATTGTTCCCATAATGCGACTTAGGTTCCGTAGGAATCTTAAGTCTTAGACTTCTGACACCGGGACAAATGAAACTACTATATATGGAAAACTTCTACTCTCTCACCCTTTCCCACGGCCTATAGGAACCAGGCTATCGACGCAGCTAGACCGCTTTGCCCCTCACGTCCTCTCCTCCTAGCTCTTGTCTTTATCCGAAAGTGAAGCCACTTAGTCTTTGCTACGCACCTAAGCGTCTTTCTGACAGCTATCTTGCTAAATAAGTTTCTTTCTCACTCCCTTTCCTTCTTTACCTGGAGGAATTGGTTCTAACCTACTCGATATCTTCCTTGCGCTATAGGAAGTGCTTTCAGCAAAGGGAGAGGGGGGGATGAATAGCTATGAATCTTCCTTGAACCTTCTTTGAATTTGTATGCCTGTGATCTTGGATCTTTCCTGAGAAAGAAAGCATTCATATATATGGCCAGGTCACAGGAATGCTTCTTAGACTTCAAATTCCGAGTCAACAACCGTAACTCGAGCACTTTACTTAGCCCTAGCTCTTCCCTTCCTTTCAAGTAAAGGACTACGTTTTTCTTGGTTTGTCTTTGTTAGCTACTGGAACTTCAACTTAATAAGGAATCTCGTAATTCCTTTCCCCATCCTGTTCCCAGGTTTGAAGTAGCTGCTTCGATAAGGACCAGGAATATTCAATCGCCCGGGAATCCTATTTTATTAAGTTCGGAAAGATCAAGCCAAGCTATTTGGCAAGGGCCTAGCGACGAGGGGATTGATTTGTTGAAGATCTAGATCTAAAAAGATTTTGACTTCTTTCTTGATGTGAATCATAGCTATTCAATCATTGCTTTTCCTGTTACAGATGCCAGTCTTTTTTCTGTTGATGCGGAAAAAAAAGCGCAGCTAGTCCTTTTCGGAGTAGGAGCAGTTAGGATAGGGTAAATCCCCTTCTTTCTCTGGTTTCAAAACCCCAACCGGTAACCAAAACAAACAAGCCTGCTTCGGTAGTCTTAGTAGCTTCAAAGGAATTGGTAGTATGTCTTGAATAGGAAAGCATTCAATGTATGAACTCAACCTATGTTCAAGAGCTTGAACAATGAAGTGAAAGCTCTAAGCTAGCTCTTCGATCCCAGCAATGGGTGTAATCGCTAACAAGCTATCAGGATACCTCAATCTGTCAACCAAAAGCTATGAACCGTACTCGTCTGGTTGTTCTTCCGAGAAGAGAAGGAGCTTAACTTGGTAAAGACTCCAACTTGATAATGGTTTCAAGGGACGGAATGAACTGTATCGTAAGAAAGAGGGACAGAGTCTCTTGTAGTTTTAGAAGCCCTAAATGAGTAAGGCAAGGGGCAGGCAATAGCAGACCACCTGCGGATCATCCCGTGCCTAACTATGAGCTTTCTTTGGTATCAGAGCAAAGGATCAGTCCTAGGTAGACCTGCTTCCTTGCTACGAGCAAATGGTCACTGAGGAAGTGTTCCTACTTCAGTCCCACAAGAGCAGTCACGTGGACGAGCTGAAGAACGTAAGCAGCCTAAGCGTGGCAAATCCAAGCAGGTGACTGGCTGGAACCTCGCATTGCTGGATTGGAAGAACGCACGTCCAAGGTTGAAGCTGATGTCGGGAACCTTAGCGAACAGCTAGACAACTTAATGCAGGAAAATGCTGAGATTACTCGTGCTGCCAAAGCTATGATCGAAGAGCTTAGTAGCACGTTGAAGGGAGAAAGCTCCCTCACCCAAAGTCTTACAGACTTGTTGCGGGGTTTTGTGGAACGAGAGCTGCGTGGAGTTATCACCGGGATTGGAAGCGGGGAGTTAGAGCGGTACCGGGAAAGCTAATGAGGGGCACCCTTACGGGCTATTGCGCTTCTTCATGCCCGGACCGGGAAATAAGGGAAGCAGATAGGGCGGACTCTACCTTGAAACCTTTAAACCAATAGTACTAGGGGCAGCAGGCGTATAAGGCTAAGCTGTGAGGTAGAGCCTTTTCCTCTTCTTATGCCGTACCGAGAGGAATAAGATTAAGGCGATACCACTACCACAAGGTATGATGGTGTTGGAACTTAAGCTGCCGGTTCTTGCTCTGGCGCTCTTAATCTCGAAGGTCTTGGTAGGATTCTGACTTGCTGGCCCTGCCCTTTTCTTTCTTGCTTAACTTAATGGCATCCCTTGCGAAATTCCCCTAGTCTCGGTCTTTTTATCCTTAGAGTGTGTTCGTGTATTACTTGTACTGCTTTTCAGTGATGGCAATTAGAAAGGGCCTGATCTTTCTTATTCTTTATAGCTCTACCCGCGAGGAAGCCCTTCGCTCATCAGTATAGTGCATACAATAAGTCAAGAGCTCTTCCGCCCCTCGGGGTTTACGCTTGAACTCCCCCAAAGGACTGCTGGAATTCGAACTCAACAGCTAGATCATCAAGCTTATGAACAAGCTTGGACAGTTCTCCTTCCTTGGGGTTTGCAGACGTTTTGGAAAGGTGGTCTTAGCTTTTGTGCCCTATCTGAGAGAGTGGGGTTAGGGAGCTAGCGGAGTGAGCGGAATGCGTGAATCTTTCTTCCCCCGGGCTATATAAAAAATAGATCCTCAATTGAGGAGCGAGTTTACGAGCTGACCAAGCCTGGTAGAAAGAAGGAAAAGCCCTTTCTTTGGCTGAGCACCTTTAGCTCGGGGAGGAATAGGATATTCAATAGGAAGAGGATCACTTACCTTAGTCTTGTTTTCCTTCCGATAAGCCCGCCTATCCCATCATATATCATAGTAGTCTTGCGCTTTTGTCTTGGCTTACCGGTCTCCTGGTCCGATGAGCTATTGGGCTAGGCTGCTACCCACACTTGATTCTCGAATTAGAATGATTTGATACCTTCCTCGGCCAAAAACTGAAACTAGAAAGTCTAGTATTGTCAGCCCTAGAGGTACCACACTAACAGCGGCATCCCTACCTCTCTATCCACAACCGACCCTAAAGCTTATTTATTGACTTTTGCATAGGCATGGGCACAGGTGGAGACACAAGCAAAGGCAGATCCCGTTAGAACTTCATAATCCCGGAATCCCTTCCTATTTGAGAGACAATAGTGAACATTTATCCATAATCCATTGAAGTAACACCAGCGGCAAAGGCACAGGTTCCTTCGGCGGCAGGAAGAGAAGAAGCTTAAAGCGGGATAAGGGCGGTTAGCTACTCCGCCGGTCGCTACGCTCCTGTTGAGTCCCTGTGCTTGTACTTACTGCTATGCTCACCAAAGCCCAAAGAACCCTCACTCTTCTTTTTGTTCTTATCTGTTTGAACATCCCCGGATCCAATCAGCAGTGGTAGAGAGTCCTCTTCCCCCAAGCGTCTGAAGTCACTTCCACCCTTTGCTTCCTTGCTTTCAAAAAAGGAGAAGTTCTTGTCGGACTTCTTCTATAGTATAGCGCCTTCCCTCGGGTCATGAGCTGCTTTTCTAGCTAACTGCATTGGGCAATGTGGTTCTTCTATTCGCAATGCTGCCGTATTGATTCAACAGTTGATTTCGAGGAGTAGGTAGAGCCATTCCTTCAACAGGTTGAAAGCGCCGACAGATCTACCCTACACATCGATCGTAGGGAGAAACGATTGCTCCCCTTCAAGGTCTTAGAGATGGGGCCGGGCTCGCTCGGGGCATATCCCTTACAGGGCTCCCTCTTTAGCTACAAGTCCCAGTCCGGTCTACTACTTGATTGACCTCTCTTTGATATTATCTTAAGTGAGGATCGCCTGTACTTTCAATTAGGTCGGGCCATCATTAATGCAAAGAGCGCTATGGCTTCAGTCAAAGCAAATCCCAAGATCGCATATCCGAATAATTGTTTTGCCAAGGCGTGCAACAGAATGAATCAATGAGCTAAAGACATTCCCAATACCGATACAGCTCCCTTACCTATAGTAGCTAACCACCTTGTAGTCTAAGACCACAGAGGTGAACGCTAAGCCCCTAGAAAAGCGGTAGTTAGAGCAAGACCCGAAGCAACAGCAATAGAGCTACTGCAGCTAATGAGCCCGCTCCTGCTAGCAGTGTTAGAGCCTAGTCCTGCAACTTGAGAGCAAGCGAGGGGATATGGAACATAACCTCGGCTCCTAGAGGCTCGAGAGACCTTTCCGACAAAACTAAGCGTCTTGCCGCTGGGTAAAGGCAATAGAAGGAGTGAACCCGACCACTTCACGCTGAGAAATCCGGCCTTCTTGATCCTCGCCCCAAAAGCCAACGTATGAGTTTGGTGCTCTCCCGCTCAATGAGGTCCCGGTACTCTGGAAATCTGACTTCTGCTCAAAGGAATGAGTGGGCGTAGGAGTCAAGGGAATGAACGGTCCCCAGGTGAATAAACCCAAGGTCTAAACCTGTGTTGTAGCGGAAAAGAAAAGGGAAGACAGATCCCAAAAGCTCATAAGAAGTCCCAAGGTTAGGTACGCCTACTGTTTAGCTTTGGAGTGAATGCGTAGCTCTGAGCTCATGGTCTTTCTTTGCTTTCGGAGGTAGGAAATAGAAAAAAAGTCCAAATTGAGGCCGCTGTGTCTGTGTAGTGACTCCGTACCCAGTGTGGGTTGGTTGACTCCTGCTTCCCACGGGCTAACTAGATAACATGAAATGACTATACTATATAATAGAAATTGGCACCAGGTCTCGTCTATAAAGACAAGGTAATGCTCTACCGAGGATGAAGCTAGAGTGCTTTCGTGTAAGTATATGAAGACAGAGCCAAGACCATGGTTTTATCTGAGTCAGTATCCACCACAATCAGTCTTGCTTCTTGTCTTGGGATGAGTGAATTCACTTAATAGAAGGTAAAGCGTTCGAATGCAGACATGGTGTCTTTTCTTTCGGTCAGCGGGACATAGACCCTGAGTCCTAAATAACAGTTCAAGTTCCCAGGAGTGGTTATCCATAAGGAGGAATGACGCCAAAAGCGAATGCATTAATCCGTTTCAGGGGTTAGGTAGGATGAGTCCAAGTACTCTAGTGCGAACACCGAGCCAAGGCAGGGGTACTCACACGAGGTGTCTGTTAAGGGAATCAAAGAATCTAGAAGCTCTGTTCCCAGTGCGAATGCATTATGCCCGGTTGACTCAGTTAAACCAGCTAACAACACTCTGAACTCCGAGTGGCATAGGCGCGGGAAGACCAGTAAAAAGGTCTCGTAAAGGTTTTCCTTGGGCTGCTAAAAACCATTGATCCGCTGGGAGTCACACCAAGAAGTTACCTTAGCTTTGCTTTAGTGTCTATGGGTGCGTATATGCCCTAGACCGTTTCGTTTATACCGGCTTCTTGGGTAAGATAGAAGAGAAAGAATCCCTTGTTTCTAGGATCTATAAATCGAACCGGCATAGCTTGAGAATGTAGGCTTCTCCTCATCAATAGGTACCGAAGCCGACCGAAAGAGTGGATGCTGGGAATCTTTTCCCCTAGGGGTCTGTTACTCGCGAAAAAGCTGATGTCTGGAATGGCTGTAGTGGGATCTTTATAGAACATGGTTCCGACATCGAATGATTCCCCACAAGGTGCCTGAAACTCTCATTTTTACAGCAGAAGTACATCCAGATGGATTGTAAAAGTTTCATTCTCCGGTGCCCGCTTGGTGATTTGACTTTCGATTGAGGAACGGGGCTTGCCCTAGTATTCTAGTTCTTAATGATACGTAGTAAAAACAAATCGTAAGATGAATATTATACTTCCTAGCTAGGTTTAAATCCTTATTGAGCTACTGAGACCACTTCCAAGTAAGAGCGCAAGTCGCCCGCCCCTGAGAGCGAAGTTAGAAGAATCTCTTTTGCCGTATCCGATGATGCTAGCGCAGTCAGAAGAATGGGCCAAGTGGGAATGGATTCGTTTCAGTTTCCGAAGTAAGTTCGCCTAGTTTTAGGTTTTAGCACCTTCGCTGTAACCTCTTTCCGACTATGATTCGCTTGAGAGCAAAATTTTTATAACCTGCTATCCGGGCATGGCAGCAAAAAAAAGTCAAAGATTTAAAACTCACTTCCTTCTTCTGCTAATGCTACTCCCACTATATTATCGTAAATAGACTAAACCACTATTCTAAATAATTGGACTTATCCTGTTACAAGGTGGACAACTACAACTAGTGAGACTCAGTCTAAATGTAAATGAAACTTCCACTCTCAGGCAGGCCAGTTCTTTACATCTTTGGAAAGCGCATTGAAATGCATTTCTAAATTGGCATTGATTGACTTAGCTCACTAAGCGGATAACCCTTTATCAAAATCAAAAGGGTTCTAATGTCAACTTTCAACATGAAACTACCCACTTTAGTAACATCGATTTATCCACGACAGCTTCATCCGATAGTAAGGGACCTGGGGTTTAGGTTACGAGAAGACAGTACGTGGAGGCTCAGTCCAAGGGATGGGGAAAGCAGTCGGATGAGAGGTTTTGTCCCTGCCTTGTCGTCCTTCATGCCATTTATAAAAGTCAAGTAGTCAGTCGGGAGCGTGCTTAGTGATATTGAAAGAAGAGAGGTCAGGCTAGAAGGGCGATTGGTACCATGAGAGCTAGTTCTAACAGGAAAGATAGTTGGCCCGGGCGAGAGATTCTTTACCTATAGGATGAATCTCACTTATAACTCTTCTTTGGGGACCGCTGAATGAGACCTTGGGGTCGAGGAGGGTGTTTGCTGCTTGAACAACTAGCGGAGGAACCTATAGCAGACAGAGCTCGGCCGCTCTTTTCTCGGAATTTCTCATACTTTACGAGTGGTGTAGTAGCTACTACTGAAAGATCAGATCTCATTTTATTCTAAAAAAATTTTATTGGAAAGCAAGGCCCTTAATTCAGTAATAGGCGATAGCGACGTGTGACTAAAGGAGGGGCCGAGGAAGGGAAGCTAGCGACGGGCGAGTGATAACGACGCGGAGGGGCGACGTCGACGGGGCGAATCGGACTTATTATAGGTTATGACTTAACTTGAGTGGCGAGACCTTCTTAATTGAAGGGGGGACTGACTATCTTCCAGAAGAAGATCATAGGTTGAAGGCCAAGTGAAGCTCCCAACTAGTTCATAAAGGAGGGGACTATATTAAACTTTTCTCTTTCCTACCTGCACTGCATTCTTGTTAACCTTACTAAGCAGGGTTCGATAGGTAATGGAATCCTTTCTAATAATTCAATACGTAGTCGCAGCAGAGAGTAAGCGCGAGTAAGATATTCCTAGTTGTAGTGAGCCCATGAAGCTGATCCGTAAGATAGATCCCATGTAGTGTAGGTCGACCTCATTCCTCGGCAATCTATTCAAGTAGTGCTTCCTTGCTCTGTGCATCCCGAACCCAAGCTCTCCCCACTCGGATTACCTACTGTAGCTCTTGCTAGGTCCGAAAGCTCAATAAAATAATGGGACACGACTGAAAAGAAGGTCTTTCTGCGCTTACGACCGCTGGGCCACTTCCTTGGGGTGCGAACTATCATAAGTGCAGAAATCTTTCCCTTCCTTTCTGTCTTATTGACATGTGCAATGAGCTATCTTTCCATTTTCGAAAGAAAGGGTTAGGCCACTGGCACGGGCTTCACTTCTACCCCCTCGGCTTCGCGAACTCTTAGATAATATAAAGAGAAAGATCGACCCATGAATGCTAAAAGTCTCTCGTTAACTAATAAGTGCCTGCGAACGGAAAGGAAAGACAGGAAGCGCCAACTGAGTCTCCACATATACGCAGCCTCTTTGCTATGGATTACCTTGCAGTGAGAAGACTCGATAGATTCACCTGTGGCCAAGAAGAAATGAGACGACCATAAGAAGAGAAATAGCGAATCGGATCGGAGAAAGAGCTCGTCCCTAGCTGTCTACCATTGATTGAATAAAACATCCAGGATGGATGGGACGGGTCAAAGAAAAAGACTCGGAGGGTCAAGGCGAGGTCTCCCATTGGAAGAGGGTTTAATCTGCTCAAGAAGAAGGGACGAGAGGTCAGTCTTGAGTCTGCATACTATGCAGGGAACCTCTTCACATTCAACTCGAACTGAACTTAGTGGCGCAGGCTACTCTACTTTATGAAGCATGCTTGGTTGGATAGGGCGCTCCGCGTTAGATTAATTATGGATGGTTCTAGTCCTTCGCCTCTCACTCTCTAGCCTGAAACTGAGCCAGTACTCGAGGCGGGCAGTGGACTGTCTGTCTTGCTAGTTCTTTCCATTGAATAAAACAGTTCAGGATAGGTAAGCCCTTACTTTTAATGATTTCATAACCCGCTCACTCATCATCTCTTTCCCAGGCATCCACTTGAGACCTATCTTTCTTAAGTCGATTCGGTCCGGTCCCTAGTTCAACCATTACATTAAAGTAGGCATAGGGAAGATCTTGAACTAGACTCTCAAGCTCACCTATGAAAGAGCAGAGGAGAGAGAAAGAAAAGAGAAGACCGGTGTCCGCTTACGTTCTATTATCTTAGCTTAGATAGAGACGATCTTGGCTCTGAGCTTCGGAGTCTATATATATATATATTAGAACCTTGATTCTGCTTAGACATAGCTCCCATTCTCCGTCTGCTGCTCCAATTATTCTGCTAAGATAGCTAGTCCCGAGAGCTTCTTTCACTCTTGTACTCTCGGTGCCAGGCTACTGTAATTGTTGAGAGTGGATGGATTGAGTAAGGACTTGATTTGCTTGCACGGCCATAGAGCTCAGCAGCAAACGAGAAGTCTCCTACTGAGTGAAACAATAAGGACAGCTGATATAATAAGGAAAGCGCCTGGTAGAATCCAATCTTGAATTGAAAGAGATGTTGGCACAAAGCATTCAACACTCGCTGCCTTGCCGGTTCCAGAGATCGCCCCGTCTGCGGGTCTAAATAAGAGGAGTACTGAATAAATAAGACTAGCTTAGGTGGCGGGCAATCCATGCGCTTTCTTCTTGAATAAGAATTAGGTCTTGAGTACGATTCCAGAGACAAAAAATTTCTGAGCGCACCAGTGATTGATGCTTTCTACCTTCTAACCATTGGCTTTCTCGCTCTATTGAGTACCCACTATAAAGGAATCCACAGAGAAAGGGGCACTTACTAGAGTGAGTACTAAGGTTGGACTTGAAAGTCTTCTCTGGTATGCCGCTCCAAAAGAGTCGTGGGGGATTTTGCCCGTCTGGGGGCAAAGTTGATCCACTCCCTTCTCGAGCCTATCTGTGCCTCTCGCCTCTCGGTCGAGTCTATCTCACCGCAAGAGTCGACGAAGAACTTCGCTTTCAGCCCCTCACGGTAGCCGAAGGCAAAGAAGAGCCAGTCCAAAGAAAAGGATTAAGGATAGAGTCCTCCTTCCCAGCAGCTTTCTCCAGTCTTCATACCTAAGTCCAAGTCTGAACCAAAAGAAAAGTGGATTCCAGTCCGGTAGATCAAGTAGTTGATCCTTCCTCCAGCGAATCTCATGCTAAAGGAGAGTGCATCAAGAAGAATGAGAAGTTCGAATAGGCAAAGGAATTAGTTTAGTTGTCATAGGAGTCTCGAGACGAGAGAAGGCTCAGAATCAGAGTTCTCCGCTGAAGTGAAGTTGGCGTCACTGTCGTTCGCTCCTCCTATACCTCCTGAACTTGAACCGAAGAGTGGTCAAAGCCGATCCCGGCCCTTTCCCTTACCCTTGGACAGTGAAGCAGTCATGCCCTATCCTATCAGTAGAGCCGCTCTGGCACCTCACTTCACTAGCTCATCTTCGGCTTAAGATCAAACCCTATCCTATCAACCTTCTCGATGTCCATTTACGATGTCCGAACCCTCCGCAGCAGAGCATTGATTCCCTCCGCTCGATCAATCAGCCAGCCTGGACCTGACTCCCGTTATTCAGTTTCGGATAGTAGCGTCAGGCCGCACGAGACGAATCGACTGAAAATAAGGATAAGGCTAGCAGGCGCTGGAGAAAGAGAACTACTATACTAAGAAAAGAAGTCAGAAGCGCACAACCAGTGAGGGATTGTGCGGAAAAGAAAGATGCTAGTGGGATAAGAATACCATGTACGTATCAGTGTGGCATAAGCGCAGGAGTAGGCATTAGCTATTAGCTCTTACCGATAAAGGACCAGCGTACACCAAGCAACGGGGATAGGGATAGGAATGATCGGTTATAAGAAAGGAGCCTAGGAAGCCCACATTGAAGTGAACCCTCAACTCAACGTGCCATGTGAGCAAGCTATTTCGTGCTAAGCAGACGGCTGCTGGGCCCTGAATAGATCTTCATGGCAGAGTCAGGAATCGAAGAGTTTCCCAATGGTCTATCCGCTCAAGGGCACTAAGGGCACTACTGAAATTGCTATTGAATTGGTGGGACTTTGTCTATTCTCTTATGTCCGAATTTCTCTATTGGAGAAGCCGCGAGGTATAGCACAAGAAGTAGTTCTGTCTCTCTTACTTGTTAGCGAGTGAGGTAAGGAGAGTCTTGAAAGAGTTCATGCGGAGAAAGAAGTCAGAAAGAATATAATATTACTTTGCGGCCGACTATCTCCTGGACTAATTGGCCTTGCCAAAGCCTATTAGCCCAAGCCGAGACAACACTCTTGTTAAAGTTTGCCAATGCCAATTTCTTACACCTATAAGGAGGCTCCACTGCGTTGCACGAGCTTGTCATTATTTTCTTTGCCATTTAGTCCCACTTTCTTATCTTCTGTAAGAACTTGGCAAGCCATTTAGTCCCACTTTCTTATCTTCTGTAAGAACTTGGCAATGCCACCAATATTGAACAAGTCTTGTGCACAGCTATGTCATTATTTGCCAAATTAGAACACTGGAACAAGCCCGAAAGAGGGGACCGGCACGACAATTACACGAAACGAAAGCTCGGGAAGCCTGATCAGCTTCAAAGAGATCATCGGAAAGAGAGGAGCGATTGCGCCAATGCAATGACGCCGCGTCAAATTCAATGCTTGATTGACGGGACAGAGCAGCCGGTCGTCTGGATAGCACGGAGAATTGGATAGCGGTAGCACGGAAGACCAAGAGATAGTCGGACATGCAATAGAGGTAGGAGCCTGGTCTCTCTGTCGGACATGCAATAGAGGTAGGACCTAGTCTCTCTAGGCACGTGTGGGAAAGAAGGTTAGGTAGAGCTAACTAAGGTGAGTCAGCGAAGGGAGGTGCGTAGCGAGAAGAACGAAGGCCCGAATCTCCAATGGGAGAGGACCGATACAGTAGGGTGAGAGGAAGGAAAGGAACTAAGAGTAGTAATGGCATTCAGAGTAGAGAGTAGTGGAATTGGATCTCGTCGACTTGGAGCCGAAGCCCTCCCTGGCTTTCTCACATGGCTAGGAAGAAGATGCTCACTAGGTAGGAGATATGATGGGTTAAGAGAAAGTTGACTTTGTACCAGTGCCCGAGACTAGACCGAGAAGTGTGAGTGATGGAAGGAGCCTAGGTTCTTTAATAAGACCCTGGCCCCGCCTTTCAGTATAGCAAGACTTTGCATAGGCTATTCCGGGCCTCCTATAGGGAAGAGGTCTTGTGCTACTGTCCCTCGCAGTCAGTCGTACGAGAAGAAGCGGGATCTACGGAAGGAACTCCTCCCCCGAGCTACGCAACGTAGGGATCTCAGAAGACCGAACTCTGAGTCGCGGCAAAGCAAAGGGAGCGCTATAGATGGGAGCAGGTGCGGAGCAGAACCCGAGCAACGAGCGACAGAGAAAAGAAGAGATTCAGAAGAGAGATCAACGAGCGGATTGAACGAGCCGACTGCTGGCGCACAGTCGTCCGGAGCGAGCTACTATATATTCATTTCTCTCCCCCGGAACATCACCAAGCGACGTAAAGAGAGCGACCGTCAGGGTGCACGAGGCTCAGGTTGAGCCTAAAGGTGCTACCAGCGCCCAGCCTATGAACTATAAGCCCATGAACGACAAAGGGCCCACCTATAAAGAGAGCCCACCGTCAAATAAATGCTGAAGTGATGCGGAGCCGACTTTTAGGAATTTGGGGAAAGTTACGCAAAGGATCTAAGTTAGGGCACCGAAGCAGTGAAACTCATAATTCCAAAGTCAATCAAGTGGGAACTGGTCCTCTCTTCCTATATGGTTCAAAGTTCCGAGAGATGGGCGGGGCGGATAGAAAGAATTTAATTGTTCAATTTCAATATGTCGGGGCAATTAACATATGTGAGAGGGAGTTCGGAGCGCATATTAGCAGCCGTACGCTCCCAAAGAGTATCCAAGTCTAAGCGATCGAGAATGATTCATTGGCTTTTGAACTATAACCATGAACAAAAAAGAGGAATGAAAGCCGATCGCAGCTGCTTTCTTTATAGTGAGTGAAAAGAGCTCATGGCACACTACTCTCTATATAATAAAGCTGGTGCCTCGTCAGACGCTCACTTTCTCTTTTCTTTCTCCCCGTGAAGCGACCAGACCAGACTATGAACTCTTGACTTGAACCATGAAGGACTCATTCAGTTCAGTGCAGAGAGGTCTTCTCAAGGCTCCAAAAAAGATCTGCTGCGAACGAGAGAGAATGCTCCTGAAGAATGAATACCCACAAGAGAGGGGCCTTTCAATGTATCGACTCTCTCTTTGAGAAGGGCACCTTTCGTCCAGATGGGAACCTAAGGAACCTTCTAACTGAACCATCTAATAGAAGCCTTCCTTGTGTTATAAGGTGCGAAGTCAACCATTATCTTTCCTTCCTCCTACCTATGGGAAAAGGAACCTGCTCATTCCTTGACTGGCCCTCCCGTCCAGAAAAAACTCAGGGTTGGGAATCGATTCAGGCAGCTACTTGAGTGAGGCAGAATCATAGGTCTACGCGAAAGTGGGTCCGACCCTGGATGCGGTCAAACAAGAATTTCTAAGTCGGTACGGAGACTAGTTCCTCTTTAGGGCTGGCCTCTACTTTCTTTCCTGTTTAGCACTTAAGAGTGAGACTTATCACTAATCTTTCTCACCAAAGAAAAGTGAATGGAACGAAGCGAAGGGTACCCACTGGATAGGTGAGACGATAGTCGACTGGCGAAGAGCTGAGCCAAAAGTTCAATTCTTTGAACTTT